>JARHVA010007962.1:180000-480000 GCA_037957365.1 Torreya grandis | reverse complement strand
TAGTGTGGGTCTATCCTGATTAACTATATGAAATATTTTTCAATCAAGACAGGTTATTTTGTGTATGAATGTTTGTTGTTTGTGTAAAAACATGTCTTGTTGCACACTCAAATACATTGTGAGAATAAATATGTATTGAAAGGTGAATTAAATATGATATATACTTAATAAAGAGATCAATAAAAGATGAAAATATGTAATCTAACAAGATGAAATTATGCCAATAATTCCTAATTTTTATTTTTTTTAAACATTTTAATTTTTTATACTTTTTAACATATATGAATGTTTTTTTACTTTTTCCATATTTGTAAAGTAAAACCTACATAAGTGAAATTTGAAAAAGTTATAAGAATCAAAATAACAAGATGTTGAAAAGGAAGAAGGATGGGGGAATCAAAAAACCCTCAATAAAGTGATGACATGATATAAGGATGAATGCAAGTGAAATTACCCCATAATGAAAATAGATCCAAGATCTAGAAGAAGGAATGGAATAGGTGTAGAGAAATAATTAACTAAATTAAGGATCAAAGAAGATATGTACAAGTAGTTACTATGTGAGGAAGCTAATTGAGGTCTTTATCCCAAATATGGGTCCAAACAATGATATCATTAATTATATTCTCATGTATGTATCTAAATCTTTGATAGGAAGGAACAAACTCTTATGTAATAAAATATGTAACAAATGTAAAAGTTTATGAATTTGAATAAGAAGCATGTGCTATAAAATAATCCTCTAAAATTCAAGAAAAAATATGTGTTGTAAAATAACCCTCTAAATCATTACCCATATATCTCTCTAAGAATGTAACTCCTTTCATGTAACAACGTATACCTATGTAGGAGCCTTTTGCACAACCTATGGTGTTGTAGTAGATAAAACCCTATATTATGTGTTATTTGGTGCTTGGGAGTAGATAGCTTTAATTTTCTAGCCAAATAATCATGATCATGTGTAATCATATTATTCTCACGAATAGATGGAGAGATTAAAATATCTTCATGCACATAACTAGTTGAAGAAATTGAAATATGTTCAAGTTCATAACTAGGTGCAAAATCTGATTTTTAAATATGATTGTTTGACTGTAAATCAAGATATTGAATAGTTTTATAAATTAACTCATTACCATTTTTTCAATAATTATTCCAACCAATTATTTTGGAGGAGGATTAAGTACCCATGTTTCCATAAGATATTCATATAGAATGCTTAAAACTTTAACCACTTAATTATCATGAATAATCTTTAGGCACTTGTGAATTATAGATGGAACTACTCTAATTTTATATAACCAAGGTCTCCATAATAACATTTAAAATACACCTATGCTTGGTAATACTAAGAGATGATTGAGAAATGTGAGATGTTCCACTTATATAAACAATAATATATGCCCAAGATTATCTTGTGTATGACCATCAAATGCTTTGACAACTCTAGATGTATGTTGTATATATTTATCCTCATAACCAAGACAATGTATAATTCTTATGGTGCACACATTTTCACTTGATCCTTTATATATCAAGACACTATGGATTGGTTTTACACCAACATATGTTTTAATTAATAATGCATGTATACAAAAATCATCATCAATAATTTTAGAAGCCTCAAATGTAAAATATGGGTGTGATGTTAGCTTGATTGTGATTATAGAATAGCTATATAAAGTGGATGTCCATTTACCTCAAGAGTTTTCTTGTCATCTTGTGTTTCATGAAAAAGGCTCCTTATATATTTTGAGTTTTTCATTGTCATTTTTTATGGCATAGCCTCTTTAATACCAATGTCAATAATATTCTCACTAGTGAAGTCTTTACTTTTTCAATTGAGCTTCATACATCTATTAGTGAAATTTACAACAAATATATGATAATCACAAAATTCATGACCATCAAATATTCTAAATTGAGATATAGATAGATCTATTTCCAATAGTGGATGAAGTGTAATAACATGACATTTAAGAAGCTTTTGAAGTATCACATGAAGAGGTAAGCATAGACTTCAGAATTACCTCCTTAGTAGAGATTGTAATATTAAATTAGTATTATTTATTTCACATTTACATACACTAAAATAATTCAAGTGTGTATGATAGGTCGATTCATTATAGTACCCAAGACACATTGATCCTTTATGGGGGATATGATATAGAAATATATGAATTAGTGATCACATGGTGCTTAGGTTAGAGTGAGTATGGTAAGTGATTAATACATAATTAATCACACACGGATAGATTAGTGCCCATAATATTTTATTTTATTTATATGTTGAGAAAATAGAGTAATAATTTAAGTGAGTTAAAATACAACTCATGTATATTATTTAGGCAAGTAATTATAGGGTTTGGTATAAATTATGAGAGATTTGGTATACATTCAAATGAGAGAAATGTAGGATTGAGTTGAACATATGCTCCATGATTTAAAGAGTTATGTAGGCCTATACATATAGCACTCTCATTTTAATAAAGTAGTGAAAGATGACTAACTAATTAAATCACTATGCTTGAGCATTCAACTCTCCCCCAATATGAGGTAATTTTATCATATGGTAGTAGAGTAGGTTCCCTTACCTCTCTAATTTCCCTCAATTAGATTGTTCTAGTATAAAGTTGGTTAAAATAATAGATATGCAATGAAAAGCATGATCAACAAATATTATTTTGTCCATTCATCTCTTTTTGCATGTTATCAACAATTCATAGAGAAGACTACGTGACATTTTACTAACATTCACCATCTACATGTATTGTATTCTCGTTTTCATCTTGCTCATTATATTTTCAATGTTTCACTCCATTTTGTTCATAGTTTTCATTTCAAAAATTAGAAAAAATAAAAAAATATCTAGGTTTTTTGTTTTTGTTAGATTTGTAGTTTTTTCGAGCAGATATCTACATGAAGAAGAAGAACTAGTCATGAAATTTAATCTTTAGAATGTAACATCAATATCTATTCGACATAGATCCTCATTTAAAGATAATCCATATTTTAGTAGCTGATATATTTTGTAGATCAATAATATGAAATTTTTTACATTAATGTTTTTTCTACATTTAAATTGTGATTGTAATAGTATCTACATGGTTATGCATTATATTATAATTTCTAGTTATTTTACTTCATTGAATGCATTCAGTTTTTGAAGTATTTGTAGATCATAATCTATCTATTGATGTAGATCAAGACCTTATACATTGGATCTTTCTTGGCATATTCATTATCTAATCTTAGCTCACCTCAAAAACTATCTAACTTGGTGACTTATTAATAAAGTGAAAGGAAGTAAATTTGATAAAAACCCATGATTTACATTTAGGAAACTCTAGAGTTCCATCTATGGAATTTTACTCAATTTCTTACATCTCACCTATGATATTGTAAAACTCATATTTTGACTATGTAGACCTTGTAACTAAGGAAATATTTGCCCTAACTCAGGTTTCCCATCATTCTAAATTTCCTTCACTAGTAAACTCTTCTCTACCCTCCACTAGCTTTCTTACCCTTTGGTGAATTTGATCCATGATGGCTTGATCTACTGTGATCTCTTTTAGAATAATGAGCTCCAAATATCATCATAGACCTATAATTTCTCATCAAGCTCCCTGCATTTTTTAAGCTCTCCTCCTATATTGTCAATGACATTCACCTCCTATAACAATATTGACCTCCTCCTCTAGCCATGTCACATGAGTATTAAGGCTAGAACCCTAGTTCATATAAGTAAAGACTTTATTTTTTTTAAATTCAAAATATGAGTACTTAAAAATTAAAAAAAAGTGTTGTATTATTTTTATTTATAGGGATAGATATCTCTACTAGATAGCAAAATTTAGTAAAGGCACCATATTTGGTGAAACTCTATGGGTCTATATCCACCCCTATTTTAATCATAAGTATTTTTTATTTAAAAATAATTGGATGAATATTAAATGGTAAATTATTTCTAAAGGTTTTATTTTATAAAAAAGGGGAAATTATTGTGAGAGGGTGTTTTTATTGTAAAGGGGGATATATTATCATTTTTTTTGTAAAAGAGATATATGTGTCATTTTTCCAAAAAATTTAAATGGGTCATATTATTGTAAATGGATGCAATTTTTGTGGAAACCGACATCTAAAGGTAGTTTTCATTGAATGGGGTGGTAAACACTAGGAGAACCTATAGAATCATGTAGTAGAAGATAAAGGCAATGAACAACCAAGGTCAGCCATCATGATATTTCTCTATAATAAAGTTTTATGCCCCATGTTAACACTAGGAGGGATGTTATAGAAATAAGTGAGTTAGTGCTCACATGGTGTTTATGTTAGAGTGAGTGCGATAAGTGATTATTATGTAATTAATAATCACACATGGATAAATTAGTGATCCAAAATATTTTATTTAGTGTGTATGAAATTAATAAGTGGAGCAAAAAAAATTAATAATGTAAGTTAGTTATAATACAAATCACATGGATTGTTTAGGTGAGTAACTATAGGGTTTGGTAGAGATTGTGAGATATTTGTGGAGATGCTCAAATGAGAGATTTGTGGGATTAATATGAGCATACATTCCATGATTCAAGGAGTTATGTAGGCATATAAATGTAACACTCTCATTTTAATAAAGTAGTGGAATGTGATTGATTGATTAAATCACTTTGTTTGAGCCTTAGGTTATTCCCCAATATGGGTTAATTTTGTTAGGATAGGCAAATTAGGATCAATAGTATCTTGAACATGTATACCCACTCCTTGTCCTATAGTGTAGTTAAAATTTTATAAGTATTTAAATCTAAATACAAATTATTGATAATTTATTAATGATTAAACTATGTCAGGCTTTAGGGGAGGATTGAGAATATGAGAAATGTAATAGTATTTATCAATTAAGGGTTGCATACATGTTACTTGGCATTTATTAGTTATGGATAGTAATGGAATACAATGTGAATTAAAAGTAGTTTGTGAAAAATTATTGAATTTAATCCATGTATATACATACTAAATATCATATTGAAGGGAAAGAAAATATTTTATATGAAATTGAACAAGTCTATGTATAACATTAAAAATTTGATTGGTTCTAGAACCCATTAAAATATTCAAAAGGTAAGAATATTTAATTTAGTTATATACAATAAATAAATATAACTATGACTATGTATATAAGGTTAATGAAAAACTTTCATTATGTAAGAAGACAATCCATGTAAATATCAAGGATAAAGGGTGATATAAGGAAGGGTTTTAATGATTTGTAGGTTTTTTGATATTTTTATCATTTGTTGATTAGTGTTGACCTAATATTTTGAGCACTAAATATAGAGGTAGAACCATTCCTATATCCCACTAACCCTGGTATCAAGGGTCAGTTGAGATTACATTTCATAGGTGATATGCTCCTCTCAAGTGAACCAAAAATAATATGGTTAAAAGTGGTTTTTTATTTGGTGTAAATAAGTGGATCCTATGAATTTGTGATATATTATGAGGTAAGTGAAAATTGAATTCTATGTTTAGTTCTATACTATGGCTATGATTATTTAATTAAAACCCCTCACACCATGATGCATATAATTATTGTAAGGTGCATCCCTTCACGATAGTAGCTAAGTAATTTTACAACTACCAAAAAATAGTTTCTAAAATAGGAAAAAATAAATGAAAAATAAATTAAGAATAAAAGTGAAATATTTTTTAATAGGAAAATAATAAATTCAACCTAAGGACAAAATAAAGAGCCTATATGTCGATATTTATCCAAGGTGACAAGTCAAACTTTGTCATTTTTGGACTAATCCAAGGTCTAAAGAGTTGATTTTTATGTTATGGATAATATCCAAGGTCGAGGAATATAGTATTTTGGTGTTAGGAATTTAAAAAATTAAATTGAAACCCTAAGCCAAAAATCAATAATCAACAAGTAGAGTTTGAGTTGAAATACATGTTAACCAAAATGTTTACATTATAATTAATTAGATTAAATAATTAACTCTAATTTAAAATTTTAACTATTAAAATATGTTCTAGGAACTTAAATAATGCAAAATATAGTAAATACAAAAAATATGCAAAATTTATAGAAGTTCTAAATTGCTAAAAATAAAAACTAGGGCTAGGGTTAGAGAATTGTCCTTACAATAGATTAATTTTAGACTATGTAGAAATTTATGTAAGATATGAATAATTAAAATAGCCTAAAAATATAAATGCATTAGAAATAAAGCATACCTTTTATATTAGGAAAAGGTTATAAAAGATAGGTAAGGTCATAATGCATTATTGTCTACTACTGTGGCTTTGTCCAAACAAACTATGCACTTGATTTGAAAATCTAGGCTTGTTCACCCCTATATATATGAGAAATATTTTTGGTCAAAGCTTGATTTGATGTGTGGAAGATCTAAATTATATACCATAGTAATTCATAATCATATGAGAGAGATCAAACACAAAAGGGGGAAAGGAGGGATGTGGGAATGGTTGAGCTATACTAAGAAAACCCCTTATTGAATAAGTGTTGCCTAAATATCCTAAAAGGGTCAGGTAAATTTAGTTCTCCTTATAGGTAAAATCATGTAAATGTAAATATAAATATTTTATTATAATTATTAATAAACTATGCCTTTAAACTACTATAAAATGATGTTAAGCTTCGATAGAGATTGTAGTATTGTATAAAAATTATAATAACAATATTTAATTATAATATGGATGTTTTTATTAGTGAGAGATAACAAGAGAGTTTTGGGGTTTCAAGTGTGCACCTTGACTTCATTTTATAGGTGAAATTTTCAAATGTTTTTGATAATTGACTTATTGGTTTTCATGAAAGATCTATTATGAAGAATCATTTTGAAAATATGACCATTAGAGAATTGTGGATAATCTTGCACTACAAGACAAGGACATAATGCATTCTTGTCTAATAGTTTGCTCTTGTCCAAAATGGATAGAGTATTTTGAAACCAAATAGACAATGAAGCATATGCTAAATAGGGACAAAATATGGAATTCCTAGATATATGCATAATATTTTTGAGACTTTGAATCCTTCCTTAGATGTTATGGGTTGGAAAAATGCCAAATTGACCAAGTAAGGTAAGGAAATCAATGACTATAATTTAAAGATTTTTTTATTAAAATTTATTGTCTAAAGCTATTATGTACACCATCAACAAATTTTATCATTATATTATTGGTTATGAAGTAATAGTTTATACAAGTGATTCATCCATTAAATATATAATGAATATACCTATAGTTAGTGGAAAAAATTTATATGGTTTTTACTCTTACAAGATTTTAATGTAATAGTAGTTGAAAATAATGTAAAGGCTAATGTGGTTGTAGATTTATTTTGAAGACTGACTATTTTAGGAGAAGATGAACTAGTTGAAAATGACTTTATAGAAGAACATTTATTTCCAATTTCAATAAACTCACCATGGTTTACAATTGCAAAAAACTACTTGGCCACAAGGAAGTTTTAATCTATTTTCACAGACAAACAAATTAAAATTATTGTTAAATAAATTTAAATGTTTAAATGGATTAATGAAATTTTATTTAAATATGGAACTAAATTTGTGTTACATAGATGTGTATGAAAGGATGATATCTATGACATCATATAAGTTTATCATGATGAATTAGTAGTATTCCATTGTTTATCATAAAAACCATTCACAAATTCATATGAACTAGATATTACTGGGCCTCATTACTCAAGGAGGTGAATAACTATGTGAGATAATGTGATCAATGCCAAATAATGGGCCATCATACCCTTTCCAATGAAATGTATCTCCATCTTCAAGTGTTTTTATAATCTTTTAATAAATGGGAGTTGAAATTCATTGGCCCAACTATTCCATCATCACAAGTAAAATAATCTATTTTGATATGCATGGATTATGTGACTAAATGGGTCAAGGCACAAGCCTTTCAATTTGTTCAAGATGAGAAAGTTTTTTATTTCTTGTATGATAATATTTTTCAAATATTTAGATCATCTAGATCCATTGTTTCAAATCAAGGGCCTCATACCACATTTAATTTGATAAAGGCACTCACCATGTAGTATTGGATTAGACATAGGAAATATTCTCCCTACTATCCTCAATAAATTAGTCAAGTGAAAGTCACCAATAGAGAGATGGAAAATATTATGAGTAAAATAATATCCAACATTAGGAAAGATTA
This sequence comes from Torreya grandis, assembly GCA_037957365.1. Taxonomy (NCBI): domain Eukaryota; kingdom Viridiplantae; phylum Streptophyta; class Pinopsida; order Cupressales; family Taxaceae; genus Torreya; species Torreya grandis. The sequence goes on along the minus strand of JARHVA010007962.1, from coordinate 471,783 downwards.
GGTAAAAAGCTAACATAATTGGTATGGGCTTAAAATATAACCTAAAAATAAAGAAATGGGTTCACTCCTTATGATTTGGTCTATGGAAAAAGGAAAATAATTCCCATTAAATTTGGATTGCAAACTTTGAGAACAAAATTGGAAGTAAGAACTAATTTTAAAAAAAACACAACATGATAGGATCTTACAACTAAATAAATTAAAATAAATGAGGCTAAAAGAATTTCATTGTAAATAATTGATTGAATAATATCATAATAAATGACATGATCATCATATCCAAGAAAATAAGTTCCAAGATGGGGATTGAGCCTTGTTACTTGATTCAAAATATAATGGCTTTAAAGGGAATCTTCATAGATGTTTGAGACCTTATCAAATAGAATAAATATTTGATAATAGGTCTATCCATAATTTTCCCATCAATGGAGATCAAATAATATTATTGGTGAATGGTCATAGGTTATGCTTACACAAACAACTATCCACCAAGGAAAGACTCACAAACCAAATCTTATCACACCCAGAGTTATGTGAAGAAGGTTTCCTCATTAAACATAATGGGGCCTTGAGTAAATATTGAATATTTTGAATAAAGGGAAAGGGCTGAAAACTAGAAATGTCAGTCACTTTCCCCCATATAATTCAAAAAAAGAATGGAGTTGAAACCATAAATGGTGGATCATTTTTTTTATCAAATATGAAATTACTTGTGACTAAAACTTATTTATACATAAATAAGTTGGAATATATCGATAAATGATTTGTAATTATGTCATGATGGACATGTGGAAAATAAAGAAAATTATACGTATATAATCTATCTCTTTACTCTTTTATAGTTATAGGTTTCCATAATTTCAACAAATCCTAAAATGGAGGTAAAATTGAAATAATCAATGTCATGTGTCATGCTAAAAATTGAAACCATGACATGATAGTAATCACCCCACAAAGTGGTTAATCATATAAAAGGCAAGAAATAAATTCAATTTAGACCAAATTAAATGCTAATAAGTATGGTTAAATAAATATAAAATCATGTGACAAGACTTTAAAACCATGGCAATAAACATAATCTAGATTTATTTCAACCAAAAGCTTTCATTCTATCAACAATTGACCATTCCTTAAGTCTCTTCTAACCTTGAAATTAAATTATCCCCTATGTACTCTACATTTATAACCTATTTAAGTTAAGGTGTTTGTTTTGATGACAACATGGGGATAAAGAATAAATATGAGCCAAGATCCATTTAGAAGTGAGAGGAAAATGCAAGTGTAATAAGTTTCTAGAGATGCAGAGTAGTTTGAAGTTATTCAAAATTTCAAATAATTTGATGAAGCTATTGTTTAATAATTCACTATGAAATCTTAATGAATAATACTCCATAGTCTGGAATGTGAAAATTTAGATAATTCATGTCATCATCAATCAAATTTATGATATTCCAGAGGATAGGAAAGACTTTGTTAATACTAGAACTCCCTATGGTGAATTAATTAACTTTTATTGAAAAAAATGGATTCAATCCATAAAATAATTTATAATAAGGGGAAATGAAAGGTATTTATAAAAACAATCTTCTAGAGACATAATAAATAATATTTTTCTTGGTAATAAAATGTTTTACATATGAATGTTAGTATGCAACTATATTAAGGATTGGAATAAAACTTATAAATTATCTTAGCTATGGTGTAGAAAATGTTGAATATAGTGTCAATTTTACTAAATTTATATATTCTTACCTATATTCTATGACCAATAAGTTTAAACAATAAGCATGGCCTCTTAAGCATCATGACCTAATGCAACTAATATGAAAGCATCATTTTCTTATGAAGCCAAAAAGGGAATATAAATGGTATGAAATTTTGGAAAATAAGCATAAGAAGAAGATAGGTTATTTAAAACCCCCACTTACTATGCAAGACCCAATTTTGGAAAGAAGGGTTATGATAAGCTCAAAAATAAAAACACTTCTAGGAAGTGAACCTAAGAGAAAACATAGTCCAAAGTTATAGTCTAGATTTGGAACTAAGTTTGGAGATTCTTAGCTTTAAATTTGAAATAAAAAAATAGCATATTGAAAATGAATATACTCCTCTCCATAGGAGAAGTATAGGAATAATAATTGTCCTCTCGCCTAATGAGGACTCTAAGGAGGAATGCACCATTGTTTAAATTATATAACCCTCAATAAAACTTGAAAATATTTGTCCATAGGGTTATTGGGTTGCCCTTCTTCTTTTGGATGCATGGGTAATTTAGCTTTAAAAAATTTACTTTAAATGGAAGAATAATAATGATTCAATGAGGCTATAGAGTCACCTAAATCACCTCTACCAAAATAGAGTAAAGTTGATAGAGTCAAAACACCCAAGCAATCAAAATAAGAATGGAAACACAATAGTGTTATGGAAGATTAAGAACAAACCCTTCACAAAATTTCTTTGTCTAAATCTATAAAACAGATCCTAAAAGGAAGGGATATTATTCTCTCCATTAAAAAATGTCTCAAGTAATAAAATTCAAAATTTATTGCATATGAGGATAAAATTAAATAGTTGAATGAGGAACTAGGGGAAAATAGGTAAGAGGCAATAGTATCTTCTTAAGAGAAAGAGCTCAAAATAAAATATTTAGATTATTATTTTAGATAAAGGAAATAGTCACATATATAGTAATAAAAAACTTTCAAAATTAATTTTTTAATTTCCATCAAGACATTATATAATAAAGAACAAAAATTGAAGTGTTGGAAACTACAAAACACACATTTGGTATGACTTCAAATAAAGAAGTTAAGAAATTACAAAATGATTTAGTTTTATACATATAATAATGATAAGATAGTTTCATGCATGGATAAATTTAAGTTATGTATTGAATAATGTTGAAGAGAAAAATAAAAACTTGAAGGAAGAGCTTGAGAAGATTAAAGAACAAAATGAGCTACTTGAAGGCAGATTGTCTTCAACTTGTCAAATTGGGGAAACTATCCTTGCATATATGAAAATTTTCATTTTATATGTTCTATTATTGAGATAAAAATTAATCAAATAAAAATTAATCATAATATAATTTAGGTAACTACATAAATTTTATGATGAAAGACAATCATGGAGGCATATGTGAGCATTATCACTCAACTACATAATTCACTATGTGAATTCTTTCTACATAAATTCCTCCTTAACCACATAAAAAACTTCATGATATAATTTTATTATAGAATCCCAAATTAGAGTCTATTTTTAATTTTATATAACTAAAAAATATGGGATGTTAGGATGTAATAATTTAATGTCCAAGAAACAAATGTAAGACACATGACGAGGAATGAGTATCTAACTCTAGACTATTTTATCATATCATTCAAACACGATGACTATATGCCTAATCTTAAATAAAAATATATTTTAAATCTGATATAATTCATTGATGACATAAAAATATATATGATTATCAACTTTAATATAACGTTTCTATCTTGCAATAGAAGATGAAAAGGGTTACTTGATACATTCAAGAAAAACGAGGTATTTTACCAAACAATTTGAGATGGGAAATCAAAAGGGGAAAAAATATTTTTAAAATAATAAATTAGTTACATAATGAATGGATCGATATGATATACATGTACATTTTAATTTTGGCACCTGTCTCTTCATAGAATATGGATGAGGAACAACCCCTGCATGACTTTAAGAGATGGAAGGATAAAGTGGAGGAAAATATAGGACATGTTAATATTAATAGATATAGTTGGATAAATCTTAAATAAGAATATAATTTTATTAAACTCTTATAAAACCTAAATTTTTAAAGAGAGATGAGATATGTAGGAGGACCTATAAGATCCTAGGTTTGGGGGAATGATGAGATCAAAAATTATCTCATCCAAAGCCAACAAGTATCACTTTCTCCTCCCTGAACTAATTTTAAAAGTGTATTTATGTGTGATTTAGGAACTTCTAGCTTTTTAAAAGTGAAATATAAGGTATATACTTGTATTGTACTTTAAGAATCAATGTGTAACTTCTAACATCTTTTTGGAAATAGATATCATATGTTGCAAAATTGGTTATATCACTCATTGGATAATGGTTACTAAAGCTTTGAACCAAATATATAACATCAAAATGGATTTTTATAGATTTGTGAATAATTTTGTGTTTCATATTAGACTATTTTAGCTTAGGATTTAATATGGGAATTTGGAATTAAACTATTCCAAAATAGAAATTACAATGGGAATTCCATAGTGGATTGTTCTAATTAACTCCTAATTATTATGTAGAAACTCTAGAAAAGGTGGAAAGGAAATTTTACAAGACCTTATGACATGTCACCATTCCATAATTATCATATGGTCATAAAACTCTATTTTTGAAGACTGAACAAGTGGTGTTAGGACTCTATAAATGAAATTCAATCACTAAATGTTGACATTTATAGTTATTTATCAAATAATAAGTATAAGATTGAAGTAGTCAAATTCATTTAATACTCGTCCTTGTATGTCTACAGATAGTTGGGATAAGTGGAATCTTAACAGGAGTCTTCAATAAAACACTCTTATGTTTTGTTCCTAAACAAATGAAATGAGTAGTAGTATTTGAATAGAATTATTTTAGGTGTAATGTTTCTCACACCTATCATTTGAAAAATGTGATAAGTATTTGAGTTATGTTATGATTTCACTTAGGAAATAAAACCTCTCAAGAAGACAGATATTTACACAATTCTTATTGGAAGATTGACCAATTACATTGAGAGTGATGTATTATAAATATAACTTTCAAACACTTTGGTGTAAGTTTATTTTTTTGTGTCATAATTTTGAATACAATATAGCTTTGAATTTTTAATCACTTTTACAACATATTTATGATTGGTTTCTATTTCAATATAATGGAGGAGTAAGATCCCATTACACAAGGAGGAGAAATGTTTCATTTAGTATTTTTATAATAGTTTTACTTTTATTATTGAGTAATTTTCTTATAATAATTTTTTTGCTTAATATACACATATGAGTTTACATGAACATTGAGTCATATTTACCTTCTATTTTGATTTTACTTGGTTTAAGTAGGAATAAATGTTTGATTTACTTTTGATAATTAGAGTAAGGTGGATTAATAGTAAAATTTTAATTCTAAGTTTATTTCCACTTCTAGGATAAACATTTTTATGAAAATATTTAATTTTTTCCTATTGCATACAACCTTGGACATTTACCTAGATTTAAAATTATTGAATCAAAGTAAAGATTAATTACACTCATTATACACCATCATTTTCAGTGATATATTAGAGGATGAGGCCATGGGGCCAAAATTAGAGGATCATCTTATTCCTCAATAATTGTTTGATGTATTTCCTACTAAGTTTTTTGGATTACCACCTCCATGATAAATATATTTCTAGATTAATCATGTGCCAAAAGTATATATGGATCCTTATAGGATAACCACACCTGAGGTCTATTAATTCAAGATGTAGCTAGAGGATATACTTGAGAAATTACTTATCTACCCTAGTGTTTTACCATGGTAAGCACATGTCATATTTTTGAATAAAAATGATGTTTCTCTTTACTTGTAAATAGACTATAGAAAATTGAATAAGTTAAGGATCAAGAATATTTACCCCCTCCCAAGGATTGATCATTTATTTGACCATATACAAGGATCCATCCCATATTATCCATATTTTAGCTCAATTTAGCATAACATCAGTCGAGGAAAGTCAAATAAGATATTCTTAAGACTACCTTCAAACTCAATATAGACATTATGATTTCACAATGGTGTGATTTGGTTTAATCAATGCCCATGTAGTTTAATGAGTCTCATTATTATTTTTATCCATAACTTTCCTTAATATATTTGTGTTAGTTTTACTTGATGTTATTTTTATCTACTCAATTAATTAAGAAGAACATGAGGATCAATTGCATTAGGTCTTGCAAGTTTTACATGAAAATAAGTTATATGGTAACTCGAGCAAGTGTGAATTATTTAAAATAGAGATACAACACTTTGGTAACATTATTTTAGGCAAGGGTATTTTCATAGACCCCTTAAAGACTTGATCTATTATAGAGTGGACAAAAAATACCAATGTGTTAAAAGTATCATGGATCTAGTAGAATATTATCACCACTTTGTATAATATTTTTCTCAAACAACATATCCCATTACTTCCATGAAATAGAAAGGGAATAATTATTTTTGGATAGAGTTATGTGAGGATGCCTTTCAGATATTAAAAGAGTATTTAGTAAGTGAACATAACTTTGTATTACCCAACCTAGAGGTAGAGTTCTAGGTATGCACAAAAGCATCTAAATTTGGCTTGGGGGTAGTTCTTATGCGTAATAACCATGTGATAGAATATGAGTCATAGAAACTCAAGGATTATGAGTTGAAGTATACAACTTACAATTTTAAGTTGGAAATATTGGCTCATGCACTCTTGTAATGTTGGAATTTCCTCCTAAGTATAAATTTTGTGTTAAAGTCAAATCACCTGTGTTTGTAACACATTTCCACTCAATTCAACCTCAACATCTTTCAATGGTGTTGGATGGGGTTATTATGCAAATATAAATTTGATACATGATAGAGATTAAATTCATTTGGGTTCACTTTAGGTTATTTTATCTTATCTTAAGTCTATATTTTAGGTGTGCATTTCTTAGTATAATAAATTCACTTTATTCCCAAATTTATAAGGTGTCAAACCTATTTTATCCTCTTATATGGAATCACGGAGTTACATTCACATGTTATTTTCCCCCTCACCCCCCCCCCACCCATTTGTCACACTTATCCCCATCACTTGTAATTGGATTATGGACATTTGAAACACATATGAAGGTTGTGTAAGTAACTCTCTTTCCCATCTAGATCTATTTATAAATCTCTCCTCTCTCATTCTTCTACCAACTTGATTTAGTCTAATTTGAGATGGCTTTTTTATCTTGAGGTCACTATTCATTCTCTTCTTTTATCTTACACTGAAGATTACAATTAGATAATCTTATTTTGAAAACCTTCTAATAGAAGTGAGGTTTTTATTTATTTGATGGTTCTCCCACTTGATAAATCTTATCTCTCTCATTTGGTGGCTTGGATCTTGTGATTTACTATTTCTTCATTTTATGCATTCTTCTGTTACTCATTGAACATTTATATATTCATCTTGGCATAAACCATATCATTATATTAGAGCTTGTGTCTCTTTTAATGTTGAAACTTGAGTTGTGTAAAGTTTTTTTAAGGAAATTCAGAAAAAATTATGAAAGGGCTTCCCCCCTTGGAAACATTTTTTGAATCCTTGTCACTTTTTTATCATAAATTTTATTATTTTCTTGGGCATATTGTCTTATAACCTAATTTTATGGATTTCTCACATGGAGGTATCCCAAAAGGTAATTCTAATTTCTTAAGTTCATCATCCAGGTTCAGTTCCATTTCCATTTGGTTAATACAAAAATGTTATTTGGAACCTTCATTTATTTATCATAAATCAATAAATTTGTTCATCGCTGTATTTTTTTCATTATAAGCTTTGTATGCATTTGACCCTTGTATTTAGATTTTTTTTTCATCATTGTTTAATCTATATATACCCACCTAGTTTTCCCTCATTTTTGGCTTCTCCTTTCCCTATATAGATTCCATTTAGACATTTTTCTATATTTTTTGTCTAGGTCTCCTTTCAATGCACAACTAATTTTGATTGATTCTAGTTTTTTATATTTCTCTTCATTATGAGGCATCCTCTTTGCATATAGTCTAGTGTTCATTTTATGAATAGCTCTATTTACAATTTTATTAACTTATGATTTTTCTATGAGTTGTTGTGCCCCATTTCCAAATGGTGGTAGGATGCATGTTTTATTGAAATAAGAGGCTTATTACTTATTATTTCTAGTAGTTTGTTCAAAACTAATTTTCAAATATTAAACTCTTTTATTTCCTCTTTCAAAATGTTTTAAGAAACTCATATGTTCTTCATGGTTTTAAAAAAATGAAATAATGAATTTTTTATGTTATTTTTTATAGGCATTCTAATTCTTAAATTTGATTACATTTTAAAATGTTTTTTTTTTTCAAATCCATCAAATTGACATAAATTCATGAGTAATATATATGCAAGTGAAACTAGATAGTTCTAGATAACTTATCCTACTCAATAATATTTAAGCTCAAAGAAGGTAATCAACTAACAAGTACACTTAGGGATACATTTTTGAGGCCAATATAGCCCCATTTTTAAAAAAATAGGGACCCTTGTTTCAATTCTTACAAATTTGTACTAGGAGTTGAATATTCATCTTGATCAGATTGCCATTAACATGTTAGTACATTATCTTTATTTGAAGATAATCCACACCAATAACTTAATTTATATATTTGCACATGATCCTTATTTTACTTTGTAGTCATATAAAATGTGAAAATTGGCAACTTGAGTGTGACTTGTGACACCCAACCCATAGGTCCCTCTTGCTCGTTCTCATGACCCTCCTAGGCATATTTTCATTAATTTGTAGTCATTTGTAGCCTTCCAAACCTGATTCTAGCTTAGCTAGACTACTTTTCCTATGAAAAATCCATCCCCCTTAGGTACCATACCCTTAGGACAATAGAATCCAATATGGACTATATCATCAAACCCTAGGGTGTCCATTTCTAGTACTCCTGTCCAAGTGCATTTTGACCTCTAATAGTTAGTTTTTTTAATTCCTATCTTCCTTGTTGGCCTAACATGAATACATTCAACCCATGATAAATAGATCTCTATAAAATCCCATTTAAATTTAATTTATAAGGGATTAGAAAAAATCACAAAGAAAGAAAGAATATGAGCAAGACTAAAAAGACAATCTTCCTCATTCTATGCATATAACTATCCAATACTATTAAAATTTTATTCAAATCATTACACCAATCCCTAGCCACCTCAAGCACACCCAATTTTAGCATTTGCATCTTCGTACATATAATTTCATAAAGCACATCAAGTAGTGGAACTACATATGATTCGATCCCTCTTCAGAGTATTGGTATGTAGGCAACATGCCACATAAGGGGTGTGGATACACGTTCAGTGCATCTTACATGCACTAACCCTCCTCTTTCTCAAATTTTGTCAAAGCATAATGGATTCTAGGGTTTTAAGACTAAATCAAATCTATAGGGAGTTCCACAGACATCCAATAGTCAAAATTTCATAGGCAAGCTCACATAAACATAATGAACAAAAATAGAAAGCTCAAGTCTCCTAGACAATAGTGACCAAAAAGGACTATAGCACCAGAACCTAGTGTGTCCTATTTTGGTGCTCTTATCCAATCATAAAATGAAGTCTAAATCATGATTTGTGATAGTGTCCCAATCCTACACAATGAATTTTAGACCCTACTACAACTATCTCAATTAGTTTCTATCTAAGTCTTATTTTCTTCATATTTATTACTATTTTTAGAAATTTTAAAATTATAGTAAAATTATACAAATTAGTAGCTTAATTATTGCATATTTATTTATTAATTTTATTACTCTAGACCCTTAACTAAATTAGGAATAATACACCAATATTCTCAAAACCATTAAATCATTTGGTGAACTTGACTTACTTTGTTTGTGCATACAAACTAAGGGTTTCCCTAAGGTAAATTTATTGCTGATTTTTCCTACATATTTTTTATTTTATACCTGCATAATAGAATAAAAAATTAGCATTAAATTTTAAATTTTTTTAGTAATTTTAAAATAATTTTCTTCCAAACCTTAGTTGCCCATACTAGGTCTCGATATTCTCCTAGTATTTTTCCTATATTTTTATAATTTTTTACCTAAATAATAAAATCAAAAATTAGCATTGAATTTCCAAATTCCATATTAATTTTAAAAATTTATATTTCATCCAAACTCTAGTTGCATACACTAGGTCTTTTCAAATCAAGAATTTTCCAATAATTTTTTGAATTTTTGCCTGCATATTTAAATAAAAAATTTGCATCAAATTTTAAAATTCCTTAGTAATTTAAAAAAAATCAAAACCCTAGTTACATATACTATCTCCTATTTTCTTCTTGAGATATCACCTTACATGTTTGTGAGCTTCGTATCCTTTTTATGCACTTTCTACTTTGTTGTTTTTAGGACTTTACATTTCCTATATTCAGTACCCATATCACATTGCTTATTATAAATTATTGCAAAAAAGTCAATCAATTTTCAATTTGTTTTCCTGTTTTAACAATGGCCTAATACACTGGTTTTGATGAAATTGATAAAAGAGAACTTCAAGAACTCTTAACTAAACACCCTGACATGCAAGATGACATGCTTAAAATACTTCAAGAGGAACAACAAAAAGTGAACAATGGTCAATCTTCTCAAACCATAGATCAACTAGTTATAAATGACACTATGGGGGTAACCATGTCTCAATAACCCCCTATAGCAGCCCAACCTACCTCTATGCCACCAGATATAACTAGTACATATTTAGCTCCTAATATGGTCACCCTTATGCAAGAGATAAGATCTCTTCAATCCAAGGTGCTACATCTTGAGCAAGGTGCTTATAGACCTACATAGGTTTTGAATTATTTTTCTCTACTATATAAACCATTATCATGTCACATTACTTCTACACCCTTGCCACAAGGTTTTGTTCAACCCAAGCTTACTTTATATTATGGCAAGGGTGATCCAAAGACACATTTGAGATATTTTCATGCAACATGCTTGGACTATGTACCAAATAACTAGCTACTTACCAAGTTATTTCCATAAAGTCTATAAGATTATGATTTAAAATGTTTCTATAGTCTACCAAATCAATCGATCAATGCATTTAATCCTTTAGCTAACATGTTCCTATCTCATTTCAACATTAAAATAGGTGATAATATTTCATATGCTCAAGTTTTTTAATAGAAATAAATATCAAATGAGCATCTCACAGATTATGTTCTTTGATATAAGACTATCTTGGTTCAAATGACTAGGCCCATGACTGATCAAGAGTTATAAAATCTCTTAAAACAAAGTCTTCTACTAGCTTTACATCAATCGATAGTGTTCAATAGGTTCTTTTTCTTCATTGAATTATGTCACACACTAAAGGAAAGGGAAGTCAAACTAATTTCAATGGGAAAACTCAAGTACACAAGCATATCAAAAACAACAAACAAAAGTAACAACAAAGTCCCATATAAAGTCAAGCTTAATGATAGAAAGAGTCAAAATCAACCTATAGTAAATGTATCTTTAGATCCCCCTCAATGAGTGGTTTTATTAGCATCTCCTCAATGAACTTTTACCAATCTATCAATTTATTTGGCCAGATTTTTACAGTAGTTATTGGAATGTAATATCATATCTCTCCCTCCTATTCAAGAAGTTGATCCAAAAAATCCTCTTCCATGGGGATATGATCAGCGTGCATTTTTTTATTTTCATAAGGCACTACATCATACAAAAAATAGATGCATCAATTTAAAACACAAGGTATAAAAATTGATAGATGCCAATACTATTGATCTTGGCATTTTAGTTCAGCCTCCTCAAATAAAGCAAAAAATAGGATAAAGCTTTGAAAATATTTTTAGATCCTTTTTGAAACATTATAAATAAGAGATAGGGGATACACTAGGTATTCACCATGCATATAATGTACATACCCTACCAGATACATAGAGGGCACCTTCAGTTGGATTACATCCTTTGAGCAACATGATTGATGTATACAATTCTAGAGATCTAGCTAGACCTTCCATCTCCTTCTTAGAATAAGAGATAGTCAAGGATGATTTGGATTATCATGCACTCTTTATCAAATCTTACATTCATAATCATCTTATTCATAGTGTTTTTATAAACAATTTATCTAGTGTAAACATGTGCACTATGACATATTATAGAAGTTGGGATATTGAGAGTAGGATATTACCCTGATGGACATAGTTATTAGTAGATTTAGTGGGCATATAAAAAGTTTATTGGGTGAGATTATACTTCCTCTATAGGTTAATCTAACACATGTGTCCACACCATTCCCTATTTTTCTTAGTGAAGGAGTTTTCAATATGTTACTTGGTTGACCATGGATTCATAAATTTTGAGTAGTACCTTCTATAGTTCATAGATGCATGAAATTCATTCATGCTAATCAGGTTGTTACAGTTGGTGGAGTTCCATATGAGTTATCACTCCCCACTTCAGACCCATCCTCTAATTTGTAGTCACTAGTTTCAATTTATCCACCAATTTCAATTCTTCCTCCAGTTTAGATTTAGACATACTTGAGGCCTCTATCACTAGCACAGAGAGTTTATACACTACCACAGAGGTCTCTTTCACATCAACTATAGTTTCAAGATTATAGATAACTTTTTGTTATAGTGTTCACACTTAAGGTAGTATCATTGAGATCTAACATCTCTACACATAGAGCACATGTTTAGAGAACATATCATAATACTAGATGGGTCCCTATGAGCCCTATAGTTGCATCCACTTCTTATAGTTACAGGCGGATCCCACACTTAGTTTTTACTTCAAATATTTTAAATTAGTTACAACATACATAAATTTTAGATCCACAATCTCAAACATTCCATCATGCTTCATGATCATGCATGATTATTCTCTTTGATACAAGACACCATTGTAGGGAGTATTGCATGAGACTAATAAATTAGTACCATTTATTTTCATCCTTACTTGTACAAATCTTCTTTTCAATTTATTATACATAATTTCATTATGATTGATTTTAGATAGATAACATTTCAAAATCCCAAAAACATATAAATATATCAAAATACAAAAAAATCAAATATAACAAAACACAAAAACATTTTGATTGTTTACATCATCCATGCTTTACATCTCTAATACTATGCTAAAATTACATTTTTTGTTCTATGATTTTATTTATTGATTTATATACATTACCATGCTTCACTTGATCTTCTTTGAGTGTGTGTAATGACATTTAGATCCTTGATTGCTTCAATCTACCCATTGAGGGGACATCTTCTACATGACTACACCAGATTGATATACATACCCACTGGGGGAATCTTCTACATGACTAAACCACCTAGGTTATGTCATTCCTACACTACACAGTCTAGTTAATATGTTAATGTACATTACTTACTAGCTTACATAGATTACTCTATCAACATTTCATTGGTATATAGAACTTGTGTATTTCCTAGCATATACCTAGTCTTGTACTCCATATCTTACATACTTTCACTTATTGTTTTGATTATTTAGATGTGATTATATTCCCAATATTTACATGCTTTCATTTTTTTCTTTGTGTAGTTAGATGTGATTGCATTTCTCAATTCTTGTTTGTCTCTTATATGTGTCTCAGGACATTTGCCATTGTCCTTTACTTTTATTCTTATGTGTTCCTTGGGACATTTTCTAATGTCCTTTGCTTTTACTCTTCAATGTGATTGTGTCTTTCATGCCAACATTGCTTGTTTCACTTATATGTGTATGTGGCATTTGAATATGCCTTGTATGCTTATTTTCTAGTTTAAGTGACATTGCCCATGTCCCTTTTTTACTTGACCCTTTTTCCACCCTTGTATGCTTCTTACTTCTTGCCTTGTGTACTTTTTGGTTGATTTATTTTCTCATTTTTTATAATGCCATGATCCACATCATGCATTATCTTGATTTTTTTGATGTCCTGATAAAAATCATGCTCCATCCCTTCATAACAACTAACTTGCCTTTTAGTTTAAATTAGGTACATTACACATGATCTTACATAGTTATATCTATCTAGCCATCCCCCTATTTATCTAACTATCTCTCATTACAAACCCTATTATATCTTGAGATGTCTTATTGATTATCATTATCATATCATGTATATTTGTAGCATAACACACTTGTAGGGATATTTATTTTGATGGTAGTCATTAGAGGGTCTTCATTCCTAACCTAAAAAGAGTGGAGAATAAATAGGGGTTTTATCATAGAGATTAAAGCTCCTATCGATCAAAAACGTAGCATTCAGAACGCCTAAAATATCAACTACACATCAAAATAGATAGAATAAACAAAGAAGACATTGAAAATGTTAGAATAGTTACCATATTTAGCTTAGGACAATAATTTCAAGATTAGAATATAGATCTAGGCCATATATTAGCTATTTTTGGCACTCCTATCTAAATAGTAGAAAAAACTAAAATTTTTAGTAGGTATAAAAGTAGGTTCAAATATACTTTTGCATAGTCAAACCAATTTATAATTAGTAGATTTTAGTATACCTTTTCTAAGAGAATATAGATATGGGGGAATCATGCATGACATGATCGATCTTGCTTCTAGTTTTAGATATAGTAGTTAGTATAACTTCTAGATCAGAATCCATGTTTCAGACACCAGTGACTAGGGGCATTGTGCATGACACATCTGTTTTCTTTTATTTCTAAGTTCAATACATTACCTAGACATTCTCAATAGTTACATGATTTATTCCATCTGTAGGTGGTTGACATCATTTTTGAGTGGTTTTCATACAAGCCTAACTTACACATTTCTAAGTGGCTTTCACATAATCCTATAACCCAATTTTGGAATGGCTTTCATACAAGCTTAATCTCCACCTTTTTTGAGTTAGCCAAGAGTGGCCTAATTTCCAACACATATTTGATTAGCCATGCCACATTACCATATTATAAAGAATTTATGGGATTCAAGAGCCATATCGTACAACACACATTTCATACCAGTATCAGTTTATAGCTTTACATCATAGGTAAATAATAGAGCTAAAGGACTAGCTAGCCTTTATATTCTTGAGCCACCTACTTAGAGTGATTAGACACACAATCCAAATAAAGATAAACACATATAGGATCACATAGATTCACTTAGTGGGCAATGATGGAGCCAAAGGATTATCTAGCCTTTATATTCTTAAACCACCTACTCAAAGGGATTGGAAACACAATTTAAACATTAATTAACACATGCATAATCACTTAACTTCACTTAGTTAGCAATGATGGAGCCAAAGGCCCAACCTTTGCATTCTTGATCTACTCTTGGGAAATTGAGCACTCAATTCTATTCACGATATTACTCTTGGTACAACACATACCCAAAATTACTTAGCATCATCTAGCATCACTCTACACCACAATAGGTTTTGTATTGATCTACATACTCGATGAGGTGTATTCATTCCTTTCTCTTCCTCTCTTGTTTACCCAACTTTACATGTTCTTATTTTAGATATATAGTATCTAGTATAAAATTATATACTCTTTATTTTCTCTTAAAGATTTACACTTCACAATGTACTCTCTCTATGAATACCAAACATCACAAAACTTCATGAGCTTCACCCTTGTAGGTAAGTTTAGTTAAGCTTTTTATTTTTCATTTATCCAAATATTTCATTTTGTTGCATCACTAGAATAAAGGGGGTGAAAATGTAGTCATATAAAGTGTGAAAATTGGTAACTTGAGTGTGGATTTTGATACCTAACTTATAGGTCCCTCTTTCTTGCTCTCATGACCCTCCTAAGCATCTTTTCACTAATTTTAAATCATATATAGCCTTTCATACCTAATTCCAACTCAGCCAAATTATTTTTCCCATAACAAATCTATCCCCCCAAGTTTTGTACCCTTAGGACAATAACACTCGACTTGGAATATAGCACCAAACCCTAGAGTGTCCATTTAAAATGCTCTTGCCTAGATTTATTTTGACCTCTAATGGTCATTTCATTTTAGTTCATATCCTCCTTGTCGACCTAACATGAATACATTTGACCCATGACCAATATATCTCTATACAAACCCATTCAAAGTTCATTTATAAGGGGTTGGTAAATATCACAAATCAAGCACGAATACAAGCAAGACTACTAAGATAATCTTCCATATTCTCTACATATAACCATCTAATATGATTACAGGTTTATTCAAATCCTTACACTACTCCCTATCCACCTCAAACACACCTAGTTTTAACATTTGCATCTTCACACTTACAATTGCACAAAGAAAATCAAGTGAGAGAACTACATATTCCTTGATCCCTCTTTAGAGTATTGGTATGTAGGAAACATGACCACATAAGGGGTGTGGATATACATTCATTACATCTTACACACACTAACTACCCCTCTTTCTCAAAGTTTGTCAAATTATAATGGAGTCTAAGGTTTGAAGACTAAATTAGCTTTACAGGGAGTTCCATGGGCATCCAATAGTCAAAACTTCATAGGTAGGATCACATGGACACAACAAACAAAACCCAAAAAACTTAGGTCTTTTAGATAATAGTGATAGGAAAGGACTATAGCACTAGACCCTAGGGTGTTTTATTTTAGTGCTCCTATCCAATCATAAAATGAAGTCCACATCTTGATTTATGATAGTGTTCCACTCTTTCATAGTGAATTTTAGACCCTAAAACAATCATCTTGGTTAGTTTCCATCTAAGTCTTATTTTCTTCATATTTATTACTATTTTTAGAAAGCTTAAAATTAAAATCAAGTTATATAATTTAGTAGATTAATTATTGCATATTTATTTACTAATTTTATTAATCTAGACCCTTAAATAAATTAGGAATAATACACCAATATTCATAAAACAATTAAATCATACTCCATATAATGTTGCTAATGGTTGTTGATTATGTTTCTAGGTTGTAAGTTCAATGAAGTCCCAATTGTGTGAACATTATTTAGGAAATGAATAAATGTAAAGATGACAAGTGGCATAATATTGGAACTCAATAGAGATATCTACAGTACGTGGGTACCCAACTAGGTCAAAATGTCAAAAAACTCATATCAAGTACAAGACTAATAAATTTCACCATCTCAAAGGTAGCTCAAAGATCTTATGGTGAGAAAAGAGTCAATAAGTCAAAAGGAAGTGGAGCAGCTAATCATGTTTGACCTCCTAGATTGAAATTAATGGAAAACATTAAAATGTAAAAATGAAGATCCAACAGTATGGGGAAGAGTAAACACATCGAGGTTATGCAAAGGAATTCAAGAGTGCCAAGGGGCATGATCTTAGTGACTAGGCCCAAATCCAAGGTCAGCAATAAATCTAGTAATAGTAACTAGATCAAAATCAATTATGTGCATTGATCATGGTAAAGAAAATCCAATAGTGTAAGATAAAGCTTACTTTTCAAAGATACCATAATGAATGTGATATCAACACGTATCATAACCATGATAAATGAGACAAAGATAAACCAATGACATTTAACCTCATAGATTGAGACCTATGGATAGTGATGAATATAAATTTTTAAATGGCCTAGATGGAATGAGAGGCCACCACATGGAATAAATTAATCAAATGATGAAGTGTGTTTGTAACAAGCAAAGAAAGCCTACAAAGCTACCATGTAGCACACTCTTATGAAGATCATTTAAAGGTAAATGGTCTGTGATAAGTCAAAGCTAGATGATTCAATTGAATATCAATGGAACATATTTAATCAAATTCTAGGATTACACAAGGTGTTGACACATGTCTCAAAAATACAAATGGTCATATTTTGAAATTAATGAAAGATTTGACATGGTGGAACCACATAAGCAATACAAATTAGTTTAAAAGATCTCACAACCCTAAAGGCATGAAAGGTATAAATGCATGATCCAACAAAAATCTAAGTCACGATCATAGTTCAAACTTAATTGTCACCATTGAAGCTCTACATAAACCTCCAAGAAATCCCTAAGTGTAAAAAAACCTTAGTTTATTCCTATTGTCATTGTAATTGAGCTAATGAGAATTGAATTATTTTCTACACTAAGATAATTCAATCAAGATTTGAATACAATACACTAGTGATAAATTTGGTAAAATTATAACAATGGCATCTCTAAAGAATTTTTTAAAGGAAGATGTAGAACTATACTTGATAATAGATGTTGAAGGTCATATTTTCAATATTATCAAGTTTATCACCTATGCTTTAAACATAAGAGATAATAATTGGTCAAAGTTGTTCTAGATGATCAAGATTCAACCAATGATCACCCAATAAGAGCAGAAGAACCTCTCAACAAAGAGGTTATATGATGACATTTATTTAATTCAAATGATCAATCTCCACTATGCAATAATGAAGCTTAAGGTACTCCACTACATTGACATTCTTGCTCCTATTTTCAAGGAAAATAAAATAGATAATGACATTATAATTAATTATCACAATATGAGAAAGGTTCTTTATATTTATTTTATTGCATTTGATTCATATTGTAAACTGCCCAAACCCCAAATTAGCCTAGCTTTTATCAATTCTTAGGCTAAAGAAAAAAAATTTATGGACACCCTTGCCCATCATCTAATTTATAGTTGAAAATGCAATTTTCCCACCTTTGGGTGAAATAATCAATATTTATTTAAGGAGGAAAATCTATGTAATTAGGCATAAGAATAAAATGTAGTTTTTCATGATGTCATATCTTTTAGATGCTTTATGTGCAACTACAAAAATCCTAAACCAAAGGGAATAGTCCTTAAATGGAACACAAATAGTTTCCAAATATTAATCTAATATTCACATCTTTAAATATAGGGATCACATTATATTTATATGTGACTATGTCTTCCTACCCTAAGTGAATCCTTAACTAGGATTCCAATGATAAGTGTTAGCCCAAAAATCAAGAAATCTATTGAATCTATGGGGGATATATGGCCTATATATACTAAACCATTATAATGTTTGAGGGGACTCAAATTTATCCTCTTAAGATACCTATTCATGCCCCTAATAAGTTAGCTGAGCAAGAGATTGCATACTAGCTATTCCATGGCATTGATGATCTATGCAAGGCCAAAAGAAAGGGACTTCTTCATGACATCCTAATAATAATTGGAAAGATTGTATTTAGATAGTGGGATAATATAGAAGCTAAATCAAAACATAGATCATCCTTCAACTTACATATTTATGAGATCAAACAATGGGATCCCTAAGGGAAGGTTAAGGAGCATTTGAAAAATAAAGGTATTTTAAATGTGCCATGTGATTATTAGCTTGGTGTATTTGACTCTATCTACACCAAGGAATCATCCTACTTTGAAGTGACTAGAAGACTGAAGGAACACAACTTTAGGATTGGGTCAACATTAGAAAGAAATAAATAAATGGATGATATATGGAAATTGGGACCCATAAAATATCATTTGATTAGTGGTGAATCCTATAGACATTGATATATTAATGTACAATCAAAAGAATGAATGGAGTATAGGCCTAAGGAGAAAAGGTCACATGAAATATCTTCTATCTCATTATCTTATGAACCTCTAAAAGAAACAAAATAATAAGAACATAAAGAAGAGATTCATATGATATCCATATACCCTCAAGAGTCTATTAAGGATGTATTAAAGATGCTATCTATAACATACATAGATTCATATGATGAGGAATTCAAAGTTGAGGAAATAAAGGAAGAAAAGGGGAAAGAAGTGACATTGGACTTAGTTCCAGTTGACACCCCTATGAGGAAGACTAAGATGGCCCTTGTTCTGAAATCAAAAAGACCCAAAGTGACTTTCACTACTCCTCTAAGTGAAGTCAACTTATTCAATGAAGAAAACTTGTTGTAAGGTCCACCCATTCTATAATTGTTATTGTATGAACCTAGACTATATAAAATACCTACTGTGCATCATCATTAGGCTTTGATGAAATCTATTAACATTCTTGTGCATTAAGAGATGAAACCTTGGATCATAACCCTATAAGAGGAAGAGGCAAGAATATTGACTAATATAGGATAATAAGTTAAATCATAAATGGAGGTCCCTACCCCACATGTGACTCAATCTATAGTTGGAGTCAAGTTTGATAAAAATATAGCCACTTTATAAAGAGCCACAAAAAAGAAAGTCATGGAAAGAGGTAAGGAAATGACATATAAAAGAGTGGATCTTTTGACTAAATTGACACAAAGGTAGGGACGTAGACCTAGAGAAGACCCAATATCTGAGGAAGATGTCCTATAATTGGCACAAACACATTCAACATAATTGTAATCTACCATTAAAGGCTTCAAATAACAAAATAAGAATTTGTAGGAATAATCTATATTGTTAGTTCCAAAGGATATGGTTGAGAAATTTGAGACCACTATCGTCACTTGAAAATGCACCCCTTGAGGAGATGATAAGTCTATCCTCATTTGAGTGGCATAATGGAACCACCTCAAGGCTACGAGTTACCTAGATTTGAGGTGGTTCTCTAGATTAGGGCTAGTTCCCTTATTATACCACTATTGATCAAACTACTACTAACATTTTTGGGGGGTGAAAAGGGAGAAAGATAACTGAAAAAAATATGATCAGGGAAGGTGATACACCAAATAGATAGTCTCTCACACCACTTAAAATGCACTTGAAACCAAAAAGAATCCCACATATACACTTCATTTAATTAAACACTCCTCTTCTATATCAATATTTCAAGCATGGGGTCTTGAATAGATATCTAGGCTAAGAGGACTTAGAAAATAGGTATTCTTGAAACACTAATGAATAAGATACTCACTATACTTGTAATCCACATCAGACATTTCTTGCTGACTTAAAAAAGAGAGCTTTCAGTCCACACAAGGCAATAGGAAGAGTAACATGTGAAGGTAATCAAAATACACTTTCACAAGACTAACAACCATAACATACACTTAATGAAATATTGGATGATATAAAACAACATTCTTTATTATTTTAAGGCAAAACTTTGGTAGGGATTCACCATACCTATGTGGAGAGATGAAATATAATGCCAAAAGGCCAATATTTATAGTAATTATGAGAAGAAAGAGAGAAAGGGAAGATAAATAGTCCCTAAGTCACTTGTTAAGTAAATATAATGAGTTACAACATCAATGGAATCTATAATGAGACAAGTCCTAAAGGAAATTAAGGATAAATGTCTCTTAAACTTGTCTAACTACTCCATCTATGGTGTAGATGCTCTTGTGGTTGTATAAGAAACTATTTTCATGATTTTCCTTCACAAAAATCCATCACTAATAAATAGGGTCACATCTGATGATTGATTTAAAGGTAAAGGGTTACCAAAAATCCCTAACATGCATTGGATTAGTGCTCAATCATTCCTATTACTTTTACCATGAGAAATCATTCATTATAGTCATAAATAACTCCTCATTCACCTCTCACGCTTTGCATTCAAAATCCTTCCAATTATATAATCTGATCTAGGCACAAGGAGGAATGGCACATCTCAAGAGTTTCCAAGTCATTAGGTTTATCAATCAAGCCTTAAAAGGCTTACTAATTAAAATTTCACCATTTTCACTAAGTGTTCACTACTCATTAACTGTGACTAGCTAAGATGAGGGAGATGGTAGGCATACTCGATAGATTATAAAACTCAATATATGAAAATTAATACTTAAAAAAAGTCCTAATCTCTTTCCAAAAGGTGGTTGCATCCTTTTAAACTCTTCCAAACTTGAAAAATACACAAATATTTCAAGAAAATCCCTATTTTTCCCCATTTATATAGGTAGGGTATAGCTAAATTACATGGGCCAGGTCCCTAGAGAGTCCTCTACATCTTCAAATCACTTACTTTGAATTTACTCTCCATTTGGATGTTTTAATTACCTTCTTTCCCCAATCAAGTCCTTAATGAGGGTTTTGGAGTGGTTTCAGGTCTTAACCTTTGTTCATGAAACTTTGAAATAAAAACCCTTTCCAAATATTTTTGAGATAATTTTAAGAACCATATCTAACATATCTAATCACCTCAGATTACCATGAAAAGTGTCATGAGATATACAAGCATCTTAAATTGCCATTTATGTCCTTTTCTATGCATTCTATGAGGTCTAAGTGTTTTGGAGCCAAGAAATGTCTTCTTGGTGGACAAATATACAAACTAGGATTCTAGACACACCTTGTGCCTCTATAAAAACACTTCCCAACTGATCTTAATGTCTATTTAGATATAAAATGATGATGGGCTACTTGTAGGTACTAGGCCTAGACTAGGTCTTTCCTACAAATTAATGGTTCAAACATATTTGATGACATTTCACACATAAAACACATTTTATTTACCTCCATTAATATGATCCAAATCATTATAATTCTTCACTAAGGCTAAAACTTAAATTTGTCTCTCATTTGAGGCTAGGCTTGCACCTTGCCTAGCTACCCTGCCTACAACTCTTGTTGCTTGGATCACATTATTTGCCTTCAGGCATTATAGCTTTGTTTTACATTATTTTATATGTGTGTACAATCTCTACCAATATTATTTCAATTCTCCTTTAACCTTTGGGCTATGTTCTTGTCTATTCCTCAAGATTTATAGGGTTTGTGCCCCTGAAAAGTACCCTAGCTCTGAGATAGAATAGAGTCATATTAACCTATTTTTTTAGATAATAAAAATATTTGATGGGATTTTAAAAATACCAAGGGTTATTTATACCAAATTTTATCCTTTTAATCCAATAATAAGGCCTTTAAAACCACAATTTTCCTAAGCAGACTTTCAATAAGGCAAACTATGTAGAGGTATTGAATGTTGACCATGTTTTGTAAAAAGTGGAGGTTATTCCCTTGACATATGATCATGTAAAGGACTTAAATATGTATAAATATCACATATAATTCCTTAAAAATATCTCTCTATCACCTTACCTCTCAAACCACCTCTATGCTCTTGGATTCCAAGACTAGGTCTATAAGTTGTCCAGACTGAGACAACCCTGCTTGATAACTCCTATAGGTGTTTATGGCCTAGTTTTGGCCCTATAATAATGTTTATGGATAATTTATTCCTTATATATCCTTTAATAAATGGTATATAGTCATGATTTAAATATAAAATACCACTATAACCTCACTTAAGACCTCTCTCATCTCATTGTCTGAATGGACTGAGAAACTTTATTCTCAAGAGCCTATATAGCTCCTGTAGGTGTTTGATTCCTTATTATGACCAGGTTGGGATGTTATAAATTCCATTTTTGAAACCTAAATATCTACCTATAATTTTAACCTATCCTCCTTTCCTTTGAAAAGGTTATCCACCTATAATTTGAACATATCCTCCTTTACTTTGACAAGGTTAAACATTCTCTCAAACTTCAAAATAGGTCACTACCTATTTCCTAAGATAGTTATATTTAAATTATTGCTTGTAGGTGAATATATCTATGTTTAAGACCTTATTTATTATGATTTGAATTTAATTGAAGTATTAGAGTCATAAAAATAATTTTTATACCTTTTAATCACCTTACATTCTCAAAGATAATGTCAAAACATCAATTATTGACTCACTGTCTGATACCCCTACTGTAGGTGCATCTTTTGACATTGCACATACTACTAGGTAAGTGTATGGGAGGTAAAACACTATATGGTATTATTTTATATGATATCTCAAGATAATTTATGTTAAACTTACCATTTATATGTACTCACATTATGGTATCTCAGTCAAGTTGTAATTTTTATGACAAAGACCTCATTTTTGGTCTCAAACTTGTAGATGACACTAAAATAATTTAGTGTGTTTGAGCATGACTCTAGAGTCTTCAAACTCATGTTACTTATGCTATAAAATTTACCTATATTAAAAGGACATACCCTCATGGTAGGTCTAATAAATGGATATTTTAAGGTCTATCAGGAATTCATTTCTCAAACTCATCCAATTTTGTCAAAAAACATATAGCTCTCTATTTTTCCAATACAATGAAAAGTTCCCAGAACTTACACTCCTTATTTATCAAAGCCTCTCAATACGATACTTGGCTATCCATGGTCTTAACATACCTACTAATCTATCAAATTGTTTCATATTCATCTTGGAGATACAATCCTATCAATTCACTTCTATACAAACCTCTGGACCCTTATAATCATTACATGTAAGTGTTTACTTTGTAGACAAGGTAATGAGAAAGAAAGGTAGGCAATTTTCTTGTAAGGATGTTGATATATTCCCTTACAAGATTATTCAATGAAAAAACTTAACTATCATGAACCCCATAACACTAAAACATCTCCATGGAGCCCCTGTTTGCACTTTTTAGGGATAAGAGGCCAAAACACAGATTAGCTACTTGAGATAGTTCCTCAATGTCATAATGAGTTACCAAAGGATGAATAATGTTCATCAGGGTAACATATAACTTTAAAAATCTCATGAGGGTTCAAACTTTAAAATATCCTACCATACAACACCCTTGTAGCTTTGTTTGAGATAACTGTGGATGTAAAAGTGTAGTTTGTAAGCATATGCAAGCTTAGAAGAGGATTATTGATTTCATGAAACTTTAAAAATAAGAATATAGTGATAAAACATATGGAGAGGGCCTTTATAAACATATGAAATAATCCATCTTGTTAAATCAAATCAAAAAATTCAAAAACTAACTCAAAAGGAGACCCCTCATGGATGAATAAGCACAAAAAGTTGTCTAGACTCTTAGTGATGGTTCATAAAGCAATACCCATGAAACTCAAACTTATTTCCATGGATTTGAATTAAAATTAGACCCCTTTCAACGCCAAGATAACTCCTCCCAATTCCATCTATACAGACTGTATTATGCATCCAAAGTTGACCTTTCTTGGCTTGTGAAGGCTAAAAGAAGGAAAAAATAAAAATTCAATCTTTATAAATTTTTATATGAAAAAAAATAATGTTAAATACCTCAAGTATATTAAGAGACACTATTCCTACATTTTAAGCTGAAGGTGAGCTCGCAAAGTCCGTACAAGTGCCATTAACGACCTATTTTCAAGGAGAAATTACCTCTTTCTACATGAAACTTTTTCTTGAACTAAATATAACCACTTCATGACATATTATAAACTCATTCACGTTATAAAATTTCTTTTTGACAAATATTCCTTTTTGACAAACTATACAAGTCATTTAATGAGCCAAAAATGTGACCAAATGGCACTTTTTTACACATGAAACATGACAAAGGGAAAATTTATGACCTAGGAACACCTTAAGACAAATAAATGACCACATTATAAAAAATTTAAGGTAATTATATCCTTTGAATATGTTTGACTATATTTGACTAGAGTTGACTTTAGTTGACTCAGCAAGTACAAGGAAGATGGGTTTAAACCAAGGCTAAAACAAGGATAGGTGAGATATATATAATAAAATGAGACTCCCTAAGACATTTAAACATTATAAAAAGTTTAAAAGTGTATGGGTTGAAAAAAAGTGAATTTCACTACTCCTTTAAGTGAAGTCAACTTATTCAGTGAAGAAAACTTGTATGGTCCACCCATTCTAGAATTATTCTTGTATGAACCTATATTGTAGAAAGTACATAATATACATCATGTTTGGGCTTTGATGAAATCTATTAACATTATTTTTCATTAAGAGATGAAACCCTTGATCATAAACCTACAAGAGGAAGAGGCAAATATATTGGCTGCTACAAGACCATTAGTTGAATCACAAATGGAGCTCCCTACCCCACATGTGACTCAATCTATATTTAGAGTCAAGTTTGATCAAAAGAATACCAATTTATAGAGATTTAAATAAAATAAAGTCATGACAGGAGGTGAGGAAATGACATATAAAAGAGTGGAGCCATTGACATAAAGGTAGGGACACATACCTGGAGAAGACCCAATATCTAAGGAAGATGTCCTATAATTGGCACAAACACATTCAACATAATTGTAAGATAACATCAATGGCTTGAAATAGTAGAATAAGAATTTGTAGGAACAATATATATTTTTAGTTCCAAATTATATGGTCAATAAATTTTAGACCACTATGATAGACTTATTTAGTTTCTTGAAGGTTATAAAATCCCAATAAGATGCAGTAAACAAGCAAGGTAATTTAGATATAAGCCAAGCCAACCAATGACAGGCCTCAAGAAATAAGGTGAAGGACTTAATCAATTTTGATAAATGATCAGATTTCTAGTTTGAAAATAGTCAACTTAGCTCACTTAAATATGGCTATAGCAATATTGGTAGATAAGATCAAGGCTATAAGCAAATGACCCTAGGAAATGGGAGGTATTTCTAATAATATTAAGTAATTAGAGGATAAGATAGTGCACATATTATGAATCTTAGTCATATATCCTACTTCAATCATTCCCATTGGCTTGATCATAAATGAAGAGTTCAAACCTAGGGTAACTCTATTCATGAAAGAGGTAAGGAATCAAATCCAAGGGAAGACTAGTGTAGATAATAAAAGGATCATGGACATGATCTTATCATTTGATGAGAAAATTAGTGATGTTGAGAGCATCAAGGAGGAATTACATAGGGTAGATAAATATTTTAAAGGCCTGATAGATCAAGAACCCATGTCAAATTCAAGCTAATTGATGAGAAACACTATAAAATGTAGATCCTACAATGGAAGTAAAAGATTATAGGAATAAGGGAATCATAAAGTCAAATTTATTGAATTAGAATACTCTTTTTGTGTATAGGAACATGTATATTTTTAAAAATAAAATATTTTTTTTAGAAGCTTGTGCAAATTTGTAAAGCGCATTGCTTATAGGTTAGTCATTTTATAAAGTGTCTATTTCTAGAACTTTGTAGAAGGATAGTTGTCATTCATACTTATACAAATATCATTGGACATGATTGATAGGCATACTCCCTTAATATTCTATAAAAAGGGTATTGTCAAAACAAAGAGGGAGTTTTGAGAAAGAAAACTTTGTGTAAATTTAGAGTAATTAATACAAGCAAAGAATTATGAAAGGATTGTCTCATTTATTTGTGTGAATGTCACTATAGTTACTCTCTCACTTTTCTGGTCTAATATTCAAATTGTAATGGTTCTTATGGATTCTTGATATGCACCTTTTAAATGTAGAGTTATCAATTTGTTCCTATGCTAGATTGATTGAAGGATATTTGATTCATTTTGATTTCTTTGCTATGCTTGTAGATGTAATTATGTTGTTTTCTTGTAGGAGTAAATATTTAGTGAATCTAGTTCTTATTTTCATTATTTACACTTTCTCATATGTTTTCCTGATGTGTGATAGGATTTGAGCATATGTTATTCCATGTCATACATTGGTTAAGTACATATTTATATGAAATGTTAACTTTCTCATAATGTTTGTATTTAAGATTAGCAATGTATTTCTTCTCTGCCTTACCCTTTTTCTTATTTATTTATCAACTCACTTTAGGTTATCTTCCATTGTAAATATACATTTTAACTTAGATTCTAGATCTTAGTTTTGAACATAATTCACTTCACTTAGTTTAGATTATTTTCATTTGCACATATTAGCTACTAGGCCATGATTACTCCCAACAACTAAACAATTACATTATAAATTTTTGAAATAGTCCATGTGATTTATCGTTATTCCACCAAAGATATCAATAATATCACAATCTGCAACTCATGCAATGGATTTTGTGAATCCATAAATAAGAAGTGTTTCTTTAACACTTTGAACCACCTATGATACACTTTTAAGCATCAATAGGATGGGATTCTTTGGTGCTTGAAAGAGCGCCTTTAGATAAATCTTTGTGATTTCATAGTGTCTTTGCTAATTTTAGTCAATTATGTTTAAATATTAGTGAATTTTTTGAATATTTGTGTTGTTCTTGGCTCAATTGTGTAAAGATCATTGATATTCATGGTTTTGGACCAATATTTAGGCTCATTTACTTGAAGATAGGTATTCTTTGAAGATTCATGGTTAATAGTTGTAAAGGTAGCTCAAGTTTGGTAAATATTCCGTGTTTGAAATTAGTGATGGAAAATTTGTTAAAATATTGATTAATTATTTACAAATTTAGGTTTATTTAAACTTAGACATGTAAAGATCATTAATATTATCAAGTTTAGATATATATTTGAGCTTATTTAGTCAAAGATAGTTGTCTTTTGAAGACATTTATATAAATTTGTGTATAGCCTACTTAACTTAGGAATCTTAAACATGAAAATCTACTCATATATAATAATTAGACTATTATTTTCAATAATTAAGCTAATGATCATTCATATTTGCAAAGATAAGGTTTCAAAGTCATATTTTGAACATGATTCACGATTTATAAGCTAGAACTACTAAGTGTCAAGACTAGGTCATGGTATAAATAAATAGTATCTCTCCTTTCACTAGAAGTTCATAAGAAAGTAAGAGTAAATAAGGTAATCAAAGGGTTTATAAATCTAGCCTACTTCACCTATTCGTGGTGCTCCTATGTTCAATCCTTATTAAGGTATGGCTTGGTTAGGTGGATCTTTGATCAATGTGCCTGGTCAGGTATATGACTTGCCTAGGAATCATGAAAAGTATTTTCCATCTTTTAGTCCTAATGATGTTGTCACAACTGAAGAACATATCAAAACTTTCAAAGCTGATTTAAGATTATTGAATGTAGTTCATGAAGATGTTGCATGTAGATTGTTTCCTTTTACTTTCAAAGATGCTACGTCTGAATGGTTTCTCAACCTTGAGAATTATATCACCAGTTAAAATGATTTTAATATAATTTACATTTATCAATTTGGTAAGATCATTATTTCTTAAATTATTTATCAATAATTCACCACTGTTAAAAGAGATTCGAGTGAGACCGTTAGATCATTTAATGCTCCTTTAATGATAGATTACATAAGATGTTTAGTAGAACCATAACTCCTTATATACATGATAAATCTTTATATTTAGAAATTTATAAAGATGCTTTGGATCCCATGACTTCTATGTTTCTTAAAAGGTTTACTCAATTTATAAACATGTTAGCCTTGGCCTATGCTAAAGCTATAATAATTAATGATCAAATGCAGCCTTAAGGTCAACTAGCATATGGAATTTATAATGTTAATCCTAGTTTCCTTGCATTAAATGTCATTACTAATGCTAATTAGAACATGACTACCTTAAACCAAACACTAGTGTTGAACCAATTAAGTTTGAGTCATACTCATCTAGGTCAAAACCTAGGATTATTGAATAACATTGCAAATGTATTTCATCCACAAAATTTGAGATATTTTGTGCCAACATATAACAATAATACTCAAGTTCATAATTCAAAGGCACCAAAAAATGAGATTGAATCCATACTCAAAATGGTTGAAAAGTTTAGCACTGATTTCTTGTAGTTTTGAAAGTAAGTAGGCAATATAGGGGAAAACTGCAACAAAAATTATGCTTATCAAAGGTTTAATAGACCTAATAATAGGTTTCATAATGTTAGTAATAATAAAAATAATGAGTCATCATTAAGTAAGAACAATCTTGAGATTAATATTTGTGATGTATCTCTAATTGAATATTGTAGGGTTCATAATACTTCAAAGCATGGTGAGTTAGATTGTATTAAATTTTGTAATGCTTTCGAATTGTTTTAGGATGAATTAGATACACATGAAGGTGGGCCTAAAAAATATAATATCGTAGGCACATCTAGTTCTTTAAAGTCATATAAGTTTGCTGATATGACCTTGATGGTGAAGACATTTGATTTTCCATTCCAAGAAGAGAATGATCCTAAAGACACTTTAGAAGAGGTGCATGATTTTTAGTAGTACCTGAATATGACCTATCCTCTAAGGAATAGGGGAAGAAGTAACCATTGACAAATTAAACTCTACCAAATAACTTTGACACTCCTCCTAATCATATAGCTCATAACAATCTAGAGCCTCCAAAGGGAAGTAATTCTAAGCATAATGTTATACATGTAGTCCTTCTATTAGGGGTGAATATAATATAGTTATGGACATGAAAAATATTAAGGCTATCATCACTTTACACGAGTTGAATCAAATCACTAAACAAAGAAACTTGTTACTTGAATCTCTATCTAGGAATCCTAGTAAGTCACCAAAGACTACAAATGCCAATGTTTTTATGTATAATAACAAGGTAGATGTTCCACCTTTCTTGCTAATAGTCATAATTTTTTATAAGAATTTACATAACTATTTGTTAGACTTAGGTTCTTCTACTAATATCATGCCTAAAGGTATTTGTGAGAAACTTGGTTTAACTCCAATTAAATTTGATAGATTTGTTACTCAATTAGATAAGTCAAGAGTTAAAGTAGCAGGAGAATTGTTGAATGTTCATATGTAGCTTACTACTGAGCCAAGGATAAAATAGTTTATAGACATCCAAGTGTTGGATATTCCTCATTCTTATGGAATTATACTCAGTAGAGACTAGACAAAATATTTGAATGCTTACATGTCCCCTGACTATTCACATATGTGGCTTCTATGGAAGGGATTTCCAAATCAGATTCATATGAAAAGAGAGCCAAAGATGAAATATATGATCATCGAGTAAAATGATATAAATGAAAGGGTCAACATGATCAATTTTGAGCTAGGATTTTACACTCTTGACACTTTTAATCTATGTGACTCTAAAGATCTTCATGCTATGCTTGAAATATGGAAATTACATTTTGATGGTGCTAGATGTAAATCTAGTTCTAGGTAGGAATTATTCTAATCAATCCCATTAGGAAGGAATTTTATACTTCCTAAAAAATTCAATTTGTATGCACTAACAACTTAGTAGAGTATTAATCTTTAATCTTAGGATTACGATTTGCCATCAAGCATAAGGTCAAAGAACTACTAGTATTTGGTGACTCTAAGCTAGTAGTTAATCAATTTATAATCAAGTACTAGTACAAATTGTCTTACCTTAAGAAATAGAAGTTGAGTTTGGGACTTGTTAGAGTATTTTGATGCTTTTAATATTGTCTCAATTCCTAGAGAATAAAACAAGCTTGTTGATGATCTAACCTCAACTACATCTAATCTTATACTAGATCAAGACTCTAAAATATGAAACCTTAGTATTGAATTGGTTCCATGTCCTTTAGCCCTTGATAATAACAATCACTTACAATTATTCTATGATGATCAAAATATCCTAAAATTCATAAAAAACTCAGGTTTATTTGAGTCTCACATCATTGATTAGGTCAATGAAAATACTTTTGATAAGGACAACATAGATGACAAAATTGTGCAATTAAGTGACAACAAAACTCTCAAAGGCATGATTTCCTTAGAAATATTATTTAACATAGTCAAACTAGATGAAACTATCAAAATTACCAAGGTAAGTGGGAAAAATTAGGAAGAGTTAAGAAATGAAGCTGACTTAGGAACTCAAGGTTGACCCTAACTAGTCAATATTGGTACAACTAGCACTAATGAAGAGTTGAGAAAATATAAAGAGTTGATGAACAAATACAAAGATGTTATAGATTGGTACTATGAAGACTTAAATATATTTTATCCTAGATTCATAACCCATACCATTCCACTAAAGGAAGATTGAAAACTTTTCAGACAAAATTAAAGGCCAATTAACCCTATCTTAGAACCACTGACCTACAAAGAGCTCAAGAATTTGTTGGATGCAAAAATAGTTTTTCCCATTAGACACTCCACTTGGGTAGTTAACTTAGTACTAGATAGGAAGAAGAATAGGGAAATTAGATTGTGCATATACTTTAGAAATATGAATAGAGCTTCTAAAATGGATAACTATCCTTTACCTTCCCTTGACCAAGTTATTCAAATTGTTAGTGGTTCTATTATGATGTATTTTCTTGATGGTTTTTCAAGTTATAACCAATTACTTATGAATAAGGAAGATAGATTAAATACTACATTCACTACTAAGTGGGGCACTTTTTCCTACAAAAAGATGTCATTTGGGATAATAAATGTAGGTGAAACTTTCCAAAGAGATATGTACCATGATTTCCAAGGTCTCATAGATAAGTGAATTATAATTTATATGGATGATCTTATTTTTATTTCTAAAAATAGGGAGAACCACATTATGCACTTGCAATAGGTATTTGAACAATGTAGGAGGTATGGAATTTCTCTCAATCCCATGAAAAGCATTTTTGGTGTTATTAAGGGAAATTTATTAGAACATGTTATAACTAAAGATGGGATTTATATATACCTTGATAAAGTAGATGTTATATCTAAGATAGAACCACCCTAATAGTAGAAAAGAACTAAAATCTTTCTTTGGGAAAATCAATTTTGTGGAAAAGTTTATTTCTAGTTTTGCAGAGATTGTGAGACCAGTAAATTATATGCTGATTAGGATGCCAAGATCACCTGGAATGGATAAACAAGGAAAGCCTTCAAGGAAATAAAACAAGTAATAATTTAGGCACTAGTATTGATAAGTCCTAATTTTTTAAAAGAATTTTTATATTTATTCATTTGCTTTTGATCATACAATAGTTGTTATCCTAACTCATCAAATATATGGATGTGATCATCCTATTACTTTTATGAGTACCAATTTTAAAACATTTAAGTAAATTATTCTCTAATTGATAAGAATAAATGTGTTTTAGTTAAGGCAGTTAAGAAATTTAGACACTATATTCTTAGAAATAAAGTGCATGCAATATTGCTTGATCCTGTTACCAAGCTTATGCTTAGACAATGTAAACTTGGAGAAATAAGAGGTAAATGGTTGTCCATACTTCAAGAATATGATATAGAAATTAAGAATACCAAATTGGTTAGGTTTCAAGGACTTATTTAGTTAATTTCTAACACCAACTCCAAATTAAGTGTCATGTAGGTGGAGTAATAGATTTTTCAACCCAATGATTTGTATGATGCCATTGTTCATTTGCTCATCAATGGTACTTGCCCTGTAGGGTTGAGGAAAGAGTAAAGAAGAGATATAACACTCAAGGAAGCACATTTATTGATAAAATATGGATTATTTTTCAAGAATAATTATGAAGGTATATACTTAAGGTGTGTTTTTAAAGAGGAAGCAATTGAGATCCTAAATAATTTCCATGAAAAGCTTGGAAGTGGACACCCATTTAGAAGGACAACAACTCATAAATTTTTTAGGGTTGTTTATTATTAGCCTATAATCTTCAAATATGCTCACAAACATGTGAGATAATGTCATTAGTGTTAGATATTCAACACTAGAAAGCTAAAAGTAGCCATGTCATTGAATCCAGCTATGATTGATAAGCCTTTTTCTCAATGGGGATTACACTTTGCAGGGATCATTAACCCCAATTCTTTAAAAGGACATAAATATTTCTTCACTACTACTAATTATTACACAAGATGGATAGAATTAGTGGCAACCAAGTAGTGTAATATTTAGGATGTGAATAAGTTATTGGAGGAGAACATTTGTAATAGATTTAGAACACCAAGTATCTCTAATTTATGACAATGGATATTCCTTTATATCCATTGAGATGATTGAGTGGGCATATGATAATAACATTATTATCAAGTTTTCATCAAATCATTATGCTCAAATTAATTGAGTCTCTTAATCAACCAATAGAAATTTGGTGAAATCCATCAAGAATTATGTTGCTGACAAACCAATAACATGGCATAAGTTACTCAAGTATGCCCTTTGGGTAGATAGAACTAGAGTCAAGTAAGATCTAAAGGAATCACCATTTATTCTTGTATATGGTCAATAACCTATATTTCTCATCACTCTCAAGTTAACAACATACAATTTCATGTTGTTGAAGAGTTGTCAATGACATCATGGAGGTGTATAGGTGAGTGGATGAAATGTTTTGATAGTCTAAGTGACAATGACAAAGTGTGCAATGTGTTTATACTAGTATGTTTGGTTGATATTTAGTTTTGGCATGGTTAGATATGTTCAAGGATGAGTATGGTGATTTAAGTATGTGTAAGGTATCCCATCAAAGGTAAAGGATGTATTGAGTGCTTGTGTGCATGAGTGGATTTCATCTGATTGATCATTGTTATCATCTAGACATTTTAGGTCTAGTGGTAGAAAATCTAAGTAGGTAGTTTGATGACATCACCATTACCACATATAGATGAGTTAGGTGAAGTTGGTCATATGGTTATGATAAAATTATATGTTATTTGTTATGTACTAAGTCTCAAGTCATGTAATGAATCACAACCAAAGACATGTGTGTGCAAAGTTGGGTTCCCAAGCATTTGATAGTGTTTTCTATGTTCAAATAAAGTAAAGTAAGTATATTGATGACATCATATCTCACACATGTGAGGGTTGTAAGAGTAGATCAACATATGGATGGATTCTCATATATAAGGTGATCATATGTGCTAAATCTCAGGTCATGTAACTAAGCATGATAGAATATATGCAAGTGAAAATTTTTGTTCCCAGGTAGTTTATCAATGTTTTCCCATAGCCAAATTTCCATGTGGAAAGAAAAGCTAAGTAGGCATTTTGATGTAGTCATATTATACACGTGTGCTAGTTTCAAAATAAGTTGATCATATGTATTTATTTATTTATACCTAGTTGATTTTCACTAAATTTTAGGTCATACGATGAAGCACACCAAAACTTATGCATGTGCAAAGTTGGCCTTTCCAGATGGTTCTTGACATTAATGACTATGTGGCATAAAAATCTGAGTGAGAAAATTAATGGAGTTATATCTCACATGCATAAAGGTTTTAGGAACTACTTAATAAATGTTTGGATTCCTCTTTGAAAGGATAACATATGGTTTGAATTTTAGATCATATGATTGAGTGAGTTAAAAGATGATTGTGAAAAGTTGGCCTTCTAGGTAGATAACAATTATCCCCATACTTGGTTTGTTTTACATGATGTTAAAGATGAGTACCAAATGGAGATCAAATGGCTCATGATCTTTTATACATATCAAGATCAATGGTGCATATTGAGTTGAATGAGGACAAGTATTTGATGTTTAATGTCAAGCAAAGATAAAGACCAAGCTTCTTCCAAGATATAATAGTGAGCAAATGTTCATACATATACAGATCAATGATGCATATTGAGTGAGATGATTTTCAAGGTATCTAATGTTTAACACATATAAATATCAAGCTATGTAAAGGAGATCAATAGTGTGGGTTGAGTCAGTATTGTAAGATTTCAAGAGATGACGTCAACATGTTCTTTATTTAATATCATAGCCAAGTTAAAGTTCAAAAGTGATTGATGGTGCATGATTAATATAAGTAGTAAAGACATGATATGATTGAATATTTTTTGATGTTTAACTATGACCATTTGAATTCACCAAAGGTAAGACCAATGCCTAGTTTTTGAGCCATAACTTTTGATATATGAAAAATTTGACCATGGTATAAAATGTGAATTTCTAGAGGAGTACAAGGTGCATCTAGCCATATTGATTTGAAGATATGAAAGTGTGTAAAATCAAAGATATTAAGATTAAAAGCTAATTATATCTTTGTATTTTCTCTACAAGTAACCCAAGAAGGGTAATTAAGTTTTTAATGATGGTATTTTGATGTTTCAAGATGAGCCATCTATTGGGAGTGTCTTAGACTCTATAAGGATGTTATGTGTTTGATTTAAAAATTTTATACATTTTAGTGTATTATTCCTAATTTAGTTGAAGGTCTGAGTAGTAGAATTAGTAGATAAATATGTAATAATTAAGCTACTAATTTTTATAATTTGATTAAAATTTGAACTTTAAAAAAAATAGTAATAAGGGTAAGAAAATAAGACAGCTATAAATTGACTAATATGACTGAGACAAAGGCTGGTTTTCATTGTGCAGGACTAAGACACTATTTCAAATTAGGATCTATCCTTCATTAGATGAAAGGACAGGAGCACCAAAAATAAGCCACCCTAGTGTCCAGTGATACAGTCCAACTCTACCATTATTTCCCTAAAGATCTAATTTTTGGGTTTTATTCACTAGGCCTATGTGGCCCTGCTTATGAAGTTTCAATAGTTGGAAGTTTGTATAGCTCTCTTTAGAGCTGATTTTATCTTAAAACCATAGACTCTATTATGATTTGACCAATTTTGAGAAATAAGTGGGATTAGTGTGTGTAATATTCATTGAACATGTTTCCATAGCCCTTGTGTGGGCATGTTTCCTACATACCAATACTCTGAAGAAGGATCTAGCCATATGTAGTTCTCCCACTTGATGTGATTTATGCAATAGTGTGTATGAAGATGAAAAATGATAAAATAAGTGTGCTTGAGGTGAATAGGGAATTTTTAAAGGATTTTAATAAGTTATAAATGGTATTGGATGGTGGTATGCAGAGAATAGGGAAATATGCTTGAGTATTCTTGCTTGTATTTTTGCTTGCCTTGTGATATTTGCCAACCCTTTATAAATGAAATTTGAGTGGGATTTTATAGGGATATATTGGTCAAGGGTTAAATACAATCATGTTAGGATGACATAATGAAGAAGAGGAATTAGGTAAAAATGGTAATCTGGACTTAAAATGCAATTGGATAGGATTGTTAAAAAAAGAACACCCTAGGGTCTAGTGTTATAGTCCAAGTTGGATGTTATTTTTTGGAGAGTATGAGACTTGGGGGAATGGAATAAGCATGGAAAAAGGGTCTTAAATAAGCTATAATGAGGTCTTGAAAGCTTATTAATGACTAGGAATCAATGAAAATGTGCCTAGAAGGGTCATGAAATCAAGTAGGAGGGACCTATGGGATGGGTGTCACAAGTCACACTAAAGTTATCAATTTTCATATTTTATATAACTAAATTTCCCCTCTTTTATTCTAGTGATGCAAAAATATGAAACACTAAGAGAAAGACAAAATAGAAAGCATACCTAAAGCTATCTATAAGGGTGAATCTCATGAAGCTATTTGATGTTAGGTATTCATAGAGAGAGCACATTATGAAGTGTGAATCTCTAAGAGATAAAAAAGAGAAGATTAGTTCTTAATAGATATGTTATATCTAAAATAAGAGTGTACAAGTTGGTTAAGAGAGAGAAAGAGAGAGGAAGATAAAGGAAAGACTACACCTCATTAGGTACATGAACCAATACAAAACCTTTTGTGATATTGAGTGATGTTAGATGATGCTAAGTAATGCTATATATGTTGTAGCAAGAGTAATATCATGAATATAATTGAGTGCTGAACTCCTTAAGAGTGGCTCAATAATGTAAAGGCTAGCCTTTTAGGTCCATCATCATTGACTAAGTGAAGCTATGTGATCATGTGTGTGTTAATTGATGTTTGGACTATGTGTCCAATCCTTATAAATAGGTGGCTCAAGAATATAAAGGCTATCAAGTCCTTTGGATCCATCATTTCCCTATGAAGTGAAGCTATGAATTGATACTAGTATGAGATTTGTGTCATATGAGATGGATCCTAAAGCCCATGAATGTATTATGATCTAATAATGTTGGTGTGGATAAATGAATGTATGCTGGAAACTAGGCCACTCTTGGCCACTCTGAAATATACAGATTAGGCTTGTATGAAAGCCTCTCTAAAACTAAGAACTAGGGTTATATGAAATTAATTTTGAAATGATGCCAACCACCTTTAGATGGAGTAAGGTATGTGACTATTGAGAATACCTAGGTAATACTAAACATAGAAAGAAAAGAAAATAAATGTGCTGAACACATTGCCCCCAATCACTAGTGTCTAGAACATGGATTCTAATCTAGAAGTTATACCAACTACCATATCTAAAACTAAAAGTGAGAGACATTATACCGTGCATGATTCCCCCTATATCTAGATTCTTTGAGAAAAAGTGTACTAAAAATGCTAATTCTAAACTAGTCTAAAAGTGTAAAACTATAGTTGAACCTACTTTTTTCCCTACTTCTAAAAAATTTAGTTTTTTTAATATTTTGATATGAGAAACAAAAGTATGACACCTTGGTGTTTGGTTTTTTTGTCCATGTCTAGTGTTGTTTTACTTTGTTGAAACTAAAAATAATTCTTGAATTATCATTGTTTTTCTAGTCTGCTCTATCTGGTTTGACCTCTGATTGATGTTCTGAGTGTTCTAAAACTAGTTTTTCAATTGCTATGAGATTTTATCTCTATGGAAAAACCCATGTGTATTGTCCCCTCTTTTTAGGGTAGGAATGAAAACCCTACATGACTTCCCTTCAAAGAAATATTCTTGCATGTTATGCTACATAATAAATGATATAGTAATGATAATCAACATGATATCTCAAGATATAACATGGTTTATAATGAGATATTATTAGATCAACAAAGGTATGCCTAGATAGATATAATAATGTAGTAGTATGTTCAATGTAATGAATTGAAACTAGAACTAGAAGTCTAGTTAATTATTAGTTGTTAGTTGGCAAGGAGGGATGAAGCATGATGTCCATCATGACATCCAAGATAAAAAGATAATGCATGATGTGGATCATGTCATTGTAAACAATGAGAAGTAAACAAGTAACAAGAACATAAGGTAAGAAGCCAAAAAGTGTACAAGAGTGGCCAAGGGGCCAAGTAAATAAGGGACATGGGCACATGTCACTCAAACTAGAATGCAAGCATACAAGGCATGTTCAAATGCCACATACACATACATTTAAAAATAATCAATGTTGGTGTGAAAGCCACAATCACATAGAAAATTATAAGCAAAGGACATTGACAAATTTATTAAGGCACACACAATACATAGAAGCCAAGGACATTAATAAATGTCTTAAGGCACATACAGGAGACAAACATGAAATTATAAATACAAACAATATAGATATGATAATCAAGAAAGGAAAGCAAGTAAATACTGGAGGTACCATCATATCCAACTAATCAAAGTAAAAATTTGAAAGTATGCAAGACATGTAATACAAGACTAGGTTTATGCTAAGAAATACATAAGTGTTATATACTAGTGGAATGTCAATAGAGTAATCTATGTAATCATAGTAAGGAATATACATCAACATGATAAATACTGTGGTGTAGGAATGACATAACTTAGATGGTATAGTCATGTAGAATATGCCCCCAATGGATATGTATATCGATAGGTGTCTCAAATGTATGAAG
This sequence comes from Torreya grandis, assembly GCA_037957365.1. Lineage (NCBI taxonomy): Eukaryota > Viridiplantae > Streptophyta > Pinopsida > Cupressales > Taxaceae > Torreya > Torreya grandis. Next base: position 432,819 of record JARHVA010007962.1, on the reverse strand, counting down.
TAGTTTGCCCACTCAATGGGTAGAGTGAAGCAATCAAGGATTTAGATGTCACTACACACACTCAAAGAAGATCAAGTGAAGCATGGTAACGTAGATAAATTGAGAAACAATAGCATAGAACAACAAATGTAAGTTTATCATGATAGTAGTAATGTGAAGCATGAATTATGCATACAATCAAAATATTTTTGGTGTTTTTTGAATTATTTTCATGTTTTTATATTTTGAAATGTTATATTATTTTTCATATTTTGAAATAAGTTATGTACAATCAATCATGAAAAGACTATGTACAAGAAATACTAAGAAACTATGTACAAGTAATGTTGAGGAGAGACGATACTAACTGATGAGTCTAATGGGAGACTCCTTATCATGGTGTCCTATATCAAACAAAGGAATCATGTGTTATTGTGAATCATGATGGAAAAGGTATGAATATGAATCTAAATATTTTGATTCACTATAGGTATCTTAGAAGTCATAATAACCTGTATTATTCCACTCATGATTATCATCTTGATTTTAAACCAATGGAATGCTAGTGTTGAATTTTGTTGTATCTGGATCTTTTCCTTTGATTAAATATGTCTATAAATTATTTTCTTTATGGTGTTCAATAAATCCCAAACCTTGGTGACAAACATTATCAATTACTAGAATAGGAGTAGTGATGCCTTGAGCATACTTGCCTAACCCTTAACCTTCATAATCAAATTTTTATAGATATTTTGACCAAACCCATACTATTTTGAAAGTTGATCCTCATTTTGGAGAGGTATATTTACATATTTTTCATGCTTTACTTGTGCTTGTGATACTATTTGTTACTATGACTTTACTTTTTGATCCTTTTGTTGTTTTGAGTTATGCTTTGGTAACCATTTTTATACTATTTTTGAATTTGACCCTTTGTGAATGTGCTCTTATGTCACTATGGATTTCTTGACTAATTTACCTTATATATGATTCTCATTAGTAATTATCTTTTGTATTTGTTTATTCAATGGCAAACATGAATTTGTGTGATGCTCATGCATTCTATGATATGCATAATAATATCTAGATCTTCTTACTGGATGTAGAGGAGGTAGTTTGATCAACCTATATTTAATAATTTCCCTTAGTACCTCACTTGAACTCTTAGTGTATCTTTGAATTATTTTTGAATCACTACTTTTAGAGTTACTTTATTGTGATTTATTATATTGATATATAATGTTTCTTGCAACCAATTGACTAGGTGAAGGTGTATATACATGATTGACATTAGGGTCCCTTTGAAGATTTTGTATTATAATCTAATTTTTCAATGTTGTGATTTTTTCATGTAGTAGATAGTTTTTCATTTGTAAATTTGAAATTAACTATCTCATACCAGTGATTTGATCCCTTAGATTCTCACAAGTGCAAACCCTAGTTGTTTTTGATTGAGCATATAAGCACATATGTTGAAGAGGTTTTGAAGAAGGTATAGGTTAAATGTATGAATTAGGAAGAATAGAATGGAATGACTCACCTTTTTTAAGGGTGATAACATGAACTTGGTTAGAGGGAAAGTAGCTATCACCTTCTTGGTCGAGAGGAGTAGAAGGAAAGTGTTTCCTATGCATAAGATATGACATTGAAACTTGACAAGTAGTTGTTAGCTTATGCAATGGATCCTCTAGTATGTAGGACAAAATTCATGTAATTAGAGTTATAATTTTAATATAAATATATTTATAAAGATCATTCCACATGAGAGATAACAAGTTTAGGATACAGAGCATGGAATTATGCATTAATGCATAAAGAAATTTGACATGTGCTATGACATTTCTAATTTATTTAGCATGATAAACTTGAAATTTTTTACATATGAGACCTATAAATCAAGGGATAGAAAGCATGAATTGGTGCATGAATTAATAAGAAACTTTGGCATGTGTTATGACATTTCTAATGTGTTTATCATGATAAACTTGAAAAAAATTCCATATGAGAGATAACAAGTTTGGGATAGAGAGCATGAATTTGTGCATGAATTCATAAGAAATTTTGGCATGTGCTATGAAATTTCTAATGTTTTTAGCATGATAAAAAATTTAAAAATTCCATATGAGAGATATAAAGCAAGAGATGAAACCTTGAATTAAAAACAAGTAAACATTGCTTTGAAGGAGATGTATCTTATTATGTTTAACAAGAACCTTCTTAATATCAACCCATATTATGAAAAGTAGGCATGAAAAGCAAAGAATGAATCTTTTTATTAGCATATGGTAAACTTCATCATTCAAGTACATGATAGGATCAAATATGATCTCCTTATTATTTTCAAGAAATGTAAGAAAAATTTATAAATAAGTGAGATCCACTTTTACAATCTGATTATAGATGTAAAGTGATGCCTAAAAGAAGTAGTGAGACCTAGTATATGCAAATAGGGTTTGAAATATGATTATTTTGAAAATTACTATGAAAATTTGAAATTTAAAGTGAATTTCTAAGTAAAATATGCAAGTAAAATTGGTGATTTAAAGAGACCTTATAGATGCAAGTAGGGTTTTGAAAAATTATTATTTTTGAAAATTATTATTGAATTTTAAAATTTGAAGTGTATTTCTGATTTTAATATGCTAGTAAAGAATTAGAAAATTATAGGAAAAATACTGGGAAAATATAAAGACCTAGTATGGGCAACCAGGGTTTGAAAGAAAAATATTTTAAAATTACTTCAATTTTTTTTCTAATTTATGATTTTATTTATGTAGGTGAAAATTCAAAAATCTATATGAAAAATTAATAGGAATTTTACCCTAGGGTTTCTAGGGTTTTTCTACACAAATAAAGTAAGTCAAGTTCACCAAATGATTTAACAATTTTTGGAATATTAGTGTTTATTCCTAATTTAGTTAAAGGGTCTGAGTAGTAAAATTAGTAGATAAATATGAAATAATTAAGCTATTGATTTGTATAATTTGATTACAATTTGAACTTTTAAAAAATAGTAATAAGGGTAAGAAAACAAGACTTAGCTAGAAATTGACTGATACGATTGAGATAGAAGCTAAAATTCACTATGTTGGACTAAGGCACTACCACAAATCAAGATCTAGCCTTCATTTAGTGAAAGGATAAAAGAATCAAAAATAAGAAACCTTGGTGTTTGGTGTTATATTCCACCTCTAATTTTGTTTTCCTAAAGATCCAAGCTTTTCAAGTTTTGTTCACCAAGTCTGTGTGGCCATGCCTATAAAGTTTCGATAGCTAGAAGTCTATAGAGCTCCCTATAGAGCTGATTTTATCTTCAAACCCTAGACTCCATTATAATTTAACCAATTTTTAGAGAGAGGGGGGGATTTAGTGTGTGTAAGATTCACTGAACATGTTTCCACACCCCTTGTGTGGGCATGTTGCCTACATACCAATACTCCAAAGAGGGGTCAAGCCATATGTAGTTTTGCTACTCAATGTGATTTATGCAGTAGTGTTTATGAAGATGAAAATTTCTAAATTGAGTGTGATTGAAGTGACTAGGGACTAGTGCAAGTATTTGAATAGGCTAGAAATGGTATTGAATGGTTGTATGCAGAGAATAGGGAAATATGCTTAAGTATTCTTGCTTGTATTCTTACTTGCTTTGTGATATTTACCAACCCTTTATAAATTAACTTTGAATGGAATTTTATAGGGATATGTTGGTCATGAGTTAAATGCAATTACACTAGGTTGACACAATGAATAAAAGGAATTGAGAAAAAATGGTAAACTGGGATCAAAATGTGATTGGATAAGAGTGCTAGAAAGGGGACACCCTAAGATCCAACATTATAGTCCAAGTTGGGAGCTATTGTCTAGAGGTTACATGACTTAGGAGATGGAATAAGAATGGAAAATAGTCCTGAATAAGCTAGAACAAGGTCTTGAAATCCTATGGATGATTGGGAATTATCAAAAAGGTGCCTAAAAGAGTCATGAAAGCAAGCATGAGGGACCTATGGGATGGGTGTCACAAGTCACACTCAAGTTAACAAATTTTTAATTTATATGACTATAGTTTACATTAAGAAGGTTTAACCAATCGTATGCATTATGAAAAAAGGTTTAGAAGTCAACTTTGTATGCATTCAGGGTGACTATGTGCATATAATGTTGTTTAAGCAAATTGTGCTTTAGCAAAAGGGTGATGTGAATATTTTTATCACCTAAGGGGCACCTATAGATCATGTGGCATGGGTTTATGTGTTTTAAAGTGTTCCTATGTTCTTAGTCTACTCAAAGAAGTGTTAAAGAGCTGAATGGGTATTCATAGGACCTAAAAGTTGCTTAGGCCTACTGAGTGAGAGTTGTGCTTAAAGGTGACCCATGTAGATGGCTTAAGAGTGAAGGCATGTGTTGTGGCTGATAGGAAAGATTTTGGACTTGATCATTCATAAATTATATATATATATATATATATATATATATATATATATATATATATATATATATATATATATATATATATATATATATATATATATATATATATATATATATATATATATATATATATATATATATATATATATATATATATATATATATATATATATATATATATATATATTGAAACCAAATATGATGGTTTCTAGACTTGAGTGATGTGGACATGAGACTTGTGCAAAGATTATGTGAGAGTTGTGGAGTGAAGGAGAGGTAGAGTTTATATTAGATGAGTTGATGAGTAGATGATCCATAAATATGCAATGTCCAAAACTACACCAATTGCTCTATTTTTATGTATGCTTTATAAATTCTCAAATTCTCGTTAATTAACTTGAAATTGGCATAATAATTAAAAATCATGATTAAAAAATTGATAATAGACTAAAAGCATGAGACATAAAGACAATATGCAAATCAGAGTTGTTAACAGAGTTCACTTGATCTAAGATACACCTCTAAGTCTTGCTCAAATGTGGAACTAATCAATTATTGATGAAAAAATCACATTGTAGATTATTTATCCCTAGTATGAGTTCTTGATCTATAAATAAATGTTTTGACATCTTATGGCTCTATTTATTGGCTCTGGCTACTAGCTTTTGCTTTAGATACTAGCTCTAGCTCTATCTACTAGCTCTGGCTCTGGCTAATAACTTTGGCTCTTACTACTAGATCTATATCTAACTCTGGATCTACTTGTCTTTCATAAGTCTTAAGTAACGTCTCTACCAAAATAAGTCTATGAAATAACTCTAGGACTATAATTGCTACTCTAGCAGTGAATACATTCAAACTTGTTTGCTATGCAAAGGGATAAGCTTCAAGCTTTCTTACTTTTTATGCAAAGGGATAAGCTACAAGACTTCTTACTCTTTGTGAAAATAGCTAAGATATAAATTTTTTTACTCTTTTTACAAATAGAGCTCTCACCAAATTCTTCTGAAGAGATCTTAATCAAAACCCTTTCTCCTCTTATGGAAGAGTTTCAATGTAAATCAGATATTGCTTTTCAAATAATTGCAATGTAAATCAGATCTTGGAGTGCTCTTACAATTCTCTTAGAATGAGTTTAAAAATGAGGTGCATGGGTTTATATAGTTTTAAAAAACCCACCAATTATGGATTTCTTCATTATCCATTCCCATGTACAAGACTTTATTTAAGCTTATTATCCTTATCTCCAAAAAATGGGGCATGACAAGTCAAACCACCCTTCATATCTTGCTCTTTGGATAAACCTCCCATGCATTTCTATCGGAGATATCCCAATTTATATGAGAAATGTCCCACATTTGTGGGGAAAGAGATATCCATTGAGTTAATCCCATTTATCAAGCCTTAGGAAGTGGGATTTGTCTAAAATATTGGAGAATATTTTGGATCTATTATGGACACTCCAAATTTGAGGATTTCATTGGTCCATGTGTCAATAATCTATTGGACCACATGCATATCTAATCTCCATACCTACATATTTTTTCCCTATTGCCTAAAAAATTCAACAAGCCATAACTTCTGCATATAGACTTTATTTTTCAAATCATAAAATTTGTTGGAAATATATTTACGTAATCTTCATTTTGTAAATAGTTTAGGGAAAATTTGAGATCATATAATTTGGTCAATATTGGAAATCCTCCTAGATCACACCTCTCCACTAAGGAAATTTTGGTCCACCAAAAGTCTAGTTCTTCTCAAAAATAAGTGAATGTATCACTTCTTCACCCTTATAATTTCTATTTGTGCTTATCCTAGATGCATTTATCCTTTGGAGACTAATTTTTGTAATCTCCTTGATTTTAAATATTAACACAAGGATTAAAAACTATGTTGTATGTTAAGTGATGTTATAATAGATCATCACTTTCATAATTTTTTTCCTTCTTGGGGTCTTACATGAAACTAATATATTTCCTTTCTTGGGGTCTTACATACAACACACATGTTTTTAGATGTTACAATCATTACAAACATTTCCCAATTTGGGTCTTTTACAAACTTGCATATAATGACTATACACATACCTCAAAAGAACACACTTCAAAAATGGATGGACACATATATCCATAATAAATAGTGCTTTAATTGAGTGTTACTCACCATGGAATCACATTTCATGTTGATGCCCCTTTGCCTCCCTCTTGGAAGTACACCACAACTCAGGGGCATGGTAATGATGCCTATCAACATAGATACTATGTTCCTACTCCAAATATCTTATGTTGGAGGATCATGCATGCTTCTTAACTTGGATGGTTGCTCCATATTCAATCTCAATGGGTGATCTACCTCCATACTCACTCATATAAATGGTTAGTTTCCTTAATTCTTATCAATAACAAAAACCAAATAAGTGAATTTAAAGTGTTTTTAAGAATACTAAATAAAACTTAGCTAAGAAAAAATTCTATCCATTTCTTACTAATCCAATCTAATGGATGTTCCCTTTTGATGAAAACTTCTTTAGATAGGTTGGTTTATTCATGGGATAACTATGAATTAACAACTTCACTATTTTTTACCCTTTTAATGGGAACATAAAACATCTTCTAACAATATTTAGGATGGCATGATGGATGAAGTTTCCAACATGTTTCAACAATGTGCCCACTCATACAACAATGAGTGTAATAGTTTTTTTTGTCCTTATTTTTGGATAAGGAAACATATTTATCATTTCTCACTTGTAGATTACAAGATTGATCTTTAACACTTTCCTTGTTTTTCATAAAAGGAAACAACTTCTTCATAAAATATTTCCTCTTCTAAAAATTAGCCATAGAATGATTACTTAACCCACAAATGGTAAATGGGAAAGCATTCCACATTTTCTATATATGATAGCCATATTGCTTAAACTAAAAGAGAACATCAAAAGTTTTATAATTACCATTATGTTTAGTGTTATGATTTGTGCAAGTATGAGGAGGTGGTATTGCATTACCTCTTTTCTTTGATTTCTTACACACTTTCTCATCAACCTATGATTGTGTCATATTCCTTTGCATGGAAGAATTATGCAAAGCTAGTGGCATGAACACTTGGCTATTGGAAGCTTGTCTTCCTTTAGTAGTTTTGGAACTCTCTAGTTTCCATATCTGCACTAACATAACCCAAAATTACAAAATAAATCTGATATTCTACCTGCATTGGGTTAATCAAACTTTGGCCATTATTACCAAGGCCTTTTCCATCATATCCCATTTTAAATAGTAATCGATATCTAGTTCCTTTAGTTTGTTTTTCAAATGAACTAAAAGCATCAGTACTTGAATCTAAATACGAATGGGAGGGAAAAAATTATGTGGTAAATAACTTATAGTTCACTCATCAGTCATGGTTTCTACATCTGAAGTGGAAGGTAAATCCTTATTTGACTCACCATACTACAATCCAATCAAGAGTTCATCCTTGGATTTGAGCTCAAATCTCAAACATGAAATTTATTCTTTGAGGTAATAGAGATTTAATCTTAGGAAATAATTCTCTTCTTGAATTTTATTGTTGATACTTTATAGCTCTTCTAGCCTCTCTTTCTTCAAGGCTTTCCCCATGGTTTTATGCAAACATGTACTTATAACATAATTAAAAACTACAAATAGAAGATCAAAATAAGCCAACAAGTCTACAAATAAACTAATGGAATAGAATAATAAAAATAGTTTTAAAAATATATGCAAGAGTATATCATGCAATCAAAATCAAGTCCAACATTCTAACTACTCTGATACCAAACTTGATCCATAAATAGGCAGTGTTCAAAAGTACACCAATTGCTCTATTTTTATAGATGCTTTATAAATTCTCAATTTCTCATTAATTAAATTGAAATTGGCATAATAATTAAAAATAAGCATTAAAAATTTGATAATAAACCAAAATCATGAGTTACAAAGATAATATGCAAACCAGATTTGATAACGAAGTTCACCCAATTTGGGCTACATCTCTAGGTCCTGCTCAAAGGTGGAACCAATTGACTATTGATGAAAAAATCACTTTGTACATCATTTATCCCTAGTAGTAGTTATTTATCTATAAATAAATGTTTTAACATCCTCTATCTCTAGTTACTAGATCTAGCTCTAGCTAATGGCTCTAGCTCTGGTTACTGGCTTCAAGTCTAGTTCTAGCTACCAGCTTTGGCTTTCACTACTAGCTCTGGCTTTAAGTTTGGCTCTACTTATCATTCATAAGTTTGATTTAATTTCTCTACCAAAATAGGTCTATGTAATAACTCTAGGCCTGTAATTGTTACTCTAGAAGTGAAGACATACAAACTTGCTTACTATGTAAAGGGATAAAATTCAAGCTTTCTTAGTCTTTATGCAAAGGGATAAGTTATAAGCCTTATTAATATTTGTGAAAATATATAAGATATAATATTCTTACTCTTTGTGCAAATAGATCTCTCACCAAATTCTTTTGAAGAACTCTCAATGAAAACCCTTTCTCCTCTTGCATGGATGCTTGGCTCCAAAACCTTGGAATGAAAGAGTTTCAATGCAAGTGAGAGCTTGCTTCTCAAATGCTTGCAATGTAAGTTATATCTTGGAGTGCTCTTGTAATTTTCTTGGAATGAGTTTAAAAATGAGGTTCATGGGTTTATATATTTTTTCAAAACCCAACAATTATAGACTTCTTCATTATCCATCCCCATGTACAATCCTTTATTTAAGATTATTAGCCTTATCTCCCAAAATGGGGTATGAAAAGTGGAACCACCCTTCATTTATTTATCTTTGGATAAAGGTAACATGAATTTATATAGGATATATCCCAATTTCTATGGGAAATATACCACATTTGTGGGGAAAGAGATATTCATGGATTTAATCCCATTTTTCAAGCCTTAGGAAGTGGGATATGTCTAAAATATTAAAGAATATTTTGAATATATTGTAGATAATAAAAATTTGAGTATTTCATTGGTCCATGTGTTGAGAATATATTGGACTATGTGTATGTCCAGTCACTGTACCAACACATTTTTCTCCTATTGCTTAAAATTTTCAACAGGCCATAACTTCTACATATGGAATCCATTTTTTAAACTGTAAAATGCATTAGAAATATATTGATGAGATCTTCAATGTGAAGATAGTTTAGGTAAAATTTTAGACCATATAATTTGGTAACTATTGTAAATCATACCAAATTAATAGAGTATATTTTTGATAATGTATATGATCTATAGGTTTTATTTCTGATGTCAAAATAGTGCTCTTACAATTTGAGTTTATGAGAAGAGGTTTTAGTGTGCATATGAGGATAATTTGAGTGAAGGAGAGATATTATGTCATGTCTATGTGAGAGGATATATGAGATATAAAGGGAGTTTGTGTAGGGGTTAGATAATTAGAGATCCATAATTACGTGTTGAAGAAATTAGTACTAAGGTGAAGGTGATCACTTCAAAGGAGGGTCTAAAGGAATTGATCTTACTTAAGAGCAGTTTATTCTTGTGAAATATGTGTTTCAGTAAAGGACTTTGGTTAGGAGGATTTGATCAAGTTTTTTTGGTCTAAACAAATTGACCAATCTCTTTTTTATAATTTCTTATAAGACAAGTATTCGATGTGTTATAAGCTTGAGAGTGAGTTTTATTACCCATGAGGATTTCCCATGGGAAATTTGTGTTATGTATTTGATCCTATGTATGAATTGAATTAATGAGATTTATTTTTAATATTTATTGATCAAGTTGGTATATGTTAATTATTTAATATTTTGAAAGGATTGGAATTGAAATTGAAATATCTAGGCTCACTAATTCACCCCCTCTCAGTGATTGTAGCTATAAAAATTGGTATTAGAGTAAGTTTTTTGGTAAAGGCTTGATATCTTGAAGGTGATCCAAGATTAAATATGGGTAGTCATCAAGGATATTTCTCTACTAAACAAGCACTAATGTTTAATGGATCCAATTATGCTTTGTGGAGTGTAAGGATGAGGAAATACACCATGTCTTAGGTTTGAAATTTGGTAATCTATTGTGGATGGTTATTATACACCTACTATTTCTCCATTTAATGTTATATATAATAAGTTGTTTGAGAACAATTCCAAGGCAATGAATGTTATCACTTGTGGTCTTTTAGGGACTGAATATACCAAGGTAATCCATTGTAAATTTTCTAAAGAGATATGGGAAAAAATGTAGATAATTTATGAAATAGATTCAAAGGTCAAGATTATTACGTTTTAGACTCAAAGAAGGAAATTTAAAAGTCTCAAGATGAAGGAAGAAGATTTTTTAGCATCCTTTCTAAAAAGAGTTAATGAGATTGTGAACATCATCAAAGGTCTTAAAGAGAACCTTGAAGAGGATAATGTAGTTAAAAAGGTATTAAAGTCACTATCCCTCAAGTTTGATCATAAAGTATCAGTTGTATAAAAATAACATGATCTTACTCAGCTAAAGTTGGATGAACTGCATGGCATCCTTATTGCCTATGAGATAAGGAAGAGTGATGATTTACCACCAAAAAAGGAAGTGGCTTTCAAGACTAAAATGAATATAAAGAAATTCCAAGATAATAAACTCAATGAGGATGAAATTTATGATATATATGAGAATGAAAAAATTGCTTTGATTTCAAGTAAATTGAAAAAGGTTATGGTAAGTATAAGGGTAAACTACCCCTCAAATGCTTCAAATATGGAGAGGTAGGACATTTTGATAATAATTTCCCTTATAAGTATAAGAAAGATGATGATAAATAGAATGATAAATGTCATAATGATGGAAAGACATCATTCAGGTCTGATAAAATCAAAAAGGGATTCAAAAGGTTTGATAACAAGTACTTTAAGGACAAGAAGAGTCTATACACCAAAGAAGATTGCAACTCATCATATGAGAGTGAATAAAATGACTCAGAGTATGATCATGAAAATGATGGTCATATTAAAGATATATCCCTTTTCATGGATGAGGAAGGAAGTTGCTTATATCAAAATGAATCTACTTGGAGTGATTCAGATGATGATAAAGATGAGGTGGACTGTGAGACTAAATGATGAATTCTCTTGAAGAACTAAAGATTGATAAGAAGATCAATAAGAATATTAAATCTAAACTCAAGGAATTTGAGTATCAATGCAATGTATTTGAGGTAAGAATGACTGAAGACACAAAAGAGCATGAAGATATGGTCAAGAATCTCAGTTATCAATTGGAAATCCTATCTACAAGCATGAAAGATAAAGAAGATGATTGTTAAAGGTATGATTCTGAGATTATATTTTTGAAATATAAATTAGATAAGTCTGTAAGTAAGGTGAAATCATTTTTCAAGTTTGATAAAAGTTCTAATGATTTGGATAATGTCCTAAAGAGTTAAAATTTAGCTAGTGACAGATCTAGATTAGGTTTTAATGAAGAGTCCAAAGTTTCTTCTCAATTTGAAATTAATGTCAATAAGAGCAAGGTGGATTAACCTTTGAAGATAAATATTTAAACAACAAATGAAAGTGGTAGCAGAATAAAGACAAATTAGATTAGACAACCAAATTTCATGAAGTATGCAAGTTTAAATGGTTAATGTTACACATATAATCAATTCGATCATAGGGCAAAAGAATGCAAGAGACTTGTTAGAAATGATTTTTCTTAGAAATATGATGGGGGTAATTAGTAAAAATGTGTGATAAAGATTGAGTGATTCAAATGTCATGATGTGAGACACTTTGAAAAATATTATCCATTTAAGGTAAGGCAAGTTGAGTTTCCTTCAAGAAATATTGAGTGCTACAGTTATTATGAATATGACACATTGCAAGATTTTGTCTAAATTTGGTAAGATAGAATGAGCTTATTGATAAAGTTATGTTGTGATTTAACTATCAAAAGAGAGGTCACATTTCTAGATTCTGAAAGAAGAGGCCTATAATTTAGAATAGGTTCAATCAGGATCCTAGAGTGCAAGGAAGAAGGCAAGTTAACTCATGGAAGACAAAGGTGTTAAGTGTGAGTCATGATGAGTCTACAGGGCCAAGTAATCTATTTGGTATGGTGGATAATTCTTTAGAATTTTAAGAGTGCCAAAGGCTCTCATTTTCTACTCATGTTGTGAATAAAGAAACCAAGCTCAAAGAGAAGACCAAGGTACTGGTTGAAGCTAGTTTTGAGGTATGTATGGATCCAAGTGAACATCCTATTATTTTTGAGAAAGATTCATACAAATAACATCAATTATTAGTACCTATTGATGAGGTTATAAACTACAAGGTTGATTCTTGAAATGAAATGGTATGTCAAGATTCCATAGTTGCTCCATGTGTTGTTAATTCTAATGTAGAAGAAAAGGAGAGTGACATAGAAAAGGAAGTAGTTGTCATAGTTTAGACTAAGAAGAAGAAGAATAAGATCATTAAGTCTTATAGCTATAATATGATTCTAGTGGTTATTGAAGAGATGTGGGCCACTCTTGGCTTCAATTTGTTTTAGAGCATTAAGTTTCAAAAGATGTCTCTATCTATGCTTCTTAAGGAGACTCCTTTCAGTGGAGAAGCAAGTGTTGTTGTGGTGTTCTTTAGATGGTCCTAAAAGGCTAGAGATGAGTGTTTTTAGTTGGATCAAGTATGTCTAGCTGGAATATATGTTATGGTCATGTTAGAGTGATGTCATAGCTATATATAGTTATTATTTAGGGTTAAATTTAAGGTTTTCTAGTGGTAAAAGAGGATTTGTGATCTGTCAAGATGATATTTTTGAATAGAAAGGTCTGCTTACCTTAATCTAGCATGCTCCAAGTGGTTTTGTGGTCTGAAGGTATGTTGAAGTCAATTGGAGAATTTTTTGTTTGCTCTTGAGTTTCTTAGTTTGTGCTTAAAAGTATTCTAGTCATAAAATGGGTTATAGGATGTATGGGTTCTCAAAAATGTGAAATCTCAAATCTTCATCTAGAAGTGTGTGATGGATATCTCTAGGTGTGTAATAAGTTTTAGATGTGTACATTGATTAGAAGAAGGTTTGTTGACCTTGTTTATTTCAAATTTTTTAAGGTTTTGGGATATACTATAAAAGTGGTTTGCCTTATGATTTTAGGTCTAGATCTTACTAATATATTGAATGGGCCAAATGGGTTTTCAAATCAAGCTTCACATAGATTTGAAGGTTTGTGATTTTTAAATTGTTTATGTATTTTTCAAGATGGAGGCCTAATTGACAAGCTGGTTTATGAAGTAAATATATTGAAGAGGATGATCTAGTTTTTTTTGAATTGGTTTTCTTAAGGGGGAATATGAGAGTGCTCTCAATATGAGGTTTTGTTTCTTGATGGTGTGTCTACTAAAATCTATGGGCTCTACAAGTTCTAGGTCAAGATACAAGGAGACTAGATAGGTCTAGTGAGAAGAAGAGTATTTTTTTTAGTTTCTCTAAAATAACAAGGAATGAATATTTCAAGGTGAGTTATTAGGTTATTTTAGAGAATGTTTCTTATTTGGTGTGTGTCATGAACTTCTGTTGGTGGTCCTTAAGGTGGTTTGAGAGAGAAGGCTAGTAAGACTATATGATGGTTATTCATGGTGTATGGAGATATAAAGATGCTCAAGTGATGAAATGGATTATAAATATTATGGGGAGTCCCTCTCAAATTTTTATTTGTGAGTTCCATCAAATTTTAGTAATTTTTTGTGTTCTTTCTTCATTGGTTGTAGTGCTTAGTTGAAGAGAGTGTTGACATGGAGAAAGAGGAAGTTGTCAAGGAAAGAAGATGTAGGCTCAAGGTAAGGGGAGCTTGTATCATATTTATAAGGTTGTATTCTCTTGTTGATGGTCTTTTTAGGTCCTTAAGATTAGTTTGTGCCCACTTTATCATTGTATCAAAGGGAGAGAAAGTTATTATTATGAGAGTGCTTGAAGAAAGAAAAGGAAGATGAGCTGAATATTGTTATATAATGGTCATTAACATTAATGACAAAGGGGGAGATTGTTGGATAGTTTTTAATGATGTCATGGTGATGTCATATAGGTGTTTAGGTGAGTGTATGAAGTGCCTTGATAGTCTAAGTGACAATGACAAAGTGTGCAATGTGTTTGTACTAGTATGTTTGGTTCATCTTTAGTTTTGGAATGGTTATAGATGTTTAGGAATGAGTATGGTAATTTAAGAATTTGAAAGGGGTCACATTAAAGGTCAAGGATATATTGAGTGCTTGTGTGTATGAGTGAATTTCTGCTAGTTGATCATTATTTTCATCTAGACATTTTGGGTCTAGTGGCAAAAAATCTGAGTAGACAATTTATTATCATCACCATTGCCACATGTGAATGATTTAGGGGGATTTTGTCATATGGTTGTGATAAAAGTAGTCCCTATTTTTTATGTGTTAAGTCTCAAGTCATGTGATGAAGTGCATCCAAAGATATGTGTGTGGAAAGTTAGGCTCCCAAGCATTTTGATAGTGTTTTCTAGGTTCAAACATAGTCAAGTAAGCATATTGATGACATAATTTCTCATACATGTGAGGGTTTAAATTTAAAATTGACATATGGATGGATTATCCTATGTAATTTTATCTTATGCACTAAATCTCAAGTCATGAAAATAAGCAAAAAAAAAAGATATGCAAGTGCAAAGTTGTGCTCCCAGGTAGTTTGTCAATGTTTTCCCATACTTAGCAAAATATGCATGTGGAAAGAAAAGTTGAGTAGGCATTTTGATGTATTCATATTTAATGTGTGGAAATTTTATAATAATTTGATCACATGGGTTTGTTTAGTTTTGGTCCTATTTGATTTTTGCTAAATTTTAGGTCATGTGATGAATCACATTAAAAGCTATGTATGTTCAAAGTTTGCCTTTCCAGATAGTTCTTGACATTATTGAATCTACGGTAGAAAAATATGAGTGAAAATTAATGGATTTATATATCACATGAATGAAGGTTTTAAGAGATAACTAATACATGGTTGGATTCCTCTTTAAAGGAGAACATATGGTCCAAATTTTAGGATGTATGATTGTGTGTGGTAAAAGATGTGACTATGTAAAGTTGGCCTTCCAAGAAGATAAAAAAAGTCCCCATAGTATATTTTGAATAATGTTAAAGACCAAGACCAAATAGAGATCCAAAATCTTTTAAGCATTCCTACATATCAATATTAATGGTGTGTGTTGAGTCAAATGAGGACAAGTGTAAGATGTTTAATTTTAAGTAGAGATAAAGACCGAGCTTATTCCAAGATCTAATAGTGAATGGATATTTTTACATATACATATCAATGGTGAATATTGAGTGAGATTCTTTCAAGGTGTCAAATGTTTAACATAGATAAATATTGAGTTACATATAGGAGATCGATGGTGTGTGTTGAGTCAATATTGTAAGATTACATGAGATGATGTTAACATGTTCTTTATTTAACAATAAGACCAAGTTAAAGTTCAAAAGAGATAAATGGTGCATGATTAATATAAAAAATAAGTACACAAGATGAAAAAATAGTGTTTGATGTTTAACTATGATCATTTGAATTCAAATATTTGAGCTCAACAAAATAAGACTAGTGCCTATTTTTAAGCCATAACTTTCAATCTATGTAGAATTTGACCACAGTATAAAAAGAAATTTTTTATAGGAATCTAAGGCACATATATAAATATTTATTTTAAGATATTAAAGTGTGAAAATTTAAATATATTAGGGTTTAGATTTGATCATGTTTTCATTTTTGATTTGTAAGTAACCGAAGAAGGGTAATTAAGCTATTCATGATGGCATTTTGATGAGATAGATATTGAGAGTGTTTTAGACTCCATAAGGATGTTGTATGTACATTATGAAGGTTTGACTAGTATTATGTAGTATGAAAAAAATTTTAGAAGTTAACTGTGTATTCTTTCATGGTGACTATGTGAACAAAATGTTATTTGAGTAAATTATGCTTTAGCAAAAGGGTGTTGTGATTATTTTTATCATGTAAGGGTGACCTATAGATCATGTGCCATGGATAAATGTGTTGAAAAGTGTTCTTGTGTTCTTAGTTTGCTTGGAGAAGTTTCAGATAGCTAAATGAGTCTCCATAAGACCTAAAAGTGAGTTAGGCCTATTAAGTGAGAGTTATTCTTAAAGGTGACCCATGTAGATGCCTTAAGAGTGAAGGCATGTGTTGTAATGAAATTACTTATATATTCACATAGAATGATTTTATATTGCATATAATTATAAAATATGAGAGATTACATAGTGATAATTGACATCAGAATAGAATATTGGATAATATAGCAAAGCCATTTTGATGAGAAAACCTCCACAAAAATGCACTAGTAGTAGAACACTTAACATGATGATTAAATAATAACCACTACCTCCTATATATTATACATATCCAAGGTTATTCCATAGGCTGACCTATCTAAGAACATAGAGAAATGTAACAAGTAAATAAAAGAGGTGTGTAAGCCACAAGTCAGCCACACATATCCCTAGATACACCAATGGTTAAGGGCATAAAAAGACCTTTCCCTACAAAATAATATTTTACTCAATGTTGTGGTAACTTTGGATGTTTTTGTGCAAATGCTTCATCCTCCCAAGTGGCATCTTCACATGGCAGATACTTCCATTTGATCAGGTATTCTGTAATTGCTCTAGAATGTAGTTGCTTGGTGTGTCTTTGAAGGATCACCTCAGAATCAAAAAAAAATCTACATTACTCATCCAATTCTATTAATTTTATTTGAATGGTAACTCTATGTCTAATGACCTTACTTATGCATGATACATGAAATACTCGATATATGTGAGTGGATGAAGGAAAATCTAACTTGTAGGCCACATTGCCAATTTTTTACAAGATCTAATAAGGCCGGTAATACTTAGGGGATAGCTTGTTATAATTTTTTTGTTGATTCAATGACATCTATTTATATGGATATAATCAAACAAAGACCCAATCACCAATGTTAAAATTCATCTCACTTCTATGTTGATATACTTGTTGCTTCATGTGATTTTGGGCCATAGCTAAATTTTCACACAAACTTGCAAGGACCTCCTGTTGATGGTGAATATGTTCTTCAAATACATGAACCTTAGGATGGAATTTTAAGTTTAAAGTGATGGATGGAGGGTGGTATCCATATAGTTCCATAAAATGAGACATTTTAGAAGAGCTATGAATAAAATTATTATACCACCATTTAACAAGTGGCAGCGAATGAACCCATTTATCATGTTTATCAAAAATAAAATAATGGAGATATCCTTATAGACATTTGTTGACTACCTTAGTGTGTCCATCATATTGAGGATGATAGGATGACCTATGAGCCAATTGGGTGCTTAAACATGTAAATAACTTAGTCCAAAAATTACTAGTAAAAATGAGATCTCTATCACTGATAATGATCTTAGGGGTCCCATGAAGTTTCTAAACTGTATTGAGAAAAGCAAAAGCTATTGTACTAACAAAAAATGGCTAGGATAATAAACAAAAAATATTATACTTATTGAGATGACATAAAACAACCATGATAATATTTTGACCATCAAATCTTGGTAACCCTATAATGAAATCCATAGATACCTCTTCCCAACACTGGCTAAGGATAGATAAAGGCTATAAAAGACCTAGAGTTTTGATGGTTTCACCTTTGTTTTGTTGACAAATCATACATTCAGTGATGTATTTCTGGACATCCCCCTTGAGACCTTTCTAAAAAAATCCTGCTTGATTCTATGATAGGTTTTAAAAAATCTTAAATGACCCGTAATTGGAGTTGCATGAAGTTCTTGAAGGATTTTTTGTTTAATAAAATAATTCTTACATAGGTACAATCTATCTTTATAACATAATGAATTACCTTTCCATGTAAATATTTTAAGTCCACCTAAAATTTGCTAAAGATTTTGAATCAAATCATGAGTAGTACTATCATGTTCCCATTTTAATCATGTTTCCTCTAGCCAATCTGCCTAAAAAATGGTTATGATACATAGCAATGCCTCAACTGATTCATCTTTTCTAGATAGTGCATCTACCACCACATTGTCCTTGCCTTTTTTGTAGACTATTTCAAAATCATAGCCTAACATCTTAGTTACCCATTTTTTTTGTTCTTCAGATGATAACCTTTATTCTAAAAAATATTTAAGACTATCATAATTAGTCTTTATCTGAAAGTGATGACCCATCAAATAAGGTCTCCATTATTTGACTGCATGCAAAATGGCCATCATTTCCTTCTCTTAGATGGGCTTGTGCTGATTTTTACCCTTGATTTGATGACTTTAAAATGATAATGTTCTACCTTCTTACATGAGTACAACACCCATACCATACCCAGATGCATCACATTAAACCACAAAAGTCTTAAGCAAATCAGGAGTGGCCAATACAAGAGTAGTGCACATAGCTAATTTCAATTGTTCAAATGCCTAGGTAGCTACATAAATCCACTAAAAGGAGTCTTTATTTAACAAAGAGGTAAGTGGGGCTGAAATACCAACATAATTTTTGACAAATCTATGATAGTAACCAGTAAGCCCCAAAAATCCCCAAAGTTACTTGATTGTCTTAGGAATTGGCTAGTCTATAATTGCTTGGATTTTTTTAAGATCCACTTTCACTCCATAAGACACCAAATGATATAAATATTCAATATCACCAGCCCCAAAAGTACATTTGGAAGGTTTGGCATACAATTGATTTTGCTCCAAAATGGAGAGTACCTATTTCACATGTTGCAAATAGTCTGCCCAATTTTGACTATAAATGAGGATATCATCAAACAATATACCAAAACAAATTTCCTCAAAAATGGATAAAAAATAGTATTCATAAAACACTTGAAAATTAGATGGTGAATTTGTTAGGCCAAAAGGCATAACCCAAAACTCATAATGGCCCTCATGAGTCCTGAAAGTAGTTTTGGGTATGTCTTCATCATGGATCTTGATTTGATGATACCCAGAACATATATCTAACTTGGTAAAATAAATAGAACAATTTAATTCATCTAGAAAATAATCAATGATAGGAATTGGAAACTTATCTTTCATAGTTTACTTGTTGAGTTATCTATAGTCAGGGTACATCCTTCAAGTGTCATCTTTCTTTCTCATCATGACAACTGGTGAAGAGTATTTGCTTTGGCTATGGTAAATGATTCTTGCATCCAACATCTCTTGTACCATATTTTCCATTTCACTTTTTTGGGAATAGGGATACCTATATGGCCTCATGTTGGATGGTGTACTTCTAAGAATAAGTGTGATAGCATGATCATGTGTGCAACTAGGTGGAAGTCCTGTTGGCATGTCTCCAAAAACAATTGAATGAGCACCAATTATTTGTTACAAATCAAGAGGTGGAGATGGCTAAGTTGGTTGTACTTCTATAGAAAACAAGTGAGATACAAATCCCTTAGCACCCTTATAGAAAATATTTATCATTTTATGGGAGCTAACAAGTTGGGGAGATTTAGCCTTTAATCCTCTTAGCTTAAATGTCCTTTATTTAGGATGAAAATGCATGAATAATTATTGAAAACTCATCTCAATAGTGCCTAAAGTGGTGAGCCACTAGATTCCCAGAACAATATCAACTCCACCCATTAGAAAAGCAAACATAGGAGAATCCAATAAGTAGTCTCCCATGGCCAACTTAGTACTATGATTTTTTTGTAATAGCTGACAGTACCACCATCTACAACTATAACCTAAAATTTTGGAGTTGGATAAATGAAATAGTTTAAATGAGTAGCCAACTTATTATGGATGAAGTTATGTGTGCTCCCAAAATCAATCAAGATAGTGACCTTCTATTTCTTAAGGAAATCCATCACCTTAAGAGTTAGGGGAGTACTAATACTTGGCAGGGCATGAAATTAAATAGTAGGTTGAGAGTCTTCAGATTCCTCCTTAGAAAATTTTGCATCTGTATCATTTAATTTTGCATCATCATTGCCACCTTCAATGTAAAACAACTTATTTTTAGCACAATGATGGTCTTTGATCCATTTGTTGTCACAGTCATAGCATAACCCTTTAGATCGCCTCTCCTCAATTTTTCATTGTGTTAATATGGTGGGCTATGAAAATGATGGTGCTGGAAAGTTGCGATCATGACCAGTAGTGAAATTTTTCCTATTGACCTTCTCTTTTTCTTCTATCATACATGCCTTAGGGATAGCTTTTGATACAGATGTTGGGTTAAACATTCAAACCTCATATTCGATGCTATCTTTGAGGCCACCCAAAAATAGATACGTCAAATTTCTCTCAGTGATATTTTCCACTCATAAAGAGAGATTTTAAAATTCATTAATATAATCCTTCATAGTTCTTATTTGACACATCTTGGATAATTGGTTGAAATAGTTCATAGAGACATTATTTTGATAATGAGATATCAACTCCTCAATAAAGATAGTCCTTGTAATATGAGCACCATTCTTTTTCTTTTGAGCACATAACCAATGATACCAAATGAATTTCTTAGGTTCTATATACAGGGATGCCACCATCACCCTCTGAGAACTAGGGGTCTAATGCATCTTAAATAAATTCTTAATTTGGTTAATCTAAGTGAGAGGATCCTTACTATCAAACTTATGAATGTCCACTTTTGGCAACATCAGTTTCATACTAGCATGGAAGTTGTTGAGAAGAGGATTTAAATGCTAAAGTAGAGGGTTGTTAGGTTGAAACTGAGATGTGAGGGCAGCCAATTACATAGTGATATGATACAATCCACTATGAACCCCATTAATCTCTCTACACATCCCTAGAACATTAGCTTAGACTGTAACAAAGTCATCATGCCTCACCAAGTTTTTTATGTCCTCTTGAAACTAAAAAATTATTGGATATAAAGTTCTATATTCTATTTCATTGAAAGGAGTCTTAGGAGTTTTTGGTGCCCCTTTTCTTCCCTGAGTTGAAGGACCTACCATAAAAAAACCCTAGGAGGGTTTTAATCCCCAAAAAAAGTATACTAGATAATGGTACCATTATGATCGCCTTGTCAAGATGAATCTAATGATTACCTTTACACACTAGAGTAAAAATTTTAGTACCAAAAAAGTGTACCAATAAAATATACCATTGAAATCATCTCATCAAGATGAATCCAATGACTGCAAGTGTCTAAGGGGAAAAAATTTCTAGACCTTTTTTTATTTTTTTTCAAAAAAGCATTTTGAGCAATACTACACTGATGGAAAAAATTAATTCTTCCCAGATTGCAAGTTATGTTTTTTCACTTTCACTGCTCTTAGAAGCCATGCCTCACTAGATCTAAAATAAATTCATAAGAAACTTTCCCAAATCAAAGCTCTAATACCACTTGTAATGAAATTACTTATATATTCACATAAAATGATTTTATATTGCATAGAATAAGAAAATATGAGAGATTACATAGTGATAATTGATAGCAAAATAGAATATTGGATAATATAGCAAAGCCACTTTGAGGGGACAACCTCCACAACAATGGACTAATAAAAGAATACTTAACATGATGATTAAAGACTAACCACTACTTCCTATATATAGTCTACTTAGCCAAGGTTATTTCATAGGCTGATCTATCTAAGAACATAGAGAAATGTAACAAGTAAATAAAAAAGGCATGTAAGCCATAAGTTAGCCACACATATCCCTAGACACACCAATGATTAAGGGTGTAACATGTGTTGTGGCCAACACGAAATATTATGGACTTGATAATCATGAATGCTCTATATATAGTGAAACCAAATATGATGGTTTTTAGACTTGAGTTAGGTGGATGTGAGACTTGTGCAAGTCTTATGTGAGAGTTGTGGAGCAAAGGAGAGGTAGAGTTACCAATAGATGAATTGATGATTAGAGTAGATTTTTGACTATATGTATAACCTATAGGTCATATTTTTTATGTCACAATAATGCACTTGTAATTCGAGTATATGTGAAGAGGTCTGAGTGTGCATATGAGGATAGTTTGAATGAAGAAGGAAAGAGATTATGGCATGCCTATGTGAGAGACTTATATGAGATAGAAAGGGAGTTTTTACATGGGTTAGATAATTAGATATCATTATCAGGTGTTAAATACATCAATACTAATTTGGAGGTGTTCACTTCAAATGAGGGTCTAAAGAACTTGATATTCTTTAAGGGTAGTTGATCCTTGTGAAATAGGTGTTTCACTAAAGGTATTTGGTTAGGAGGATTTTATCAAGGTTTTATGGTCTAAATGAGTTGATTAGTCTTTTGTTTTTAATTTTTTATATTACAAGTAGTCCATGTGTTGCAGGATTGAGAGTGGGTTTTATTCCCTATGAGCATTTCCCATAGGAACTTTGTGTTATGTGTTTGATCTTGTGTATGCACTGAATGAATGAGTTTTCTTTTTAATATTACTTGATCAAGTTGGTATATGTTGATTGTTTAATAGTTTTAAAGGATTGGAATTGAAATTAAAATATCTAAGATGATTGATTCACCAACCCCCCTCTTAGTGATTGTACATCTAACACATGTAAGAGCACATGGAGGATGAGCAAGAATTTGTAAATTCTAGGTTGCTTGATATATTCAAATAGAAGATGCAGGAGAAGAATATTTTTCTAATTTCAGATAACATCAAATCATAGTGAAGAGATGGTTTGAAAAACATTCCAAGATTAAAGTGTTTAGGAAAGGAGACCTAGTTCTCCTTTGGGATAAAGTATCTAAGCCTAAGGGGAAGAATGGAAAATTCACATCTATTTAAATTGGCCCCTATCATATTGTTGAGATACTAAGAGACAACACTTTCAAGCTCAAGGACTTGCAAGGAGTAGAGTTTACTTAGCCAAAAAATGGGCAATATCTCAAGCACTAATTCCCTACTTCTCCACCTCAAGTCTACATGGAGTAATTTGTAAGAGTATTTAGAGTTAGTGTAGCTAGGCTTAGATTAGTTTTATTTCTTGTTCTTTGTTTGTAAATAGTGATTGTAAATATATTTTTGCTTGATTGTTGTGTGTTTCCCTTTTTTTGGTTCCATACTTTCAATAAGTCTTTTCAAGACATTTTCTAGCTCCAATACATGTAGTTGTTCAAAATAACTTCATTAATCAAGAATGAAGGTATGACTCTTAACTAATGGTTGACCATGGATTCTAGAAATGTGAGCTTGATGTTATGATTTGGATAAAATGGCAAGGGTTGGTATCTAGGTTGGTTATTCCTTAAAAATTTGAACCTTATTATAATCTAAATATGATTTTAATAAATATTGCACATGTTGAGTGAAAGTTTGAATTATTGGGACTAAGTCATGTTAACACTTAAAGATAATAATTTCATGGGATGAAGTTTATGACCAAAGATGATTATATGAATATCAAACATTTGACACAATCCAAAAACTTAGCTAATTATGGTTCCCAACCTTTGTTAGAAAAATAAAATAAATCTAAAAATATAAAAAATAAGAGCTTTACTGAAAATCCAAAATCTTTCTAAGTAAAGGTGATTTAGGTAACTTCCATTGGGGTTATGGACACTTGGCTAAAAATAGAGAAAGGCCTAAGATGGATCCAAAGGTATCTTTGTCAGGGCTATGGATGCCTGGATGGTAGCAGAGCAATACTCAACCTTCCTTATCATAAATCATGATTCTTAATGAATATCTAAATATGTTATAGGTTAGTGTTAGTGATCAAGGTCATGAAATCTAGAAGTTATTCTCTAATCCAATGGTAATCAGTTAAGGAATCATGTACACTCACAACATGACTAAGTTTTGATGTTTAATCCTAATTCAACATGTTTAAAACTTATTTTGATCATGATTTGGTCTTAATAATGGTACCTAATCATATGGAATGAGTAGTCTAGTTATTAGTTCTAATCAGAGTATTTGAATTCTAACATTTGGTATGTTTTCCCTAGAAGTCACCATTTATTGAAGCCAACATACCCCCATTTATGAAAAAATAGGGATTCTTGTTTCAAATATTATAAATGTGTACTAAGAATTGAATATTCCTCTTGATCAAATTGTCATTAACATGATATCACATTATATTTATTTGAAGATCATCCACATCAATGAATTAATTGACATATTTGCACATGATCCTTGTTTTACTCCATATAATGTTGTTAATGGTTTATTATTTTTTTAGGTTACATGTTCAATGAAGTCCCAATTATGTGAAAACTATTTAGAGAATGAATCAATGCAAAGATGACAAATGACATAATCTCATATCTCAATAGAGAGATCTATAGTATGCATGCACTTGCTTGAGTGAAATGTCAAAGAACTCATATCAAGTGCAAGAGTGATAAATGTCAACATATCAGAGGTAGATCTAAGATTTTATCGCAAGTGAAGAGTTTACTATGCCTATTTCTCAAACCCCCTCAATTTTTTAAACTAATACTTTTTTCCATAGAGATGACTCTATCATGAAATTTAAAATTGTGTCGGGACCCAGTCAGATAGTAGTATATTTGAATACATATATTTTTTTAATTATGAATTGATGATGATTGGTTGATGAATTCATGTTTATATTCTAAGTGGTTTCAAAAAATATAGTGGATTAATGAATAAAATGTGCATCTATATATCATTGTGTATTTATGTGATCAGTCATTTTGTTTCTAAAATTAATTATTCAAATTACAACTTCGCATTTTTAGTTTGGCATAGTTCCACTTTATGTGTTTTCAAATATGAATGTTGGTCCATTTATTTGCTTTATTGCATTTACTTGTATTTATTATTTATTTTGGTGCACTAATTAATTATTGTAATTAGTTTATTATGTTTATTAATAATTTACACTAGAGAAGATAAGCTTTCTTAGCTAGTATTCAACTTGGAAACCTATTTTGTTACAGTGGAGTTCCACTCTACTATTCATGGTAATATAGGATAAGATTGATTTACTAGTAGTCAACTTGTGTTGATCATTTACACAAGTTGGACAGCTATCTTGTTAGTGTGGAGTTGCACTCCACTATTATTGTAGTCAGATATTAGTTAAACTATATGTGTTGTGTGAGTTCTTTGATATTTATCATGCACACTTTGCTCTATATAAGCAATGGTTATTTGTGTATTCTTTATCAAATTAATATCAAATTATCTGAGTAATTCATCATATTTGAGTCACTTATTCATTTCTATTACTGTCTTGTATACATAGTTATTGTTTATTACTATTATTGTTTTATTTTTTATTTATGCTTTTTACTAGATTCATTAGATCTTGTAGCTAATTCTAAAATGGTACCAGAGCTATCTTGAATCTACTGATTATTAAATATTCAAGAATATAATATCTAGATATAGGATTAATTTTTTGATTTTGTATATATGCATAAATTGAATCTTTGTAGAGAATTTATGAGCTCACCATTGAGTTTAGAGTGCCCAAGATAGTCAAAATAATTTACAGTTTTATCCAAATTGGGCACAAGAGGAAAAATTGGAAAGGGTTTGATCTTGAGGCATCACATCAAAATCTAGTGGGTACCTAAAAATAAAATAATTTTTGATAAAAATAGACCTCATGGTTGCATTCAAAAGGTGTCAAAACCTATAGATCCATATAAAATTTGTCTAATTTAGACATAGTCACCTAAAAGGCAAATTTTTCTTGCTCCTAGGTACAATTGTATGGACTATATGGATTGTGCCGACCATTTTTTTTTTTGGTAGGCCTCATGGATCAGTTGGTAGATTTAAAAAGGTAACTTTGGGAGCCCACCAGTTGAACATCAAGAGGTATTTGTAAGTGAATTGTTTTTTGAAATAGCTTAAAATTTCATGCTCTTCACTATTGTACTTTTAATTTTTTTCATATTTGTCCAAATTTTCCTAGAATTTAAATTTTTTTATAGTAGCACTTGCTCATCTTCATTTTTGACACTTTAGAGGCTCATAAATTTCACATACGGCCTTGTATTAAGGTCCTATTTTTTTTAAAGTTAATATTTTTTTGAGCACAACACATTAGTGTAAAAACATTTGTAATAAAGTGCATATATTTTATACTTTTATACTAGAAGGCCTAATTAACCTTTTTGTAAACTAAAAAAATTATAATCCATCCTTGTAATTTCACTCAATTATAAAGTTCCAAAAAATAATTACTGGGAGGGATTAACCTAAGTAATTCATGGAGGTTTTATGGTGTGTTCTGTACTTTGATTTCTACTTTGTGATGGTTTATTTCCAAAGGCATCATAGGAAATATTATGTTCCTACTATTGGTAACATATAACTACAACACATGGAAATATAATGCTTGTAACACATTAATGATGTTAAGATATACACCTTGCATAAAAACTCTTCTTACTCCATCTACTGATGCAAAAGAGTTACAACACTTTCTCTTTAAAACTACTAAGGTAATTGAATGCATTTGGTCTTACATGTCTTTAGATTTGAATTTCTATCTTGACAAATGTAAAAATACAAAAGAGGCTTGGGTTAAATTAGCATCATTTTTTAGAAATATAGATGAGCTTCATGGTTACCAAATTGACAATGAACACATTAGTTTGGATCTTAAAAATTATACTAAAATACAAGACTACATCACTAAAGTCATAGATCTTAGAGCAGAACTCTCAGAATATAAAATTGATAAAAAGGACATTCAATTGATTTTTAGTGCCTTACATATATTAGGTCCTAAATATTCATCCTTTGTCTCTAGCTTTCAGATTCATAGGCTCACATTGGACAAATCATATCAAAGGCCCACCTTTGAGATATTCTCTAAGATTCTAATGGTTGAAGAAGAAAAATTAATATTTATGGGTCTAATCAATTCATCCAAATCTCAAGCTCTAATTGTAAGTCAACCTCAGTATAAGAAAGTTTCAATATCATCATCAAATACAGGTTCAAGTAAAAAGAAGTAGAATAATTAAAATAAGTCATAGAAAGATAAGAATAATGGGAAACAATATTCCTCACAAAGAGATTATAAATCTACTAATAATAAAGGGGATTCAAAAAAAAGGATTGGCACTCCTTGCCCTTATTCCAAAAAAGGGTTTCATAGTGAACAAGATTGTTGGAACAAAGAGATTGATGAACTTAAGTGTCTTCTCAAAAATAATAACATCAATCAATCAAAGGATTCTTCCACTCCTTCAAAATTCAAGGAAAGAGAAAGCTACGGCACTATTTTCACTAGCAAATTCTCCCAAATCACGGGTAATTAACTCAAGTGCTTTACACCATATGGATTTTGATCAAGAACAATTTTATAGATTAGAACCAAGTTTCTTACCTCATATTCTCATAGGTGATGATTCTAAGGTAGATGTTATATGAAAAGGTATAAATGATGTTGATAGTGGAGTATTTGAGTATGTCCTTTGTGTGCTAGAATTATCAACTAACCTTCTCTCTATCTACCAAATCATTCACTTTGATACTAGTAGGAAATTTGAGTTCACAACTGATTCTATATCAATCAAAAAAAAGGAGGATATTGCCTTAGTTATAGTGTAAAAAGTCAATGATAATACTTAGCTTTATTTATTCTCCCACTTTGTACCTCAATCTTCCTCTAAAGCTTTTCTCTCACACACTGATTCAGTGAGAAAGCTATGACATGAACAATTTCGTCATTTAAACTACCGCTATTTATAATAGTTTAGTCAGTAAGAGATGGTTACAAGACTTCCACAGATTTAGTTTTCAAGGGTTGTATTTCATGGTTGTGCCTTAGGCAAACATCTAGAGGATAAGTTTGATAAAGGGAAGTCTTGGAGGGATACACAAGTCCTAAATATTGTTCATAGTGATTTAGCAAGTCCATTACCTACTTTATCATGTAGTAAAACTTGTTATGTTCTCATATTTATTGATGACTATTCTAGATATACTTGGGTTTATTTTATGAAACTAAAGAGAGAAGTATTTGATAGATTTCTAGCATTCAAAGCTCAAGAAGATAAATAATCTAGGAAGTATGTTAAGATTCTTTGCATAGATAATGGGAGGAAATATGTGAATAACAAGTTTGAACAATTTTTTACTCTTGAAGGAATTGATCTTCAACATTCAATTGCATAAACACCTCAACAAAATGGTGTAGCAGAGAGGAAGAATAGATTCTTAAAAGAGATAAAATGTTGTATGATTCATGTAAAATCATTAGTACCTGAGTACTAGGTGAAATCAACTCATTGTGATGCATATATATAAAATAGAGTTCCTCACAAAGCTTTAAATGGGATAACAACTTTTGAAGATTGTTGCAATAGGAGGCTATATGTGCATAATTTTAGAGTCTTTGGTAGTCCAACATGGGTTCACATACCTTCAAATAAGCATCATGATTTAGAAAAACAAAGTTAAACTTACATATTTGTGGGATATCTTGATGGTGTTAAGGGATATAGACTCATTGATCTAGATTCACATGAGCTTATTATAGTGAAAAGTGTTTATTTTGAAGAAATTCCTTTAGACTTGTCTTCTAACATTTCTCATTCTTCTTCCTTGGAAGAATTAGATAGAAGTGATGATGATACTCTTGCTTCTTCTACTCATAGAGATGATGAGATAATACCTCCCTAGTAGGGTTTAATAGGCCATGTTCCTCCTCCTCCTCCAGATCCTTACCCATTGATGCCTTTGTGGGCTAGATAGACTTTGGCAGATGTAGACCCTCTTGTTAGGGATCCATTAGATAGAAAGAAAACATGGTTATAGCATGATCTTACACATTCCTACATTGACACAAATTTTGATCCACAATATTTTTAGGAAGCCATAGGGATAGTTGAGTGGGATTCAAAAATGGAAGAAAAGTATGACTCATTGATTAGGAACAACACTTGTTATCTTGTTCTTCTTCCTAAGGGAATAAAATTATTATGATGTAGGTGGATATATTAGACTAAGTTTACATTGGATGGAAATATTAATAAGTATAAATCACGCTTAGTGTCTAAAAGTTTTTTCCAAGTAGAAGGCATTGACTATATAGAAACATTTGTATGTGTTACTAAGATGAATTCCATTCATTTGATACTAGCTACTGGTGCAATTCATGATTGGATTATACATAAAATAGATGTGAAGAGTGTATTTTTTCATGGGGATATTCATGAGGAGATATATATGGAGCAATCATAGGGTTTTGTTTAGGATTCTTCATTGGTGTACCACTTGCATAAGTCTCTCTATGGTCTAAAACAAGCCCCCAGGGCTTGGTATTCCAAGATGGATACATTTCTTCCCTCAGTTGGGTTCTTGAGATGTCACTTAGATCTAAATGTCTACATTATATGGTAGGAAGATTCACTACTGTACTTAGTTCTCTATGTTGATGGTCTCATTGTTACAAGGAGCACAACATCCATCATCAGTAGTGTTAAGACTGCAATTCATGACAAGTTTTCTATGATAGATATGGGCTTATTACACTATTTTATTAGGATTCATATGGCACAATATTTTTCTAAGATTACACATTCACAACCTAATTATGCCATGGAATTGTTAGCTCAGTTTCACATGGCTAATTGTAGGCCTACACCAAATCCTTTCTTATCTAGAGTTAGACTTGAGGTTCATTGTTCCACTCATTTGGTTGATGCCACATTGTATCACCAGCTTGTAGGTACCCTAATCTATCTAACTCATACATGACCTAACATTTCATATGCAATTGGCAAGGATTCACACTTTATGTAGACACCACACAAAATTCATTATAGAGCCACCAAGCATATTTTGAGCTATATTCAGGCACTATCAGATATGGGATTCACTATACAATAGATATAAGTTAAAACTTGGTGGGATACATAGATTTTTATTGGGATGGAAATTATGATGATCATAAGTCCACTTCTAGTTATAGCTTTCACTTCAAATCTAACCCCATTAGTTGGCAGAGCAAGAAGAAAAATGATATTGTTCTTTCATCTATAGAAGATGAGTATCATGGTGTTATTAATACCACTACTGAGGTTATTTGGCTTTAGAATATTCTCACTAAACTTGGTGTTCCATTTTGAAAGCCATCAGTCATCTACTGTGATAACCAAAGCACTATCTAGATCTCAAAGAATATGGTTCATCATAAAAGAACCAAACACATAGAGTTCCATATGCACTTTATCAAGGAGCTAATTTAGGTAGATATCATTGATATACATTATTATGATATGGAGGAGTAGATTGTAGATATTTTCACCAAAGCTTTTATTGAGAGAAAGTATCTTCACTTATGATCTCTTTTAGGGGTGTGGGAGATCAGTTCTTCAATGGACATCAGTTCTTTAGGGGGGTCTCCAAGACCTTCATTTTGAGGAGGAGTTTTTTCCTTTAGGTTTTCTCCTTTACTCATCTATTTGTACAAAGTCCTAATATGACTACACATTATTGGGACTCTTATCTACATATCCCTACCTAAGCTTCGCTTATGGGAGGTGTTGGTGAATTTATTTTATTTATTGCATTTACTTGTATTTATTATTTATTTTGGTGCACTACTTACTTATTGTAATTATTTTATTATGTTTATTAATAATTTGCACCAAATAGGATAAGCTTGCTTATCTACTAGTCAACTTGGAAACCTATCTTCTTATAGTGGAGTTCCACTCCACTATTCATGTTAAGATAGGATAAAATTACTTTACTAGTAGTCAACTTGTGTTGATCATTTACACAATTTGGACAACTATCTTGTTAGTGTGGAGTTGCACTCCACTATTCTTTTAGTTAGATATTAGTTGAACTACATGTATTATGTGAATTCCCTGATCTTTATCATGCATGTCTTGCTCTATATAAGCAATGAATATTTGTGTATTCTTTATTAGATTAACATTGAATTATCAGAGTAATTCATCATATTTGAGTTATTCATTTTTTAATTGTCTTGGATATATAATTATTGTTTATGACTATTATTATTTTATCTCCTATTTATGTTTTCTATTAGATTCATTAGATCTTGTAGCTAATTCTAAAAATAAAGCATATATATTGCTATAACATTTTTAGATATTTTTATTGATTTCAGTCAGTATGGATTTTCATGACAAATTCAAAATTGGATTTTTAGTTTTGACAACTTTAATAATTTGTAGTGATTATTTGCATGGTTTTTATTGGCAATGTGAATTTGGGTTTAGAATAGATCAAAATGATTTTTGAATCAGTTATAATGATTTTCCCTCTTAGATTATTTTCAAATAATTGAGTATTAAGATGGATTGGATATAATCATCACAACAAGATGAAATAATGCACTTTATCATTTTTTTTAATATGAATTCATTTTGAAAGATTGAACATGGTCATTGTTATAAATCCATTATTTCATGGATTACATTCATACAAAATTCAATTTGAAAGACAATGGTATGATTTCTATTGGTTTGAATTGTCACCATGATATTTGAACATAATTATCAAAGGGAGAACCTATTCAATTTTTTAAATTAGTTTATGAATATGTCTTTTTCAAGTGGCATAAGTAATTTATTTTGAAATTACAAAATGTGCTTGAGAGTTACTATTTAAAGGTCCTAACCTAGTCTTTTATCCTAATTCTTTTGTTACAATCATTGAATCCTAGTGATTCTAATGACATGGGAATGATTTAGAAGGTTTTTATATATATAAAAGTCTTGTTTGAAAGGATTAATATTGTTGACTTAGGACTTGTTTCATGGAATGGGTTTTGATGGCATAAGGCTTTATTTTGAAGTTAAGATATTTAAATCTAAAAAATCATCAAGACATATAGTTTCAAAGGGCCTAGGTTGTTTGTTTCAAGGGTATTAAAATAAATTCAAAGGCATATGAATGGCATGAATGACTTGTTTCAAGTTTGAACCTTGCATGACATAGGATGTTGAGTTGGAAGATGTTATGTAATTGAGATATGCCTTAGCACCAAGTTAGAAGAAGAGTTAATGAAAGGTTATATTTGATAATGTTTTTAGATATTCTAAGAGATTTTGGTGGTCTAAAATTCAATACAATAGGTACATTACTCGAAAGGCATAAGTTGTAAAGATTTAGTGGATATTTTGGTAATCACTAAATTTGGTTTTTTAGCAAACCTAGATAGAAGAAATGCTAAGTACAATCTTAATTTCGATGAGCCAATGGGAATTGAGCACATCATCAAGTTAGCTATGGTGGAGGCTAAAAAATTTAAATAAGGTGGTTTTTCATGTTTTTAATCATTTGGAAAGCTTCTCATAGAAGTGGCACTCTATTAGTTTGGGATTTCAAGTTATAAAAAAGGATTTTAAGAGAAAAGATAATAGGGAGGCATAACCAAGTATGCCATGAATGAATTTAATGAATCTTTTAAGGTTTTTATGAGTTAATTGGAAAGTTATGAAAGGAAAAATGTGATAGTCTACATGTTAATAAGTTTTGAGGAGGTTATTGATTTGAAATTTGTACATGAATATTTTGAAAAATAAATGATTGTATAGTCTTAAATACCTTCTCATTCATTAATAGATGTCTAAGACTAGTTTTGGTTTTCTATATTCCTAGTCTTTAATGAAATATAGATTTATTTGGGTTCAAAACTAGGTTTTTGGAAATATAAAGTTTGTGAAAATCTGTGGGCTTTCAATAATAGTTTTAAAATGGTTAGAACACTTAGAAATTTATTTTTTCAAGACTCAAAGGTTTTTGTTAGAATTTTTAGATGTATAAAGACAAGATTAGTGAAATATTGAAAAGATATTATGTGTGTCTGATATTATATAAGATGGTTTTATGAGTTTCAAAAATATGCAAGTACATTTTTTTAAGTTAGAACCCCACATGACATAAGATGTTGAGTTGGTAGATGTTATGTAATTTATAGATGTCTTGTACCAAGTTGGAAGAAGAGTTAATGTGAGGGTATATTCGATGATGTTTCGAGATAGGCCAAGATATTTTGGTGGTCTAAAATTTAATGCATTACGTACATGCCTCAAAAGGTAGAAGTTAGTAAAGATTTAGTGGATGTTTTGGTAATCACTAAATTTGGTTTTTCAGCTAACCTAAATAGAGGAAATGCTAAGTAAAATATCAATTTTAATGACCCAATGGGAATTGAGCACATTATCAAGTGAGTTATGATGTAGGTAGACAAATATAAATAAGGTGGTTTTTCACGTTTTCAGTTATTTTAGAAAGCTTCTTGTGGAAGTGGAGCTTTGGTAGTTTGGGATTTCAAGTTATAGAGAAGGATTTTGTGAGAAAAAATAATAGGGAAGCATAACAAGGTATGTAATGAATAAATTTAATGACTCTTGGAAGGATTTTATGAGTTATTTAGATAGTGATGAAAGGAAAATTGTGATAGTTACATGTTAATAAGTTTTTAGGATGTTATTGATTTAAAATTTGTGCATAAATATTTTGAAAATTGAATGATTTATAGTCTTGAATATTCTTAACATACATTAATATTGGCTAAGACTGATTCTAGTTTTGTATATTCCTTGTCTTCAATGAAATATAGAGTCCTTTGGGTTTGAAACTGGGTATTTGAAAATATAAAGTTTGTGGAAATCTATGGAATTTAAATAATAGTTTAAAAATGGTTTAGACACTTAGAAATGTATTGTTTCAAGACTCAAAAGTTTTAGATGTATAGAGCCAAGCTCAATGAAGTATTGAAAATATATTATGTGTGCCTAATATGATATAAGATGGTATTATGAGTTTCAAAATCTTGCAAGCACATTTTGTGGTGAAGCATTCTTCAGTGTCATATTTTCTTGGATTTTGAAGTAAAATCCTTCATAGTTTTTAATATGTTAAAACATGAGAAAGAATGGAAGTGTGTCAAATTCATGTTTTAGTTTGAAATTCTAGGATTTTGTTCAATCTATAACATTTGTTTGAAGGTCTTAGATAAAAAGGATTTTGGTGCATACATATTAGTTTTAGTTTTGAAATTAAATTAGCTTGCAGTTATGAAATGAGACTATCAAATTTTGAAATATAGGAAGGTTTTCTCAGCATGTACTTAAATTCCAGGATTTAGTAGGTCTATTATTTTTGAAGTATATGATATTTTAGTTTTTCAAAGCCATGTTTTTGTGCATATAGGGTTTTATTAAGGTTTAAAATCTTGTTGAAATATGATAGGGTTTTGATGTAAGATGAATATGTATATGCATAAGATATTGATGTTTAATTAATTAATTATGTTTTTCATACTTGACTTGGAAGTGTTTCAAAAGTCTTTTGTTTTCTAAAATTTTGGTTACTTTTTAAGTTCGTGAACCTTAGATTTATATAGAAACAAATTTGGTTTGATTGTTTTAAAAGTATTTTGTTTTCTAAAATTTTGGTTACTTTTTAAGTTTGTGAACCTTAGATTTATATAGAAACAAATTTGGTTTGTTTGTTTTATAAATTTCATAAGATGGTTATATATAGAAAAGTTTTGAACAAATATGGTTGGCCATAATGTAAAAATATATATTATGAAATTGTCAAACATATGAATGGAAGGTCTGCAAGCCATAATTTTTATCTTCTAGTTTCAGCTACAAATTTTGGTTTTAAAAAGAGTTAGATAAAATATGAGATTTTTTTTTTAATTTACATCTTAGTATTGAAATTCTAGGTTTTATTTTGAATTTAGATGTTAAAATAATAGTACCTTGAAAAAGTCAGTTGTTTCTCAACTAAGAGTTTGATAAAGGTTATATTTTTAACAAGTGGTTTCTGCTTTAAAATATTATTTGGTTTTACATTTTGAGAAGTATGTGACTGGAATCAAGTGACAAGATTATTTTTGGGTTTGATAAAAAAATTAAGTAGTGTTTGTTATGAAATTTCACTAGGGTTTCATTTCAAGTTTGGTTGATTTAGTTTGGATTTCAAATAAGTTGATACATTGAATATGAAAACTTCATTAAGATCAGAATATGATTAAGATAAAATTATGACATTATAATTTTATTTTTGAATTTTTAGTTGATAATATTATTAAGATATAGTGATACACTTGGTATAATTTAGTTAAATTTTTTTGTTGAGATATCAATGAATGTTTAGAATATAGTTCTATTTCAATTTGAAATGAATATATGTTGATTTTCAATCATCAATTT
Source organism: Torreya grandis (assembly GCA_037957365.1). Taxonomy (NCBI): domain Eukaryota; kingdom Viridiplantae; phylum Streptophyta; class Pinopsida; order Cupressales; family Taxaceae; genus Torreya; species Torreya grandis. The sequence continues at coordinate 397,269 of JARHVA010007962.1, read as the reverse complement.
TAAATATATTTTAGATTATTTTAAAAAATGTCTGGATGGTATCAACCTAGATCAAATAGGATTAATGATGATAGAGGTTGGGGGAAAATTTTTGGTAGTAATGAGAATCAGTGAAACCATAATAGAAATGTTCAAAGAGGTGGTTTTAGGGCTAAGAGATTTTTCCCTGGGTTTCATAGAAGTGTTAGGATGTCCATTCATTTTGATGTAGCAGACCCTAAATTTTTGAATATATTAAATAATTTATCTTTTAATCTAGTCAATAATAGGGTCAATAGGGGAAACAGGGGATTTTATGGGTATAAGTTTGGTGCTAGGAGCCCTTTACACAATAGTTCTTTGCATCATTTACAAAGTAATCTACATCATTTTCTAATTCAATCACCCATTCCTAAGAGAATTGAGCCTATTATTAAACCTCTTCCTACCAATCAAGTCACTCAATTTGAGATTGAAATAACTCATGCTAAAAACTTTGTCAATCTTACCATTCCTTCAGTTTCAAATGAGTCTTCATCTCCTCATAGAGAGCCTATTTTAGGATGTATAAAGTTAGGTCTCGCATCTTCTCATAGTGAACTCATCATAGGTTGTAGGAAGTTGAGTTTGGAAAATTCTATTTATGCTAGTAAAAAATGTACAATGGATGTTCACCCTAATACTTTAGATAAAAGAGAAGATAGTCAAACTAATCTTGATGCTCCTATTGATATTAGAGTGCTTAAAAGGATTAGCTAGAAATTAATGACCCCTTTTCTGATTCAGGGACTAATACAGTTCATCTTCCAACCATTGAAATAGTGTATAATGAATGTGTTAATGAGAATGAGAAGCCTATAACTAAAGTACTTTCAGATTTTGATGACTACTAGATGTCATCTGGATAGTATTTTTTACTTTGTAGTTAGACTATAGTTGGCAAACAATTTACTTTCAGACTTGATACATTGACTTATAGTTTTGATGTATAAACTTTCAAATTTTTGATAAATTTGGAAAGTATAGTAGACTTAATTTTATATATATATATAATAAGTTAATTTTAGAATATGCATCATGATTTGATATAAATAGAATTTTATTAAATTTTGACTTGTCTATTTAATAATTAATATAAGTATTCTATTTTATTATTAATTGATGAAGGTCCCCACTCGTTAAGATAGGTACACAGCATATATTCAAAAACTTGATCTATTAATACTTTTAAGTTTTAATTAAACATATCTTTAACCAATAACTATTTATAATTAACTGACTTTTAAAGTCAATTAGTTAACATAAACTAATAATTAACTAAGATTAGTTATAACTTATTTTTCAACTAAGTTTGGAGTATAAAAGGATATGAAGGATTCATTTGAAGCTAGAAGAATAACACAAGTATTGAAGACTTGTATTTTTTATGAAGTCAATCATTCATCTCTCTCTTTTCTATGCAACTTATTTGAGATAGCATGACTTTTGTAGATAGATCCAATGATACTTTATCAAATGGTTAAGTAATTACTTAGGTAACACATGTATACCTAGTTTTTATTATCATTTATAGTGGAATATCTAAAGTTTGTCAATTTTAACATCTTTTGATGATTGTCATTTGTAATCCTATGTGCATAATTAAAGTATTCAACCTAAATAAAGATGAACACTTCACTATTTTGCAACATCTCATTGATCTATTTTGATTGTAAAATTTGTCTCTCAATATATTTTTAAAGAAAGATGTTGGTTTTCTTAATAAAATCTATCTTATTTTGCTAAAATGACTCTCTTTTAAGACTCACAAGCTTTATTGTACTTTATAGTTACTTTGATTTTAAATATAATTTGTTTTTATCTATTATTAATTTAGCTTTGATTTTTGTTTCTTAGTTTATATCTTTATCTTTGTATCTATTTAGTTTATTATTTTATTTCTATTTTCTTTAAGTGATTTCTTATATAGATCTTTCTCTAACTACTTTAATATAAATTGATATTTGATTAGTTCATTTCATATAGTTTAGGTTTAGTTTTAAAGTTCTTTATTAGATTTATTGTTATTTGTTTTGTAGGTTAGTCATAGTTTAGTTTAGATATGATATTTATTTAGATTTTAGACTATAGTTCTAATTTAGATTATTGATTATACCCTTTTACCTTTATTTTTATCTAAAGTTTATTAAACTTGTTAATTTTTCATCAACTTGTTAATCCTTAGATAGTTTGATTAATTTGGTTTCATATTTTATTTTAGTTTAGTTTTTTATATTTACTTTTGTTTTAAGTAGTTTGTTGGTTATTGCTTGTTGTGTCTCTTTTGTGTTTGTTTTACTTGATTGATTATCTATTTACCTTTTATCTTATCTCAAATCTATTTATTGGTTTATCTTTTGAAGTTACTTGGAAATATTACAACAAAAGTAAGATATTACTTGAAATATATTATTTTACTGAATCAAATTTATTTTTTTCAAGAGATTATCTAATTCATAGGTTTTCTCTATCAAATAAGATAGATTACAAGTTCATATTTAAACTAATTCATGATTTGATAAAGTAGATTTATGATGTTATAATGGATTATGTTACATTTGATTACTTGTTTATTATTTTCTAGAACATTTGAAAACCCTTCATATTTTTAGGATCATAGTTAAACCTTTAGAACTCCATGATAAGATAGGTGTGATTCCAACTTAACCTTCATGATAAGCAAAAAAGTTAATTTGTTGATTGTAAAATTTTCATCATCAACAAATTTGGTGAATCCACTAGGGACATCCATTCTGAAATATGATTTGTTTTAAGTTTTCTTTTCTTCTTGATCATGGTACTTGGAGGACAAAAACCTCCTATTATCCAACCTATAATAGATATTTTTGATGATCAAGTTGATGTTTCTTTCAATCTAACACATTATACATGGTATAATCATCCTAAAAATCTTCAATAAGTCATTCATGTCATAAAATAAGAAGAAGAGATTGTAAAATTTGAGATCGATTGGTATTCTAATCTCACATGTGAGACTCAATGAGACATCTTTAATTTAAATAAAAGAGTTCAAGAAGATAGAGCTAGAGTTTTAGTTGTTAATCCTAGGCTTAGAACTCATTTTCTTTATGATTCTTTTCCTTTTGATGATTCTATTTTTCCTTATGAACCTACTATTACAAATCTCCAAATAAATCAAGTAGATCAAGTTCAAAATAATCAATATGTTCAAGTAGAAACTGTTGAAACTTTCAATGGGAGAGTAACTATAAGCATAATAGAGGATACAAGATCTGATTCATAGAATGGCAAATATTAGAGAACAAAATGATCTCAATGAAGGTGAAGATGAAGAAGAAGTTTGAGTAGAACAACAGATAGTTGTAACACCATAGATTTTTGCAATTCCAATTAATGTTAGAAACCTTCCTGGTAAGTTGTCTTCTCTTAAAGGATTAAATATACCAAATTTTAAAAGTGCTCATAGAGAATATTGGGAATATCATTTAGAAGCTTTTATATTAGCTTATGTTACTCTTGGAATAACAAATGAAAATATTTACTTAAGAGTTTTTACACAAACACTTGAAGGAAAAGATTATCAAGCATTGATTAGTTAGTCTGCCAAAGTTATTGACACTTAGAAAGATGTTTAAGATTGGATAGAGTTGTCTTTTAGGAAATCTAAAGAAGATTTTGATTTAGTAAATGATCTTATGATTTTTTCTCTCAATCTAGGTGAGACCATTTATCTTTTCATTTTTAAGTTCACTAAGTTACATCAAAAGATCTCACATGATCTTAGACCTTATTAGAAGTTATATAAACTTTATCTTTGTAATGATTTACTTTTAAAATATAAAATGGATTTAGAGGATAAATATATTATAGTATATGATAAAACTATAAGGTTTTGTATTGAATATGAAAAGAAACTTAAATGAATTGGGTTTAAGGAAAGATCTTCTAAAAATTTAAATTTAAATAATTCAAAAACTTTAAAGGCTATCCAAATTCTATAAAATGAGTTGGTAATTATTAAAAGATAGCTTAATGATAAACCTTCTTCATCAAATAAAAATAATAATGCCAGTAATAACTTAAAAATTAATTATTACTATAACGTTTATGAATTGGATCATGATCTAGATATGTGTGTTGATGTTCATAAATTCAAAAAAAAATATTCAAGGGAAGGATCTTATATTTGAAGATTTAAAAGACAATATAAACACTTTTGATGATCCATCAAAAAAAGAGAATGCTTATATTGTGAATACTAGAAATAAGAATTATAGTTCTTAAAATAATAAAATATCAAACAACAATTATTCTTCTAATGATAAAGGGAAAACATTTTAGAATAATAATTTAAATGATAAATCTACTCAAAATATTCCTTTATCAATTGGTTATAACAATAGTTAATATAAACATTATAAGCCTAAAATTTTTGGATAAATTTATGTTAAAACTTATAATATAATTGATGATTTGTCAACAATTAAAGATGGACTCTCTTTAATGCATGTAGCTAGTCTTCTAGAGAAAATTGATAATATTAATGAATCTATTAAGAATCCTAAAGCTAATGTAGGTTTATAAGAAGAATACAATAATGAGTAATCAACTATTTTTGCATGAAATTATGATTGTCATGCTGATTACATTCCTCCTTTTTATGTTACGATTAAAATTTTTAATAAGACAATCTATAATTGTATTTTAGATATAGGTGCTTTGAAAATTATTATGCCTAAATGCATTGCAAATCAATTAGACATAAATTATGAAATGGATAATATAAAACTTACTGGTTTTGACTCTAGACAAACTAAGTTGTGCTATGTTTCAGAACATAGTCATTAAAATTGCACAAGATAATTTTTTAAATAAGATAATCCATAATTATATTTTAGATACAGGTGATTTCAAAAATATTATGCCTAAATACATTACAAATCAGTTATGCATAAATTGTGATAAAATGGATAATATAAAACTTACTGGTTTTGACTTTAGACAAACTAAGAGTTGTGTTAAGTTTCAGGACATAGTCATTAAAATTATACAAGATGAAAGAATTAGAAGCATGACTCATGTTAAAATTCTAGATATTCTTTGTAATTACACTATGTTATTAGGAAGAGATTGGTCTAAATTAACTAGTGATTTTGATGCTAAGGATATCACATGGGTTAATTAAATTACTTTCATAAAAAGAGAGGATTGGTCTCATACACATATTAAATCATCTACTTTTTCAACTATTTCTTATGTTAAAACTGGGATTAGGACTTGTGAATTACTAAATTTAGATGAACCAAAAAAACTATCATGAAGAATTATTTGAAAAGAACATTTTATGGTCACTTCACTTTGGTGAAGCTTGTTCTCAACAAGGTAATGGTTCTAGAATTTGTCTAATTTATATTTTAGGTAAAATTTTTGTTATGCTTATAAATTATTATTTAAGAATAATAATAATAATAATACAACAAAATTTGAAGCATTGTACTTAGGGTTGGAAAAGGCTATTGAACTTAACATTAAGCGTTTAGAAGTTTTTGTAGATTATGTATTAGTTGTTAGACAAGTCCATAATATATATAAAACTAATCAAACTCATTTGCATTACTATACACAAAAGATTTGGTCATTACTTGAACATTTTGAAGCTTTAAATATCACTCATATTCTTAGAGAATATAATGTTAGAGCTAATAATCTCATTATTTTTTCATCTAATCCAACTCTAAGTGAAACCAAACTTACTACACACTTCTCTTATGGTAAAATTTTTTGTCCTAAAATTCTTGATTTGAATAATAGTTGGCCTATTTTTAGTTTGATGAACACATAGATTCTTTCATTAAGGGTAATTATTTTGATTATGATGATTATATACTAAATTATGGAAATTATTTTTAATTTAGTACTAATAAATTACATGTTGGTTTGGTGAGTTTAGAATCTATGTTCATGCCTAATGATCAACATAAAATTTATAGAATGAAATATAATTTTAGGAGAATAATAGGTGAGACTATTCCTATCAATTTACGTTCTAAAGAGGATACCAAATATGTTTATTTAAGAATTCAGGTTATCGCAAGTGAGAAGGTTAAAAATTTTAAATTATTTAAATATTTCATCGATGTTTTTACCTGGTCATATAAATATTTTAAGGCTTATGATACTAAAATTATTAAATATGACATACTTATTAAGCCTAATATCAAACTTATAAGGTAGAAAATATGAAAAATTAGCCCTTTGTTAGAAGACACCATTGACAAAGAGATAGATAAGATGATTGATATTGTTTTCATTTTCCCTATAAAATATTCATAATGGGTAGCTAATCTAGTGTAGGTTAGGAAAAAAATAGTGATATTAGACTATGTGTTGATTTTAGAGATCTAAATAATGCTAGTGTTAAGGATAATTTTCCTCTACCAAGTATAAATCAGAATTTGTATAAAGTTGTAAGATAAAAAATGATGTCTTTATTAGATGGATTTTCTAATTAGAATCATATTTTTGTAAATCTTGAAGATACACATAAAAATAATTTTATTACTCATAGATTTACTTTCACTTATAATAGAATCCCTTTTGGATTGATGAATGTAGGATATACCTGTTATAAAGCTATGGGTATTGCTTTTAATGATTTGATTGACATTGTTATTTAATTTTATTTAGATGATATCATTGTGTATTTGAAAATAAAATAATTTAGACCATCTTCGTGAAGGTTTCACAAGATGTAAAAAATATGGAATTTATTTAAATCCAAAGAAATCAATTTTTAGTGTTACCAAAGGTAAGATATTAGGACATCTTATTTCAAAATATGTCATTTCTATTGATCCCAAATGTGTTAAAGCTATTAAAGAACCAACTCCTCCCAAAGATCAATCTACTTTGAGGTCTTTCTTTGGTAAGATAAATTTTGTTAGGAAATTTATATCAGATTTTGCTGATAAATCTAATCTTTTACAATTATTGTTTAATAAAGATAAAATATATAATTGAAATGAAGGTGTTAATTTAGATTTTATGAAATCCATGATAAATTGTATTAACTAAATTCAGAAAATAACTAATAGAGGTGCTTATTTATATAATAATAAATGAGATTAGATCTCCTAATCTATAGGAGATTACAACTAATCACACCTAGGAAATATCCTAAATAACTAACCTATGTCAGTCAAAGGTTACTAACACCTTGATAAATTTATTACAATATAGCTAGGATTAATTAATTATTCTAACATTCCCCACTTTAATTGATCATATCTTAAATATAAAAGGAGAGAGAATTCTTGAATGTCTCAAACTTATCATGTGCAAGTGACTTCATTAAGATATTTTCACACTAATCTTGAGTGGAAAAATACTAGATTTGTATGTTGTGATGTTGAAAATATTCATATATGAAATGAGTCTGAACCTCTATGTGCTTAGTTCTCTCATGAAACACTAGATTGTGAATAAGATGTAGAATGCTCTAATTGTCACAATTCAGAACTATACACTTAGTCTATGGAACTCCAAATATTGAAATAATGTGATGTATCTATATCACTTCAAAAATAGATCCTACTGTAGCATGATATTCTACCTTTATGGAATATCTAAAAACATAATTCCACCTCTTACTTCCCCATGAAATTGAACCAAATCCTAAAAAGAACATAAATCTAGAAGTGGATTTCCTATCACCAATAGAAGCTACATGATCTACATCCATGAATCTTATCAATAAGAAATTATCATTCTTATTGTACTCTAGGCCACACTCAATTGTACCTCTAATGTATCTCAATAATCACTTTAACACTTTCCAATGTGCTACCTTTAGTTCCTACATTAATTAAGAAAGATAGTTGACATCATAGCTAATAGATGGCCTGGTATATGTCAAGTAAATGAGACTCCTAATCAATTACCAATAGATAGTTACATTTACTTCTAGTGATGGATCTGTATGAGAAAATTGAAATCTTATCTTCATAGGTGTTGTAATAAGCTTGTAGTCTATCATCTTGAATTTCTTGAGCAATGTCTTGGTATAGTTTATTTTTGAAATAAAAATGTAATGTTCCTTCTAACATACATCCAAACCAAGACAATAGTGTAGTAGCTTGAGATATATCATGTTGAGTAATCACTTGAGATCAATCTTAGTTGCATGTATCATCTTCACTATGTTGCTAGTGATGACTAGATCATTGACATAAATAATCAATATAATAACCCTCCCCCATGCTCTTTAAGGTAGAGGTTAGGATCATATGGGCTCTTATTAAATCTATTTTGTATGAAATGATCATCAATCTTGATGTACCAAGATCGAGGAGTTTATTTTATCCCATAGAGAGACTTGATAAGCCTACACACTTTCTATTCTTGATTAGATGCCACAAATATTTTAGGTTGAGTCATGTAGACTTCCTCTTTCAAATCTCCATTAATAAAGGCACTTTTTACATCCATTTAATATAATTTCTATCTAAACTGTGTAGCCATAGAAAAAACCATTCTAATAGTCTTTATCTTAGTTGTGGGAGTAAAAGTCTCATTGTAGTCAATGTCTTCTTTCTAAGCATACCATTTTACAACAAGCATTACCTTGTACTTATCAATACTACCAACCACTTTGTACTTGGTCTTAAATACCCATTTACATCCAATAGGTTTCTTCCCTAGTGGAATATCATTAAGCTGCCAAGTGTTATTCTTCATCAATGACTGATATTTTACATCCATGGCATATTTCAAAGGTCTAGAATATAGGGCTTCTATTACTATAGAGGGATCATATTTTTGTTACACAATACTCAAAAGGGCCATATTGACCTCTTCTCAAGCCATGCTTCGAGTCCTTAGTCTTGAAGTGGATGTATCTGGTACTCTATTCAAATTAACATCTTGTATAGTACTTGTATACCACTTGGATATATGTTGAACTATAGGTGGTGGTGTTGGAGGTCCTATTCGAATATCTTCCTATTTAATTTCACCATCACTATATAAAAATATTACAAGACTTTTTCATGTATCATTTGCCTGTGTAGAAGGTGGATTGATTCCACTATTTTCATCAAACACTACATCTATATTTATTAGTACTTTCTTTGTTTCTAGATCAAAGATCATGTATGATTTTGATTTTGCACTATAGCCCACAAAAATACATTCCTTTTTTTTCTTATCAAATTTTTTTCTTTTCTTATTAGGAACATGTATATATGCCTTACAACCAAAAACTTGAAGGTGAGTAATATTTGGTTTATTCCCTATCCAAGCTTCATGTGGTGTGATTCCATTAAGAGCTTTAGTGGGTTACCTATTCAAAAAGTAGACTATAGTGTGATAAGCTTCTACCCAATATGTATTAGGCAATTTTGCATCCTCAACCATGCTATGAAACATTTACATGATGACTTTTTTACATCATTCTATAACTTTATTCTATTGAGATGAATATGGAGCTATCAATTGATGATTGATTACATTCACACTAAGATATGATAAGGATTCTTTACTAGTGTATTCCCCCCCCATGATCTGAGTGGAGGGTCTTGATTTTAATTCTAGTTTTATTTTTAACTGTGGCCTTGAATTCTTTGAATACTTGAAAATCTTGATCCTTAGTCTTTAATTAATATACCCATACTTTTTGTGAGTAATCATCAACAAAAAGTTGAAAGTATTTGTACCCTTTAAGACTAGGAGCAAAATGTTCACAAAGATCACTGTGCACTAAGTCCAACTTACCAAGTGACTGATACTCAGTCTTTCTAAAAGGAGCTCTTATTTTTTTCCTACTAAGCAACTAGTACATATATCAAAATATTGGTTGAGTTTGGTAAGACCATAAATCATTTCTTGTTTGATCAATTGAACCAAATATCCATAACTCAAGTGACCATATATTCTATGCCATAAATTTCCTAGTTCTATATCTTTGACCATAAGTACTTGATGATCAGTTTGAACCAAATCAAGATGAAGCATTTTACCAATGTTTGAAGCTTTGGCAATCATTTTGAAATGCCTAGATTTGTCTTTGATATGGAAAAACTCTTGACCATTTTGATGATCAAATTTAACCATAAGGTTGTGGTCAAGTAGTTGATTAATAGATAACATATTATTTGTAAGACTTGGAACATATAAAACATTTGAAATGTTTTAATTTATATTTCCAAGTTGAAGTTTGATGCCACCACTACCCTGTACTGTATATGAGGTGTCATCTCCAAGTGATACATTTTCCTTTGATTCTAATTTTGTCAAAGTAAAAAAATGGTATTTTCTTCATGTCATGTGTCTATTCACTCTTGAATCAACATAAAAAATTGCACTTGGATGATGGGTAGGCTCATGTGATTGAGTAGCTAAACCATATTCCTCATTTGAAGAATCATTGTCTTCAACAACATTGTCATGTTGTCTAGGCTTGTAATTTTTTTGTTACCACCTATTTTGATGTTTTGGTTGATTTTTAGAGTTTGTGCTGACTTGTTGAAAGATGAATTCTTGCTTGATGAGCCCTATTGAAATCTATTATATAAATAGTGTTTCAATTCATGTCCTTATTTTCTACAAATTTGACATGCTTTAAGAAAATTTGAATTGTTTCCTTATTGATTTTGTTGTTTATTTTGATTTGAAGATTGATTTTGACCCTTCATGGATTTTTTCCCCTTCTAATTTGATGTGAGTGCATTCTCATCATCTACTTGTTTTTAATTATGAATAGCTTCCTCTTATTACAATAAATTTATCAATGCCTCAAAGGTTGGTTTTTATCTTGTGACATTCAATGTGGTCACAAAGATCTTATATGTGGGGATAAATTATCTAAGGACTATAGGGACCAAAGAGTCATCTATCACTGGTTCACCTAAAGATTGAAGTGAAGCCTACAAAGTTGTAATTATTTTAAGGGACACTTCTACTTTTTCATCTAATTTGAGCTTAAGAGTGTGAAATTAGCTTTAAAGATGCAATATTTGATTTTTATTCTTAGCTTCATAAATAGTTTTAAGCTTATCCCATGCATCTTTTACATTTTTAGCACTACGAATATGAGGTTGTACCTCATCTAAAACACCAAACATGATTATCAACTTAGCCTTCTTATTAGCCTTATCATATTTTTATTATTGACCAATATTTATTGAATGTCTAACCCATGCCTTCAAATATTGACCAAATATCTTCAAACTCTAGATTATTTGTACTTTTGTTTTCCATGTTGCATAATTATCACCACAAAGCATTGTGTGTTAGGGAGCACAAAACATGATCGCAAGCCAAACATTCTGTAAGTTGTGTATGGAAAAGAAATAAAAGTGTGTTTAAGTGTAAAAATGAAATTTACATTTGAAAAATGTAAGGGAAATGCAAAAAATCATACAAAAATATGACAAATTTCACACTATCACAAAATGGATATCTAACTCTACCAAAAATGTGTCCAAACATGAAATGAAAAACTAGACATTGGTTTCAATCAAAAATGCATCCAAGGAGTAAATGAGGATATAATTTTTCCTTATTAATTTATATAATTTTATGACTCCAATAGATATATAATCTCAAAATATATAATTTTTTAAAAAATATCATGTAAATTAGAGTTATCAATCAAAAGTTATGGCCTCTTAAAGGTCCAAAATGCATGAATTGATCAGCTAAACTAGAAAAAAATTGAAAATTATAGAAATATGGGTGATTATAATGTAAAAAATATCCTTACCACTACATATATATCAAAAAATATCTAATGTGAAAAAAAATCACCTTCCCAGGCTTCACAGATCAAAAGTAATGAACCTTGAAAAAAAAAACTTCAAATATGACTCATAGTTGTAAAGGGCAAGCCCTCAGGGGATAAAAAAATGCACAATAAGTGGTCATATGATATGAACAGAGGTTGAAAAATGTTGGTGGTGTGATGGTGGTGCTGATGCTAGAAGTTTTAGATTTGGGTGATGTTCCACCCAAAAATTTGACCTTGCACCAAATGAAAACTTCTAAATTGCTCTCTACCTTCAAAATTTCACCACAAGTGCTATGGTGATCCATTTAAAAAAAAAATACTTTTTAGAAATATCTCAATGAGATAAATCTAGTGATATAGGATTTTATCCATGATTATGCAAAAAATTTGAAAAAAATTATCATTTTTCTACTACTCCTCACTTGTTCTACAAAATAGAAACTTAAAAAAATATTAAAAAATCACTATAAACTCCAAAAATTCCAATTTTTTTAAAAATTAGTATTTTTCTAATTAGAATTTAAAAAATATATAAGATCATTTGGATAGATACTATTTTTTTCAAATCTGACAAAGAATACAAATTTTCATCATAATGACATACAATCATCTAAAAAACTTATTAGATCTACTCCACCAATTTAGAATTGGATCTTGAACACAAATAATTAAAGAAAATTGAAATCTCTCCAATATGATCTTAGATCTAAAATTTAGCCCAAAATTTAATATAAATATGGCTAAAATTTATCAAAATAAAATTTTTTGCCTATTTTGATAACTATTTTCCTTCCACAAAATTGGTTAGAATTTTAATAGCATTTTCAGCTTGGGATGGCTAAAATTGGAGCAACATGATGCATCCAAGAATCACACAAATCTTGCTCTCGATATATTGAATCTCCAATGCTTCAAAAAGACTCCTAAAAAATTTGTTGATCTGATACTAAATGAAATCTAGAATAAATTACATTAACTGAATTGAGAAAAGCACTACTAGAGGTGCTTATTTATACAATAAAAATTGAGATTATATATCCTAATCTATAGGAGATTTTAACTAATCACACCTAAGAAATACCCCAAATAACTAACTTATATCAATCAAAAGTTAATAACACTTTGAGATATATATTACAATATAGCTCAGATTAATTAATTATTCTAACATTTTAATTGTATTAAAAATGCCATTGTATGTGTTCCATTTCTTCCTAAACTTGATTTAAATAAAGCATTCATAATTTATGTTAATGCTACCAAAAAAGCTATTAGATCTGTACTAACTCAAGAATTTAAAAATAATGAAGAAAAATCAATTGGATACATGAGCCAAGTTTTTTAAAATGTAGAAACTAGGTACCCCCTTATTAAGAAATTTGTTTTCTCATTAGTTTGCTCTTTTATTAAGTTTTGTTATTTGTTGATGGGAAACAAAGTTTTTGTGTAATCTAATGTACCTATTTTGTCCTATCTTCTAAAATAACCAACCATTCATGGAAGGCTTGCTAAGTGGATTTTATGCATTTAAAAATTTGATCTTGAATTCAAAACTTCCAAAATAATTAAAGGTAATGAATTGGTAAAACACTTAGCTGAAAATGCTTCTTCAAATATTAATGTTTTAGTTTTGTTAGTTGATGATAAGTTAAATGCAAAACCATATTTGAAGACCATAAAGATTTCTGATTTTTATAAAAAAAATAAGTTTGGTCTTGAAATGAATAAATGAGATTATTTGTTAGCTAAAGATGATTGGTACCATGATTTAGTATATTATTTTCAAAATCAGGCCTATCTTAATAATTTAGATAAAAACAAAGATGTTCCCTAAGATCAAAAGCTTTAAATTTTTGTTTGTTAATTTTTTTTTGTTTTATCAAAATAGAGATGGAGTTTTGTTGAGATGTGTTACACATAATCAAATGTAAAAAGTTATTAGAAGTTGTCATAAAGAAAATTATGGTGGACATTATGCTACAAAAACAACCACTTAAAAGATTTTAAGAGAAGGTTATTATTGGCCTACTCTATTTTAAGATACTTATGAGCTCGTTCATTCTTGCATGCCATGTCAAATATTTATTGGAAGAGACAAGTTGCTTGCAATACTTTTAAACCCTATTATTCTTGAAAACCCTTTTAAAAATGGGACATTGAATTTATTTCATATATTCACCACCTTCATTTGTAGGCCATATATATATATATATATATATATATATATATATATATATATATATCCACAAATTATTTCACTAAGTGGCTTGAGGCCAAAGCACTTAAGAGTTTGGTAATAGGTGAAGTGATCTCTTTCTAAGAAAATTAGATTTTTTCTAGATTTAGAGTCCCTTACAAAATTATTTTTGATAATAAAACTCAACTTGTTTCAAATGAATTTATAGAATTTTTAGGAAAATATTCTATTATATCTAGTCATTCATCGAATATTACCCTCAAAGTAATAATCAAGCTGAGTCAACAAATAAAAATTTGATTTTAATTATGAATAAATTAGTTTATGATAATAAAACAAAATGGCATCTCACATTTTTTGAACCTTTATGGGTTGATAGGACTATCATTAAGGCAACAACTAGTTATTTTCCTTTTATGCTATATTATGGTTTCGAGGCTACCTTACTAATAGAACTTCATATTTCCTCAGTTAGATCTGCTTTACAATATGTTTCTGAAGATACAAATTTAATTGAATAAATATTATATTATTTAATAGCTCTTGATGATTCCAAAGCAAAAATATTGTAGAAATTAGAAAGAGCTAAGAAAAAATTTAAAAGAAAATTTTGATAAAAAGGTTTCTAACAAGAAGTTTAATGTTGGATATTTAGTTTTAAATTGGGACAAAGCTCATGAATATCTTGAAAAACATCATAAGTTTGATTCATTATGGCTTGGTTCTTATAGAATTACTATTATACTTAGAAACAATGATTTTTATTTAAAAGATCTTAAAGGAAATTAGCTGCATTACTTAGTTAATGACCATCATTTGAAATTGTTTAATGATTCACTACTTTCAGTTTTGTTTGTTTCTTTGTGTTTAGCTTTCTTTTTGGTTTGATATTTCTTTCTTTGTTGTTTTTTTCTGTTGTTTCTATTTTATTGTTTGACCTACTTTACTTTTATTTTTGAAAATAATAATGAAGTTTATAAATAGACAAGTTTCACATTATGAAGGAAGAGTGCAAATATTTTATAAATCTGTTGTAAGTATCAATTATTTTTTGATATTACGCTTCATGAATTTAGTTTTATTTATATATTGATAATATATGTTGATTTATATCAAGTTATTAAAAGTATTACTTAATTTTAAAATTTTATACCTAAGGCATTTATATTAGATTATGCATCTAGCTTGAACTTTGTTATATCATTCTCTTTCTTCATTCCATGCTAGCTGAATAATCCATCCCTTGAATAAATTCACTATTAAATAGGTTTACATATATCTATTTGAGAAATGATTTTCCTAGATCACACTCTCAAGAATATGTTTTTATTAATAGGCAATTATTTGCTACTCAATTTCATTACATAAAACTGACTAGTAAGGTTGCTAGTGTTATGCCTATTTCTCACACCCCCTCATTTTTTTTAAACTAATACTTTTTGCCATAGAGATGACTCTATCATGAAATTTAAAAATATTTTAGTGACCCAGTCAATTAGTAGTATATTTGAATGCATATTTTATTATTATGAATTAATGACGATTGGTTGACAAATTTGTGTTTATATTTTGAGTGGTTTCAAAAAGCATATTGGATTAATGAATAAAATGTGAATCTATATATCACTTTATATGTATGTGATAAGTCATTTTACTTCTCAGATTAATTACTCAAATTACAACTCAACATTTTTAGTTTGACATGGTTCTACTTTATGTGTTTTCAAACATGAAGCATATATATTGCTATGGAATTTTTAGATATCTTTATTCATTTCAATGAGTATGGATTGTCATGATAAATTCAAGAATGGATTTTTAGTTTTGACAACTTAAACAATTGGTAGTGATTATTGGCATGGTTTTCATTGGCAATGTGAAGTTGGATTTAGAATAAATCAAAATGATTTTTGAATTAGTTATAATGATTTTTCCTCTTAGATTATTTTTAAATAATTATGAGTATTCAAATGGATTGGATATAATCATCACAAGAGAAAATAATGCACTTTATCATTTTTTAAATATGAATTTATTTTGAAAGATTGAACATGGTAATTATTACAAATCCATTTTTTCATGGATTACATTCATACAAAATTCAATTTGATAGACAATGGCATGATTTATGTTGGTTTGAATTCTCACCATGAGCTTTGAACATAATTATCAAAGGAAGAACTTATTCATTTTTTTGAATTAGTTTATGAATATGTCTTTTTGAAGTGGTATAAGTGGTTCATTTAGAAAGTTTAAAATGTGATTAAGAGTTATTATTTCAAGTTTCTAACCTAAAGTCTTTTATCCTAAGTATTTTTTTATAATCGTCAAATCTTAGTGATTTCAATGGCATGGAAATGATTTAGAAGGTTTATATATAGAAAAACTCTTATTTGAAAGGATTAATATTATTGACTTAGGACTTGTTTCATGGAATGGGTTTTGATGGCATAAAGATTTGTTTTAAAGTTAAGATATTTAAATCTAAAAATTCATCAAGACATATAGTTTCAGAGGGCCTAGGTTGTTTGTTTCAAGGGAGTAGAAATAAATTCAAAGGCATATGAATGGTGTGAATGACTTGTTTGAAGTTTGAACCCTGCAGGATGTAAGATGTTGAGTTGGAAGATGTTATGTAATTGATATATGTCTTTCCACCAAGTTAGAAGAAGAGTAAATGTGAGGTCATATTTGATTATGTTTCAAAATATGCCAAGAGATTTTGGTAGTCTAAAATTTAATAAAATAGGTACATGCCTCAAAAGATAAAAGTTAGTAAAGATTTAGTGGATATTTTAGTAATCACTAAATTTGGTTTTTTGGCTATCCTAGATAGAGGAAATGTTAAATATAATCTTCATTTTGATGAGCCAATAGGAATTGAGCACATCATCAAGTTAGGTATGGTGAAGACTAGCAAATATAAATAAGGTAGTTTCTCATGTTTTCAATCATTTTAGAAAGCTTCTCATGGAAGTGGAGCTCTGGCAGTTTGGGATTTTAAGTTACAAAGAAGGATTTTAAGAGAAAAGATAATAGGAAAGCATAACTAGATATGTCATGAATGAATTTAATGACTTGTTGAAGGATTTTAAGAGAAAAGATAATAGGGAAGCATAACTAGGTATGCCATGAATGAAGTTATGAAAGGAAAATTATGATTGTCTACATGTTAATAAGTTTTGAGGAGGTTATTGATTTAAAATTTGTGTATGAATATTTTGAAAAATGAATGATTTTATAGTCTTGAATATCCTTCTCATGCATTAATATTGGCTAAGACTGGTTCTAGTTTTTTATATTCCTGGTCTTTAATAAAATATATAGTCATTTGGGTTCAAAACTAGGTGTTTGAAAATATAAAATTTGTGGAATTTTGTGGACTTTCAATAATTATTTAAAAATGGGTTGGACACTAAGAAATTTGTTCTTTCAATACTCAAAGGTTTTTGTTGGAATTTTTAAATGTATAGAGCCAATATTAGTGAAATATTGAAAAGATATTATGTGTGTCTAATATGATATAAGATGGTTTTATGAGTTTCAAAAAAATGCAAGTACATTTTGTGGTGAAGCATTCTACAGTGTCATATTTTCTTAGCTTTTAAATTAAAATCCATCATAGTTTTCAATATGTTAAAACTTGAGAAAGAATGGAAGTGTGTCAGATTCATGTTTCAATTTGAACTTCCAAGAGTTCATTCAGTTTTTGAGGTTTCTTTGATGGTTTTAGATAAAAAATATTTCGGTGCATACATATAAGTTTCAATTTCAAAAGTAAATTTGCATGCATGTTATGAAATGAAACTATTGAGTTTTGAAATATAGGCAGGTTTTCTCAGTCTATGCTTAAATTTTAGGATTTAACATTTATGTTCTTTTTTAGGTATATGATATTTCAATTTTTTGAAGCCATATTTTTATGCAAATAATCTTTTGTTAAGGTTTGGAAGATTTTTGAAATATGCTAGGGTTTTTATGTAAGATGAATATGTATATGCCTACAAAAATTGATGTTTATGTCATTAATTATGTCTACCGTACTTGACTTAGAAGGGTTTAGAAAGTTTTTTATTTTCTAAAACTTTGGTTAGTGTTGAAGTTTGTGAATCTCAACTTTCTATATAAACAAATTTGGTTTGATTGTTTTATAAAGTTCATAAGATGGCTATATACAAAAAAGTTTTAAACAAATACGGCCAGCCATAATGTAGAAAGATATATTAGGAAATTGTCAAACCTATGAATGGAAGATCTGTAAGCTATAAGTTTCATCTACTATTTTCAGTTGAAAATATTGGTTTTAAAGAGAGTTAGATAAAAGATGAGACTTTTTTTGAATTTACATCTCAATATTGAAATCATGGGTTTTATTTTGAATTTGGATGTTGAAATAATAATACCTTGAAAAAGTAAGTTGTTTCTCAGATGAAATTTTAATGAAATTTATATTTTGAACAAATGGTTTCTACTTTTAAATATTATTTGGTTTTACATTTTGAGAATTATGCGGTTGGAATTAAGTGACAAGATTATTTTTGGTTTGATGAAAAAAGTGAGCAGAGTTTGTTGTGAAATTACACCAGGGTTTCATTTCAAGTTTGGTTAATTTAGTTTGGCTTTCAAATAATTTGATACATTGAAAATGGAAAATTCATTAAAATAGATTATAATATGATTAAGATAAAATTATGACATTATAATTTTATTTCTAAAGTTTCAGTTGATAAGATTATTGGGATATAGCGATACACTTGGTATAATTCAATTTAGAATTTTTGTTGAGATATGACTAAATGTTTAGAATATAGTTTTATGTCATTTTGATATGAATATATGTTTATTTTCAATTATAAATTTTGAATATATTTTATATTATTTTTTAAAATGATTGAATGGGATCAGCTTGGGTCAAATAGGAGTAATGATGTCAAAGGTTGAGAGCAGAATATTGGTAGCAATGAGAATCAATAAAACTATAATAGAAATGTTCAAAGAGGTGGTTTTAGGGATATGATATTTAGCCCTAGATTTCATAGAGGTGCTAGGATGTCCATTCATTTTGATGCAATAGACCATAAATTTTAGAAAATCCTAAATAATTTACCTCTAAATCTAATTAACAATAGGGGAAATAGGGAGAACAAAAGATTTTATGGGCATAGGTTTGGTGCTACGACCCCTTCACACAATAGTTCCTCACATCATTTGTTAATTTAGTCATTTGTTCCTAAGATAATTGAACCTCTTCCTACAAATCAAGTCACTATTGACCAAATTTGACTTTTAAGTCAAATTAAGGAACTTATAGGTAAAACCTTAACTTTATAGGTCTATAGGGGATGTAATATGAGTCTTATGTGGTGTATTACATGTTAATTAATGTCAAATTATTTTATATTGGCCTTGGTCATTTAGTTTTTATGTCTATTTATCATTTTGGGTCATTTTAAGGGTCAAAATTGAGAATTTAATGAGTTGTAAAAATTTATTAGGAAGTGTGAAGGTCCAAAAATGTTATTTCATGTCCCATGTGTCCTTATAAGTCTTAGGTAAGTGACATAACTAAAATACGGTAGGTTATGAAGAATAAATGGTAGTTTTCTTTAAGGAAAAGATGAGTTTGGCACTTGTATGACCTTTTTGGGAAGTGTGCCACATGGGAAATGCTCAATAAATGCTTTTTTAACTTTTCCAAGCTTATTTACATGTTTTTTAATCTAAAAGTTCCATTTATTTCTCAAAATCATTGTATTCTCTTTTCACCCTTCTTGGCAAGTAGAAGTAGCCTTCAAGTTTTTTCTTGGTACATAAATCTAAAGAGAATATAGAGAAATGATTTTGGTAGATTTTTTTAAACTCATAGACATGGGAAATATAAATTAATTTAAATATATATATGAGGTATTATAACCTAAATTCAATTCCAAACACACATGACAACCTACAGGCAGGGTGTAAAGGGGCAGAGTAACATAATCAAGGGCGAAGGAACTCAATTGGTGAATTTAGAGTGCATGTGAAGGTATAGGAGAGATTGGAAGGATAAATAAATAAGGTTACCACCCAATTTTAGACCAAGGTAATATTAATAATCCCTTAACATGAGGAATCAAACTTACACAAACCCCTGATAACCCTAATTACACTTACAACCAACGTTAATGACTCTGACAGACATGAGGTTAGAAAGTGATGTTTGAACACTTTCATGCATGAACATGAATTAAAATGACTAATAAAGGATTTAATTATTAGTATGGTAGGTTGTCAAATCCCATTTTCAATCCAAAAAATTTAAAGATAACCTATAGGTGCCCCTGTGTTTGCAAAACACAATCAAGAGGAAAACTCAGTCTTGTGAATATAAGAATATGAGTGATCTATAAGGGTCTAGGGTGTTTAATGAATGTGAAAGCCAATATATCATGTAATTAAAAAGGTAAATATACCTCCCATATTTTTCTACCAATTAGATAATAGAGATCCAACAAGCCATACACAGTCAACCTTCTAAAACCCTTGCAAAGTCTACCCTCCAAGAGGTCTGTCTTAGAATTTGGATGAATTAAGGGTTCTTTTGACGCAATAAAGATATATATTTTGGTTAATATAACCTATTTGACCTATATAATCCTCTAAAATATATATTTTTAATAAATATTGGAAGTGCTTCCTATTTTGTCTTAGATAGTGGGCACTTCCCTAGATGCATAAGTCTAAAGTCTTGGACAAAAGAGATGAAATGATGGACTAGGAGTGTTAAGAGACTATTAAAAAATATTTTTAAGGTTGGAATAAATATTTAAAAAAATTAGAAACAACTCAAATAATGATGAAATCAAGCAAGAAGATCTAAACACCAAGTGTTGTAGTTAGACATAACATGCAGAATTAAGGCCTAAAAGCCAAATAGTAGATCACTTCTACTTCTAGCTATTATTAAGACTTATAAATAATCTGGATATGTTTTTATGATTAATTTATATATTTTAAATATTTTATAATTTATGGGAATCCATGAAACTCATCTTAAGCTTCAAGGACAAGGCAAACCTATTAGGCATGGCTAGGCCTAAGGGTCCAAAAGGAGAGTCATGGTCACTTCACCTTGAGATGAGCTTTCCACCTCATTTAAAAATGTTTATGGGATGTATAAGGATGCGTTTTATCTTTTTTAGTGTAGATAAAACATCAAGGAGGCCATTTTTGGCTCAAAACTCACTTAGAACTACATGAAAGAGGAAAACAAGCTCGAATAAGCAACTTCAAATGGTCATATCTTCCTAGAGGATATGCATGGGAGAAAAGGAGTTTGGGTAAGTTATTAAGGCCATTCAAAAATTTTTTTTTTGAATTTTTTTTGCATGTTATATTTTAGAGTTTCATAAACAAAGCTTAAGAGGGAAAATATGCCTAAAACCCTTTTTAAACCTTTCAGAGATCCAATGATGGAAATAAATCTAGATATGCATTATGAAATAACTCAATATCCATAACATGCAAATTATCTATACGGACTTGTATAAATAGGGTGAGAAATAAACTATTTTTAACCATTTTTTGTGTTGTGCAGCCTACAGAAAGAATATAAAGATGAAATTAAGTTTAGAAGGAATATTTATACTTTATATAACTCCTAATCTTAATTTCATGCCTTGAATAAATCTCTAAGTGTACAAACTAGGTTCTTCAACTCAGACAGTCAAAATCGCCCTATTAGACAAGCTAGTGAGAAGGGTGGAAAATTTCAAGTGATCTCATTTTAAGATGTCTTTGATGATTTTATGGACATGGAAGGTCTTTAAAGATGTCATAAACTCTATACAATGTATTTTTATGAATAAATTATGCTTTTTTAAAATCTAATTATGCAAGGTGTATGAAAAGAGAGTTTTCTAGATAATAGATGTTGATAGCTCATTTTAGGATGATTTCAAATGACCAAACATGAAACCAATGCATGGAGAGGAATTTTTTATGTCCTTACACATCATTAAAATCAGTTTATATTCTATTAATCAGTTATAAGTCATTCAAATAGGGCCAATCATGAAGTCAATTTTTCTAAGCTAAAATGGGGAGTTTCTTGCCAATTTTCATGTGGTTTATGAGTTAGATTGAAACTTTTGCTTATTTAAGTTACATTATTCATCCCATAAAATATCCTAATGAATAATTAAATTATTTTATTATCTTTAAAATTGTATTTTTGAGATTTACACTTATCTCTATTTCTCTTTCTCTCACAAGTTCTATAAGAACTAGACTTTTTGGCATTGTATTGGGTGCTCCACTTGAGTATGGTGAATCCCTAATAATTTTTATACATTTTAATCAATAAAAATACTGATATTTACTTCATCCATGAATTTTATTATTGTGTTCATTTGGAAAGTTTGATTTTGCATAAGTGAAGACTATGGATTCCTTAGCATGTTGTTCATTCCTTCATCCTAGTTACAGTTGGAAAACCTCTTCTTGTAGGGAATGTGAAGTGTTATAAGATATTTCCAAGTTTGAGTGAGTTTATATATTCATTATTTCCCTCATATACCTCTTGTATAGTCCTCCTAGTTGTGAACATTTATCCATAACCTCACAATGTAGCATTGATGTGAGAATATGAAGATTGGAGAAGTGTATGTTCAGTTTGTCCCTTGATTTCAAGTTTAATATGCATATTTTTGGAAGTCATCATATATTTTTGTGTATCACCTCCCTTATATTAGTTTTATTTTAGTTATCTCTCTCCCTTTTCACCCCCAAAAGCTAAGTGTAGTTATGATCCAAAGTGGTACATCAAGGGAGCCAGCCCTATCTCAAAATTCACCTCATTCCTTAGGCTACCCACAAGCCTAAAGGTGATTCCATTGTTCCACTTTGATGAGGAGATATTTTACATCTCTTAAAATTATGAAAATATAAGTGAGAACATTCTTTGTCATGCCTAGTGGGAATCTTGTTTTAAGAAGTTGAGAGATTTTTGGTGTTGTCCCTCAAAAATCAACTTTTGGAGGCATCTATCAAAGTATCAATGGTGACACTAGAGATACATCAGCTGTTCAAGAATCCCAAGTTATCCTTTGAATATTTTTATCAATTTATTTATTTTTTTTATTACTTTCAATGAAATTTTATGGTTGACTTTGGTGTTGACTTTTGTTCTCTACAAGTTGGTGAGACATTACAAGCTTGCGCCATTCCCTATCAATATGAGCAAGTCCTTGGTAAATATTTTTATGATCCTTACAAACCTAAATATTAATTTCATCAGATCCAATATGATCCTTTTCATTCCATTCATGAGGTATATCAGTCCTATAACTAGCCTCCTCAATGTTTTGCTCCTCCTAGTCAACCTTGTCACTTCTCAAGCCAACCCATTTCCACCTTCAAGAAGACACTTTTGGGATATGAGAGTTACATGTTGGATCTTGAAACATAAAGAGGATGTGGTATATATGTTCCTAATAATGTCATTCATAAGGTGAGATAATCATTATAGTTGTTCAAAAGAGATTGGATACCTATTGAGAGAGACAATTGGCAAAGGCTCACAAGTGAGATGCTTGATGTGAGTGGTCTAGTTTCTTCCTTAGAAGATAGGCTAGGAGTTCATGAAGGGAAAACTCACCATACCTATCAAACTTCAAGTCCACTTCCCAAATTTTCATACAAGCCATAAATGGCCCATACTCATGAGCCAAATTAAGCCCATCAAATTCATCCTTTTCCCAATCAGTTGGAGGATAAAATTGAAAAGAGAAACCTTGTGTTTGAAGCTAATATTGATAAGTAGATTGAATTAGAAAATATACATATGAAGTAGTACATGTTGGAATTAAAGGAAGTGTATTTTAATCCCTCATTCCCCTCCAACAATTTATCCCCACCATCTTGAAAGGAGACCTCTAATCATAACATCCTAAGTTAGAGTAAGATAGTGGAGTCGTTGGGAAAGAAAGAGGAGAAAAGACTTGATAAAGAGTGTGAATTTGAGAAGTATATTGATTCTATACCAACCCATCCCACCCTTCCTCAATCAAATAATTCTAATCCTAACATCCTAAGATGGAGTAATATAGTAGAATCATGGGGAAATAAAGAGGATAGAAGTTTGGTTGATAAGGAGTGTGAAGTGGTGAATGAATTTGATCCTTTGTAAGTTCCTCCTACCTTTCCTCAAGATAATTCTTGTGTCCCATGTCATCCCTCATGTATTATATATGTTAATTATGATTCTTATGAATTTCAACAGAAACTTTTCAAAGAAAACCTAGCCAAGCAAACTGAGGAGTTAGAGTCAAAGATGAGGTTGCTAAATCAAGGTGTGATGGAAGGTTAAACCCAAAAGAAGATCATATGCCTAAACACACCCCATCCACCCTTCCTCAAGATATTACTCAAGGTAAATCAGATGTGAATTATGTGGTTATCAAATGGAGGGAATAAAATCAATTTTTTTTAGCCCAATGTCTGCCTCCCCTTCCTCAAGAGCTCCCAAAATAATTCCTAACTTTGCATTCTCAATCTAATTTGGAGCCCTATGTTCTACCTCCACCAAATAGTTCATTTTTTCCTCATCCCATCACCCTTTTCCTTGATGTAACTATGGTGTGGTAACCTTAATAAGAGTAATTGTTTGAGTAAAATTCAAAACTCTTACTTGAAAAAAGTACAACTCCTTGGCAACCTTATTGGGCTAGGTTACTAGATTTCAAGATGCCTAGTCTTGGCATCACTAAGAAGGAGATTGAAGATGTTACAAACCTTGAAAAATAATATAATATTATGATAGATGAGGTAAAATTTCAAAACCCCTCAATAGGCCCTAAGTGATGAAGAACATGTGATCTCTTGTGTTGAATATCCTTGTTCAGTTGATGATGAAACATACATTCCTTGTGTTGAAGAAAAAATCTTAGAAGTGGTCTTATTGAAATATAAAGAAGAATATGAAGAAGATTATATTATTGTTCCAATTAATGATGTTGATCAAAGTGAAGATGATGACTTTTGGTAGATATTTTAAGACATGTCAAAGAGTGTGAATATCTCAAGGGGTCCACAACTCCTTTAGAGCTAGTTGCAAGTGATGGTAAGAAAGATGACATTTTTCAAGATGTCATAGATGATAAAGATGACATTACCCAACATGTAATAGGTGATAAATAAAAAAATATACATCAAACTTTGGAGGTCATGATAAATTTATATTGGCCTCAACCTTTCAAGGAACAAGAAATCATTTCCTTTTGAGACTATGCCTACAAAGAAGATGAAAGTTGATCATAAGAAAGAGAGTGGGAAGCAACATGAAGTATATGTATAAGGTTAGGATGAATATGTCTACATTTTAGACCTATTTTAAGATGATCTACTAGAAATAAGTCAAGTGAAGTGCCAATGAATGGGTCTAGTCTATCAAGTCTTCAATCTAAAGATCAATATGCTTGGCACCCTCACCCATCTCATGTAAAAAGAGACCCAAGAAACTCTCCCTTTGATCTTGGAAAGGTAAGTATGACTGATTTTTAGTTTTACATAGTATCTTGTTCCATGTTTCCCCTAGTTACTTTGACCACACATGTGTGTGTGTTTTTTTTGCTTTCTTTGTTGTGTGTGTCCTTTGCTTTGTATGGTTGAGGTAGTAATTAGTTATCTTGTTTTGGTAAAGCTTATGGTCAATGGTAAAATGTTTCCTTATTTTTCTCAAGCTCCAAATGACTCCTAATCCTAATGGACTGATAAGGCTACTGGTCTAGTTAGTATAGTAGGCATACTACCCTTATGAGTCACTAATTATTGACCAAATTTGATTTTTAAGTCAAATTGAGGAACCTATAGGTAAAGCCTTGAATTTTTAGGTCTATAAGAGGTGTAATATGAGTTTCATGTGGTGTATTACATGTTAATTAATGTAAAATGATGTTATATTAGCCTTGGTGAATTAGTTTTTATGTTCATTTATCATTTTGGGTCATTTTAAGGGTCAAAATTGAGCATTTAATGAGTTGCACAGATTTATTGGGAAGTGTGAAGGTCCAAAAATGTGATGCCATCTCCCATGTGTCCCTATAAGTCTTAGGTAATATTGTCATCAAATTTTTCACCCTATGAAACTCTATAAATCTCCTTCAATTTGAAGCAACATTGAATCATCTCTCAAGTTTTTGGTAACTTGTAAGAGAGATGAATCTTTAGGATTGAAAGGGCTAGCTCCTTGGATTCTTCTCGAAGTGCCTATTGCCTAATCTAATGCTTGTTTATGAAAAGTGTTCAAAGTTTACTTAAAATGAAAACTATACTAGAAAGGTGATCCACCAAGATATATCCCATATAGTATCATACTTTTACTAAGCAGCAATGCTTTCTAAGACCAATTCCATGCATTGAAGGATCCTAACATAGTGTTTCAATGTGAAGGTAGCATACTTGGGACAATAAAAAAGATACTTGGCCTAGGGGTAGATTTAACACCATAGAGACAATTACATACTTTAAAGAGAGATAAGTAGATTCAACACACTTCATATGACCTATTAACATCATAACTCTTGGTTAAACATGAAGGATAAAGGGATTAAGGATGATATTATCAGTTAGCTCCACTATACATCACTCACACACTTAGAAAAAAAGTTCAAAACTGATAATTATAATTGTATTAAATGTTAAAAATCAAATTTTAATGTCATTTTATCATGGATTTTCCATACCAACTATGATCCTTTTAAAATTAGCTAAAATGGCTCAATTTATATAACTTTGAGGAAGATAGAGAGAGAAGGGGAATCCAAGAGGCACAAAGAAAAGTGTACAAAAGAGAAAATCATTTAAAATATATGTGGATGAGGATATGGGGTGATCCATGTAACATTAATAGAAAAAAATGTCATTTACAATCATTTAGGACCTATAAAATGTCAAGAAACTCCTTTTTTTGCACAAAAAACTACCTTCCATGATTAGCCTTCTAAAAGTACCTTATGACTATAGTTGATCAGGTTTGATGATGGATTTTAGTCATATGGTTAACAATAAGTCCTATCATACATTTTTGATGTCCTAAACTAGTCATGATCATTTAACCATGCATAATCATCTTTGGCAGTCCTAAAATAGCCCTTTTCCCTACACCTCTCACACTTGGAACCTAAAAACTCTTTGAACCTACACTATGATCCACAAAAGAAGATGAATGAAATTTTTACCAAGTTTCCATGGAATTATTTATAATAAAAAATCCTTAAAAGGATTTCCAAATGAAGATTTACCATTTTCTCTAAGTCTTCCCTAACTGGCTCATTAGACTGGATAAAATAAGAGAACTAGTAGGCACATTTAGGATCTTAAAAACTTTATCCAATGAACATGAATACTTATAAAAAGTCATAAAATTTCCTCCAAAAGTGATTTGGCCTCTTTAAAATTCACCATGCTTGCAAAACACCAAAAATGATCAAAATAAGCCCTATTTTTCCATATTCTATATAGGTTTGTACAAAAATAAATAAATTGGGGGTTTATTGGGAGATTATTATAAATTTTACAAAATTTTCATGGCATTTTCATGTTTAATTTTCAATTTATTCTAAGTCAAGTCCTTGAGAAGGGTTTGCAAGGGTTTTGAAGTGGTTTTCATTCCTAACATTCATTCATAGCCATGACACATTGGAAATATTATAAAATTAAACTTATGGATCCTCAATGAAATAATTTAACTTAATTTAATGTCTCAAGGTCACATGAATTTTTTTTGGAAGTTCCAAGCAATTGAAGTTTACATTTGAGCTCATTTTTTGCTTCTTGATAGGGTTTGAGTGCTTCTTAAGCCAAAAATTGATTCTTGGATACTTTAATTTAAAATAAATGGTTTTAAAACCTATTTATATACCATAAAAACATCTTATAATTATTATAATATCTTATAAAAATGTTGAAATGGAAATTGACCCTTGTTTGGTATTAGGCCTATAACTTGCCAATAGGTCTACTTGCCATTTTGGATTCTACCTGATCCTCAAATGGTTACCTTTGAAATTTTACAGATTTAGCACACCCAAAATAACTTTTTAAACATTAATTGGTCAATTTAAAATCATATATCATGTTTAAAATGTGTATGACCTCCAATTTGGCTTCTAGCTCTAAGGCTTTCCTTCACACTTGACTGCAACCCTTGTTGTGTAGGGTACCTTATCTACTCTCAAGACTTCAAGAAAGGTTAATTTAGTTTTTTTTGGTGTCCTATATATTATACAATCTTTATTTTGTATTTTTTTTCCTTGAGATCATAAATTCACCACTTTTCCCCAAAACTGCCATTCTTGTGCATGAAGGGACTACCCTTGTTCTGAGACAAAATAAAGAGTATTAAGCTTATTTTTTTAATGAAAAGTGAGTATTTTATAATCTCCATAGGTTCAAAATGACAAATTTAATTTTTTTTTAATTCCATTATTATGGGGTCTAACCATCTCAATCTTCTCAAAAAAGGGTTAAAACCTTATTTTTTTGCATGTTTTGTCCAAACCTCCTCATGAATGCTCCTTTCAAACTTATTTTATGTATACAAGGTGTTAATAAATGTTATTAACCCTTATTTAATGCTTATTTATCTTTTTTATCCACTCAAAACCTCTTTCCTATGTGGAATCCCACAATCACCCTTTAAACCAAGGGTTGCCTTAACCTGCATGTACGGACTGAGTCCATTTTGCTTGTGGGAAAAGGGCTTGGGTGGATTGAGAATGTATTGGACATGTTATTTCATTAATTTTATCATGGGAATCCACATAATATTGTTTTAAACTTTCCTTCCCTTCCTTGGGTATCAAACTCTCACCATGTTCTTCTCAAGATTAATACCTTGTCTAACTATGACAATGAGCAAGGGTTGTTAGGACTTGTTCCAAAGTCTTAATATTAGGTTAGATTTTTTGGTAGGTTGAATAAATAATTATTCTTAATGGGGCATGCATATTTTCAATAAAGACACCCCCATAAAATAAAGTTACTTTGTTTTAGTTTTTAGGTAGTTTTTATGTTTTGTGTTAATTAATTAGAACTACCTTACAGGATGATTTCTCATAAATAGTTAGTTATAGGATTAGTTGGTTTTACCAGTCATGGGTAAAATCTATATAATCTATGTTTGCAATGTAAAAGGGTTAATAGAGTAAAGACACCCTTATGTACTTGGTTTTCTCAAAATTAATAAAATATTTGTGTGCTCTCATTAAATGGGGACAAGGTTCAAATTATTTGTTAAAGGAGTTATCAGTGGTATCAGAGCTTGGTTTTGTCCAGCATGGTGAATTTTTGGGAGCTTGGTGAATTTGAAGGAAGGCAAGGTGAAAATTTAAGATCATGAGAAATCAAATGGCGTGAAATAAGGTATGCCATATCAAGCAAAAATTTCATTGGTTTAAATGTAATGTCAAAAGTTTGAAAAATTATTAAATTATTTTAATTTTTCAAATATTTTTTGCATTTAAACCTGTATATTTCTCATATATGACTATCTGGTCATTTTATCCATTCATACTCCATTAAACTGTGTTCAAACTCCTCATCTGGCATTAAAAATGAATTTCTTAGTTTAAATGTTATTAAATTCATTATTTTTTGGCAAAAACAAGCTTGTACGGCCTATTGCATATTGAAAACCTTTGTAATTTTTATCTATGGCTGCCATTGTTGATTGCATTCATTTCTAGCCCTTTTGAATCCAAAAACACCTGCAAATCTGGTTAAAACCCCTATTTTGAATCCTCAAAATAAAATCTGGCATTTTTTTGGATTTATACAGTCAATGGTATGGCCTTCCAATGCCCTAGCTAAAATTTGAAGTTAATTCCAGCAAAACATACCTCAAAATTTTTCTAAACTCAGCCAAAACCTATTTAATACTACTTGTATGGATTTCTATGGCCTCTAGGAGTGAGAACAAGTGTAGAAAAATTTCCAGGAGCTGCCATGGTGTCCCAGGCAAAAATGGCACTGCAATAAAACTAGCAAATATTTTTTTTATGTTTCTAAAGTTTTGGATATCAAAAAAATTGCCTTAGATGGGTCCCACATGAGAAATCTTGGTAGATAAGGTTAAAAAGGGAAAAATATTGGATTCATTTACATACATGTAATTTTTTTTTACCCTCATAGACAAAATCCAGCATAAGTACAAGTTTTTGAGTATTATACTTTGAAAGTGCTCTTAGAGCAATTGGTTAAAGTCATTTTGTAAGAAGCTTGAAAAGAGGAGGTCAAGGGTTCAAATCCCTTCTTTTTGGAAGAAATTGATTTAGAATATACTTTTTGTAAAAGGAATATTCCCTTTTAAATCTATTTTTTGTATGCCTTGAAAGTTGTGAAACACATACTTATTGTGTAGTGTTGTTTTAAAATTAAAAAAAGGAGAATTAAGTATTATTTCTTTTACATTGTTGTGGTGACATAGTGGTGTAATTGGTGGAATAAGGATGTAATTTGGTGAAATAAGGGTGTAATAAATTGATTTTTGGTGAGGTTAAGTGAAAAAACCCATCAAACATCCTTTTTTTTTTGTTTTTTTTTTATCTTTTGCTTTATGCAGAGGTTAAGTGAAAAACACCGTAGAAGCAGTGTCTTGTGTAGTGAGTGTGATGTTTACTTCATTTATTTTGCATTTTTTGACACTTTTCTCTATTACAGTTGCTTTTATTTCAAAATGTTGAATATTCAAAATTTGCTTTTAGATGGTGATAGATTAACAATTTCCAATTATTTTGATTAGAAACGATTGATGGAGGCTTCAGTTATTTTTAATGAGTTATGGGGTATTATCAAGAATGAAAATCCCACGTTTCCAAAAAAATATGCTAAATTAGATGTATTCAATTTTCATGATTCTAAGGCCTTAGCTCTCATTAAATTTTATTTTACTCATAATACTTATGTTCATATTGAAAATTCTCCTCATAGTTACACTGCATGGAAAACATTGTTAGATTTGTATGATAAGAAACCTAAGCATAAGAAGATAGATATTCATATGCAGTTGTTTACTTTATCATTAGATGAAGATTGGGATATGGGAGAATATATTTCTAAGTTGAAAAATATCACTATTGAGTACACTAAGGCTGGGTTTGGAAAACAAGATGATGGCCTCATAGTCACTACTACTTCGAAAGGACTACTTGAGTCCTATAGAAATTTTGTTGAAATGTTGCATGTCTCTCACAAGATCAAAGGCATCAAATTTGATAATTTGGCTAAGTTTCTCATCCAACATGACCTCTCTCTACCCAAAAAATCTAATTGAAGAAGCCCATGTTTTAGAGTCAAAGCCTAGTTCATCTTCATTTGGGCATCAAAACAATAGAGGAAATAATTATAGAGGGGGTTGAGGTTACAGAGGAGGTAGATATCAAAATAGAGGTAGGGTTTATTCAAATAACCAACAATCTAACCAATCACATTCACATGAAACAAGTGATTGAGGACATGGTCACAACTCATATAGGGGCAAAGGTTGAGGTAGATTAGACATTCAGTGTCATAGATGTGGAAAATTTGGTCACATTGCCTCACAATGTAGGATTCCTTTTGATAAAATTCAAAGGCCACGAAAAGTGATTAAGTCTAACTCTACTCAGTATGCCAATCATGACTATGATGAGTCCATTAATGTTGTCCATGAATCTCCATTCACTACTTTGGGGTACATTAATTATATTGAATATGAGGCTAGAGATGAGCTCACAGATGTATGTGTTTAAGACACAAGAGCAACCAAACACATGACATTTAGGAGATATTTATTTTGGTCTTCTAAGGAAGCTTCTCTCTCTCTAGTTGCCTTAGCAGATAAGTTTATGCATACACCACTAGGACTTGGATCTATTTGGATTCTTATTCCTAATGGGTCTATAAAATACTTGGAGGATGTTTGGTATGTTCCCACATTGAAGAAACACTTACTTTATTTGGTAACTATATGAAAGAAAGGTTATAAAATTATGCTTGAAAATGGGCTCATTTACATCAATTTAGTGAAACATGATTATAAAACAATGTATACAAGATATGAAGATGGAAACTTGGTTAGATTGCATTATAAAGTGCTTCCTCCCATTATAGAACTTGTGGCAACTATTGACATAGGTAAAAGTACTTTTATATAGATATGGTATGGTGAGTGGGTTGCCTACTTTTCATAAAGATAGTATTCTTTATGAATCATGTGTTTTGGGCAAACAAAATTAGGAAAAATTTCCTAAACAATCATCCTAGAGAGATAATAAATGTTTACATTTAGTTCATAGTGATGTATGTGACATGAAAAAGTCATCCATTGGTGGGCATAGATACTTTGTCTTATTTATTGATGACTTTTCTCAGATGACTTGCATATATTTTATGGTTTTTTTTTCAAAATTTTTGCTAAGTTTGTTGATTAGTTACACTTAGTCAAAAAAGAAATAGATTCACATTTGGCCACTCTTCATTTAGATAATGGAGGTGAGTATACCTCAAATGAATCTTTAGACTATTTTTGAGAACATAGTATTCATCGACAATATAGTAATGATTATACTCCACAATAAAATGGAGTATCTAAATAGATGAACAAAATTTTAGAAGGCACAGCATGTGCCATGTTACACTATAAACAACTTGATGATAAGTTTTGGGTAAAAGCCATTGGTACTACAGTGTATTTAAGAAACAGGTCCCCCATAATTGCACTTTTGGGATAAACTTCATATGAGGCATGGCATGGGTTTAAACCAAAAATTAAACACTTGAAACTATTTGGATGTATTTGTTTTACTTTAGTTCCTATTAAACACAGAACTAAGTTGGAACCATGAAGTTAAAAATGCATCTTTCTTGGTTATTCTGAAGATAAAAAGGGGTTTCATATGCTTGCATAGTATATAGGCAAATTCATAGTGAGTTGAGATGTAATATTTGATGAGTTTGGGACTATGAACATTGCAGAGATTGATTCTCAACTTGATAGATTAGAGAGGAAAAATACAAAAAGAGATAAGGGTTTGAATAATAGGGATAAATCTTCAAAGTTATGGTATGAGAATTAAATTCCTTCACTTTCCTCTCCTTCATCTACAAGTTCACAAGTTGATGATTTAGAAATTCTTGAAAATTCTCTAAGTCCCCCTTCGAATGATGCACATGATGATAATTTTGAACTCCCTAATTTGAATAATTTGACTAAGTATCCAAAATGGGCTCAAAGCACTTTTTTTGAATTGAAAGCAGATGAAGTTGGTTTAACAGGGGCCAATAATTCTTGAAATAGGTAAACTAAGCTATGGTTGTTACTACTTATTCCTCTGAGCCATCCACTTTTAAGGAGGCATCTACTGAACATGTTTGGCAATAGGGAATGAAAATTGAGTATGAAGCCATACTTAGCAATAATACATAGGTTTTAGTTGATCCTCCTCCACATTTTAAACCCATAAGATGTAAATGGGTTTATAGGACTAATTATAAATTAGATGGTTTTGTTGATAAACATAAGGCAAGACTTGTTGCAAAAGGATATGCACAACAAGAAGGTATTGACTATGAGGAAAAATTTGTACTAGCTGCCAAATGGCACACTATTCATATGGTACTTGCCTTAGCAGCATAAAATGGTTGGAAAGTACATCAATTGGATGTTAGAAGTGTTTTTTATATGGTGATTTGTAGGAAAAAGTATATGTGAAACAACCTCAAGGTTTTGAATAGGTGGGTGCCGAACACAAAGTGTGTAAATTGATAAAAGCTTTGTATGGGCTCAAACAGGCACCTAGGGCTTGGTATGACAAAATGGATTTATACTTGAATTCCATTGGTTTTTAGCATAGTGAATCTGATGATACTCTCTATTTTTTAGTGTAGGGTAAGAAAATGGTGATACTTGCTCTCTATGTCAATGACTTGTTTATCACAGGTAATGATGAAAACCATAAAAAATCTATGAAGAAGGAATTAAAAGATGGGTCTGAGATGATATATCTTATACTTATTCACTACTATCTAGGCATAGAGGTAACTCAAAAAGAGCATAGTATTTTCATTTCAAAAACTAAGTATATTTTTGACTTATTAGATAGGTTTGGCATGAGTGATTGCAAACCTACCCTCAGCCCCATGGAAAGTAACTTGAAACTGTCTAAGGATGATAGTAGTGCCTTTTTTTATGGCACCACATATAGACAATTAGTGGGAGGTTTGATATACTTGATGACTACTAAGCCTAATATTTCATTTTTAGTTAGAATTTTATCTAGGTTTATGCATGAGCCTAGAGAAATTCATTGGCATGTGAAAAAATAAGTACTTCATTACCTTTAGGGAATGAAAACATATGGCCTTGAATACTGCCACAATAAGAACTTCAAACTTGTTGGATATTGCAATGCAAATTTGGGTGAATGTGTGGATGATAGAGTGTTAACCATAGGATACACTATGCATATGGGTTTAACTGCCATTGCTTGGTGTTGTAAGAAGTAAGATATAGTGGCAAATTCATCAATAGAATCAAAGTATATTGCAGCATGGGATGCTTCTAGATAAATTGTTTACCTTTGTCATATTCTTGAAGATCTTTAGGTTTCTCAGTTTGTTCCTACACAGTTATACATTGATAATCAAAGTGCAATCAAGATGTCTAAGAATCCTATGTTTCATGCCAAAACAAAACATATGGATGTCAAATACCATTATCTATGAATTATGGTGGCAAAGAAATCTCTTGATCCAATATATTTTACAACTACTTATTAGACAACTGATATCTTCACAAAACCCCTTGACAGAATCAAATTTAAAAAATTTAGAAAAATGCTTGGTATGTGTCCAAAGACCTGACTTGGATCATAGGGGGGTTTGTTAGGACTTGTTCCAAAGTCTTAACATTAGGTTATATTTTCTGGTAGGTTAAATAAATAATTATCGTTAATGGGGCATGCATCTTTTTAATAAAGACACCCCCATAAAAAAAAGTTACTTAGTTTTAGTTTTTAGGTAGTTTTTATGTTTTGTGTTAATTAATTAGAACTACCTTACAAGTTGATTTCTTGTAAATAGTTGGTTATACGATTAGTTGGTTTTACCAGTCATGGGTAAAATCTATATAATCTATGTTTTCAATGTAAAAGGGTTAACGGAGTAAAGGAACCCTTATGTACTTGGTTTTTTTAAAATTAATAAAATACGTGTGCACTCACACTAAGTGGGGACAAAGTTCAAATTATTTATTAAAGGAGTTATCAAGGGTATTCTCTCTTAATTACCTTTCTTTGGAGGTTATAATAAAGGTTTTAAAACATTATATATCCTATTTGACTCAACTTAATATTCCAATGTGATCCCATCTTTCAAACCTATCATCTTAGCCCTTTAGGGCTTCCAATTGCTTCACTATCCTTCATGCATTGAAATAGTCAAAGGACCTTGCTTGAAGGTTGTTTTAGGGTGAGAATGACATGAAATTGATCTTGATTGAATATTTTACAACCTATCTATGTCCTCCAATTCATTATCTTTGAAATTTATATATCCTTTATCCTAAAAGTGCCTTAAGACTCCTCCTAGGTCCATCATCTCACTTCACTATTGTCCCAATTGTAGGTGGCTATTTTTCATTCATTTTAGGTATGTAGGTGTCTTTAGGTGAATAATAGACTTGCTTATGGATCTTGATGATGATTTTGAGGTAGTGGTTTTCTCATAAACCATTAAATTTCCTCACCTTATTCATGGTTATACTTATTTCACAAACTTTGACCTTTCTACCTATAGGTGATTCCTCATAGTCTTGTGTATGGATAAAGGAGTATGCATTAGGGGTTAAGAGATTGAATTCAACTTCTGTCATGGTATTTGGAATTTTAAAGCATAATTTTAACCATTGGAATCATTCCAATTTTATGGCACAACCTATAACACCATGATGAAGAGCAAGGTTAACATTTTGATCAATGTCTTGTAGATAACATTGCCCTGCTTTAGTGATTTTCTAGCCATCTTTGGACCTTGTAAAATCCAATCTCCACTCATACTTTTATTCTTAAAATTGGTATAGGCCTTGTACTATATGATTAATATAGGATTAATTTCTCAAGTTTCCTTCAGTCTCTTAAGGGGAATTATTAAATAGGTCATACAAAACCTTATGGACCTCTGTTTGGTCATTTTGGAGCAAAAGGGCTTGATCACAATCCAACTTCCCATTTGATGTTTTGAAAAATTTATTAGTCAACTATAATTATCAAGAGGTTTTGTGTAGAAATTTTCCATAGAAATGGATCTAAAAAGGTATTGACCAACTATTGGAACACCTCTAGAAGGCATATCTATGGCATCAATTGTAGATGATCATTCCTTCTACACAGGTAGAATTGAGCCCATTATCAAAATATGCAAGTTTGTATCACCTAAATTAATCCATCAAACATTTAAATGTATATTAGTGGTCACAATAGTTTATTTACCATATCAAACCCTCCAAATCACACTTGTGGTGTCAGCATGCTTCTGAAAGTGGAGCTTCTTGACCATAACATACATGGGAATCATGAAATGACAAGAAACGTGCAAGGAAGGCTTTATAAACACCATACGATAAATTTTCAACACTTATATTCTTAACATACATCATGATCATCTCCAAAACAATATTGAAACACTTTTTTCCAATGTGGAGGAAACATTTCCAAGGCAAGTGCAAACTAGGCATTTTGCAAGCCTATACGAGGCTTTCTCAAACAATTTAAATATAAAAAACAATAATAAGAATTAAAATGTATTTAAAATCATATAAAAACACCTACAACCACACAAATCCTTCAATACAAATCAATGAAATTTGAGACAAGCTCAAACAGTGACCCCATCATGGTCACATAAAAAACTGCCTAGAATCAAACTAATTGTTCATAAAGGGGAATGCACAAAATCTCAAGTTATTATTATGAAAATGAAGTGCACTCAGAGTAATATCCACTCCTAGAATCACTCTTCTAAATTCCACCTGTATGGCCCATGCCAAGTGCTTAAAGTGGACCTTCATTTGCTTTCCAAGGGAAAATGGAGGAAAAGAAGTTACAAATGAAATTTTTGTAATTATCCTTGTAAAAAAGGCATTTAAATATATTATTGGAGGTGAAGAGTTACTTTACCCATGTTTTTAGCTGATTATGGAATCAAGAAGTCTGTACAAGTGCCTAAAAGCTCCTAAAATCATGGATAAAGTACCATCCACTGAACATAATTGCTTCGTATCTAACATATAACTATTCATAACATGATTTTTGACATAATCCACATTAAACTCACCTTGGCGTCAAATTTTCTTGCATGAAAGTCTATACAAGTCATTAAATGGGTTAAAATATGACCAAAAGGCCCCTTTTTCCACATGAGACATAACCTATGACCAATTTATGACTTGTGAACATATTAAAACATGTCAAGGACCATCTTAGGATATTTTCAACATAATTTGACTCTTTTAATACCTTTGAATAGGGTTGACCAACCTTTGAATTTAGTTGACTAGCCTAACACAAAGAGGGTGGACTTCAACAAGGACTAGGGAGAGGATGAGTATGATAATAGACCAATATGACACCCTATAACACACATGGGAACCTTATTAAAAGTTCAAAATAGTATGGGTTGACCCCAATTTTACTTGGGGTCAAATTTGGTCAACATTCTTGGTGATTCTTAGGGTGGCATGCCAGCTATCCCTAAGACCAGTTGCCTAATCCTTCCATTGGGCATGGAGTCATGCATTTGAGCACTCAGATTGACATGAACAAACCTTAAATTGACCACAAGGCAACTAAAATTACATAAAACACATAAATAAATAAAAATAGATACAATACAAAAGCAAAACATAAAACAAAGACACTTGTGTTACTAAGCACTTAGGGAAAAGAAAACACAACTAAAAAAAACTAGTATGTACATCCATCTTGGTCATAATCCCTTCTTAGATCAAAAGGTGATTATCTTGAATCTCCCTCATCATTAGATGAATGAGGATTCCATGTATGCTTCCTTTTGGGTGTGATGCTAGATGACTCATGTTTTCTTTTTGTTTGTTGACTTGTCATGTCACTTGATGAAGTCATCTCAAATAGGTCTCCCAAGTAGTTGAAGTCCTCTTGGTTTTGGAAACATGTTTCACATTTTTGTATTCTTATTTCCTCAGATCAAATTGCATGTCCATATATATGATAGCTTGATGTAAGTTCATGTATCCTTAATAGATCTCATCATCTTTCTCAATTGTCACACCTTCTTCAAGCTCTCCAATAAGTATTTTATCATGGAAATTTGTAAGAATATCTTACTTAAATTCCTCTTTTATTATGGTGGAGGTATCTTCTTGAGTGATTGTATGATAAATATTAAAATCACCTTCAAGAGGCCTAAGATAATCATATATTATTCCATCATGATCCAAACTCTCTTGGTGATAATACTCCTTAACACATACCTACTTTCCAACTTATATATTGTCATGGCTTGTGGTCAATTCTATAAGACTTTTATACCCCTTTTGTCTTTCAAATTCATTGAATATGTCTTCAAACATCTTCCATAAGCCATCACCTTTTGATTTATTTGCATCATGGAAAGGAACAATGAGAGAAAACATTTCTTCTTCAAGATTCAAGATAAGTCCTTTTAAGACATCCTTTTCAACACTAGGATCATCACTTTCACAAGGAGCTGGATCTTTCTCATCATTCAACCAATTTGAAACCTATATTATTTCCTCGCAATACTCTCCACATAATTTGACTTGTTCCACCATGATGTCTTCCATATTTTGGTTTCTCTCTTGGATGGATTCCCAAAAAGACAAATTTTGGGAAATGGACAAGGAACTTGGGACATCTTGAGACTACCAAGATGGATTTTTTTTATGGGCTCTCAATTTCTCCTTTATATTATAAATTAAGCTAATAACCTCTAGTACTTCATAGGTAGAATTTGACCAATTACCCCCCTCTATAGGTGCCCACTCTTTTTCGATTTATTCTAACCCATTCCTTACACTCTTAATACAAACACTAGGAATGAATTGATCACCACCATATCTATTATCAATCTCTATCATGTACTCTTGGTAGCCGATAAGAGATTCTTTGAAACTAGCAATGGGATGACTTGGAGGAGAACTAGGTGGACTAAGTAAAACACAAGATGGAGAGGACTGATTGATGGTAACACATGACTAATTAAAATCTTGGATAAGTACTTTCTCATCTTGAGGAGGAATAGGCAAAGTAGGACATGCCTCTTCTACTTTATGATCTTCATTTGTAAGTTGGGGTAACGAGTATCTTCCTCATGTACACAATAAGCCCCCAAATAAATCTCTTCCATCAATGCATAAGGATCATGATCATATGTTTAAATGCCCTAATCATCAAGGAAAAGATCAAAAATACCTTCAAGAGGAGAGGATGATTCACCTTCCATGACATTTGCTTCTTCATTAATCACATAATTTAGATTTGAACTTGACTCCACATATGGTTCAATATGAAACCTTACCAAAGTCTATGTTTTTATGGTTACCTTAGTCCCATATCTTGTTATAAAAGTTATAAAATTCCAATAAATATAAAGGTATCCTCTTATTTTATCAGTGAATTCCCTTAACAAGAAAATAGAAAAGTGAGTTGGGAGGTCTACCACCACAATATCTTGCATAATGGGGAAGCTTGGACAATCATGTATAAAAACTTTAAAACCTTTAACCAATCCCAATATATTGGTTGTATTTCCATCAAGTTTCAACACACCCTTACTATGTGGTTCATAATTTAAACCCAAATTATCTATAACCACCTTAGGCATAACTATGGTACTAGCTCCACTATCCACAATGCAATTGTGAACCAATTTGTCTCCTACAATGAGTGTGAGATAGAAAGGTGGATGATTTTCAGATTTGGTGGAGTGTTATAGGACATGACTTGGTATATTGCTATAGGATACACCATTGTGTATTGGGGCTTGAGGGGTTACATTGATTTTCAAAATTTTCTCTTATAGGAGTTCCTTTTGACCTAGCATTTGCAAGACTTCCTAAAGAGATATGTTAGTTTTTGTATTCTTCAAAGAATCAATAATGTTTAAAGGGGAAATATTCACCTTTTATTTCATTATTGAATTCAATGAGAGAGCTTTAACTTGATGCATTATAGGCTTGACAACCTTGTTCACATTTTGAATTTGATGAGGAGTGCCACTAGTAGGAGGTGTTACATTAGGATTCAAACCTTATGGCTTGGAGAGGCATTACATGGAGTCACATGTGATTTTGAAACATCTCCCAAAGCTCTATTTTTGGATTTTTTGTTGGCTTCAACTGATGTACTTTGGTTCAACACATAGTTATCCTCCTTTTGAAAGTTCATAAAAATAGTACCTTGATTGTTACCCTCTTCATGAGTATCCCTTTAGATGGTATGTGTTTCTTCTGATGTGAGGCAAGGAGGAGATCCTTCTTGTGATACGAAGGCTTGACAACCTTCTCCACCATCATATCCAAACTAACCTTGTGATTGTCCCCATTGATCCAAATGTTCCTCTCCTTATATTAGATTAGTATGGACTACCTTGTGGATGGAATGGAATTAGAATTGTAAGCATTGGGTTGTCTATTGAAACCTTGTTGACCTTGTCCTCTTCCTTGGTAATTACATTGGGGTGGAGGTATATAGGTTTGTGAAGGATACTATTGGGGATTGGGTGGAAAACTTACATGTAATTAATCTTATTTGAGCTAATCTTGTAATGATCAAATAATTCCATCTTTGTCTATACCATTATCCACCTTCTTAGGATTGGTTTTGGGATTGACATTGGTATTGGTAACTTTTTATATACTTGGAGATTTAATTAAATTATGAGAAAAAAAGGGCATGGAAACTCTTGGGGGTAAACTCATATCTTATATCAAACTATTCTCAGCTTCAATAGTTTTCTCATATGCCTTAGGTAGAGTAAATCCTCCCATTGATTGCAACATTACTACCACATTGGGAAAAAATTCCTTGAGATAAGTGGGGAATATAAATCTTGGAAGAGGCCTCATGATGGGTGGAAATCTATACCATGTCCTTTGGAAACTTTCATTGAAATCTCCCATGGACTCATTAGGACCTCTCTTTATCACATTAAACTAGTGAATTAGTGAAGTATGGTCACTCTTATTCTCAAACCTATTCACCAATAACTCCCTAAAGTCATCCCAATTAGTAATACAACCACCTTCTGATGTCCTATACCAATCAAGTGCCTTACCCTTTAGAGACAAGATAAGTAGTCTAATATCTATGTTAGCTTGGGTGATATTGTGGAAATTTCAAAAGTTTAAAATGTCCCTAATGTGATAAAATGGGGTAATAGGACCTTCTTCATTGAAATTAAGGAGACTTTTGGTAGCATTGGGAGGAATAGGATCATATGCAAAAAGGTTAATTGGATTTTGGGTGTTGAAGGCTAGGAAAGGATGTCTTCTAGCCATATCTTCTTATTCTTATTATTGATCTCCTATCTCCTCAAATTATTATTCTTCTTCAAAACCTTCTTTTTCGAGATCTTTTAATGTTAAGAATGGTTTAGGATGTTTTTTATTCAAGAGGAACTTTAGATAGAGAGACCTAATTGAATGTTCTACTAAAAGATGATCTAGTGAGGACCATGAAGTATAATGTGAAGAACTTGATCTAAAACTAGAGATTATAACATTTTTGAGTCACCAAATGATATACTAGAAACACTTTTTCAACCTTGGTCTTGTTAAGACCAACATTCACCTTGATATGGAAACAATTAGGACTAGCTGTCCCATCGAGCATGCCATAACTATTATCATCAAATTGTGAACCCTAGAACACTCTATGAATATCCTTAAATTTTATACAACATTGAATAATCTCTCAATTTTTTGGTAACTTTTAAGAGAAATGAATCTCTAGGATTGAAAGGGTTAGCTCCCTGAATTCTTCTTTAAGTGCCTATCACCTAATCTAATGCTTGTTCATGAAAAGTGTTTAGAGATTGCATAAAATTAAAAATATACTAGAGAGGTGATCCACCAAGATAT
The DNA here is from genome assembly GCA_037957365.1 of Torreya grandis. Taxonomy (NCBI): domain Eukaryota; kingdom Viridiplantae; phylum Streptophyta; class Pinopsida; order Cupressales; family Taxaceae; genus Torreya; species Torreya grandis. The sequence continues at coordinate 355,134 of JARHVA010007962.1, read as the reverse complement.
ATCCCATATAATATCTCAATTATACTAAACAAAAATGCTTTATAAGATGAATTTCATGTATTGAAGGATCCTAACACAATTTTTAATGTGAAGGTGACATACTTGGGATAATCAACAAGATACTTAACCTAGGGGTAGAATGCAAACCATAGAGACAATTACATACTTAAAATAGATATTATTACATTAAAAAAACTTCACATGACCTATTAACATCAGAACTCTTTATTTAACATGAAGGATAAAGGAGTAAGGATGATACTATCACTTAGCTTCACTATACATCACTCACACACTTAGACAAAATGTTCACAACTTATAATTAGACTTGTATTAAATTTTAAAAATTAAATTGTAATGTCATTTTATCAGGGATTTTCCATACCAACTATGGTCCCTTTTGCAATAACCAAAATGGATCAATTTATAAAACTTTGAGGAAGAGAGAGAGAGAAAGAAGGGGAGTCCAAGAGGCACAAGGACAAGTGTCAAAAAGAGAAGATAAATACAATGAATGTGGATGAGGATATGGGGTTATCCATGTAACATCATGATCAAAAGGTGTCATTTACAATAATTTAGGACCTAAAAAATGTCAAGAAACTCCTTTTGCATAGAAAACTACCTTCCATGATTAGCCTTCTAAAACTACCTTATAACTACAAATGATTAGGTCTAATGATGGATTATAGTAAGAGGGGTTACAAAATAGTACTCACACATTTTGGTGAGGTCATAAACCACTCATGGTCATCTAGCCATGCATAATAATCTTTGGTAGTCCCAAAATAGCCCTTTTCCCTACACCTCTCATACTTGGCACCAAAAATTTATTTAAACCTACACTTTGATCCATACAATAAGAGGAATGAAATGTGTCACATGTTTACATGGAATTGGTTACAATATAAAATTCTTAAAAGGATTTCCAAATGGAGATTCACCATTTTTTCTAAGTCTTCCCTAACTGGCTCATTGGATTAGTTGAAATGAGAGAACTAGTAGGCACATTTAGGAGCTTATACACTTGTTACAATGACCATGAGGAATTATAAAAAGTCCTAAAATTTCTTGAAAAAGTGATTTAGCCTCTTGAAAGTTCACCATGCCTTTAAAACACCAAAAATGGTTAAAATAATCCTTATTTTGCCCTATTTTGTATAGGTCTATACGAAAAAATTGCATTGGCAAGTTCTAGGAATAGTCTTCTACATATTACCAATGTATCATGGCATTTAAATTCAATATTCATTTTTTATTTTCAATTTCTTCCCAGTTGAGTCCTTGAGAAGGATTTTCAAGGCTTTTGAAGTGGTTTTCATTCCTATCATTCATTCATAGCCATGGCACATTGTAAATATGATAAAATTCCACTTATGGCTCCTAAAGGACATCTTTAAACTTCCTTTAATGGCTCAATGTCCCATGCAAATTTTGGTGGAAGTTCCAAGCACTTGAAGTTGACATTCGAGCTCATTTTTTGCTTCTTGGTAGGGTTTGAGTGCTTCCTAAGCCAAAAATGTATTAGAGACTTTATTTGGAAAAAAATGGTTTTAAAACCTCTTTATATACCTTTAAAAAATCTTTTAATGATTATAATATCTTTTTAAAATCTTCAAATGGAAATTGGCCCTTGTTTGACATTAGACCTAGAGCTTGCCAATAGGCCTGCCTACCATTTTGGACTCTACCTGACCCTCCAATGGTTACCTTTGAAATGATATTGACTTAACACACTAAAAATACCTATTTAAACATTAATTGTTCATGTTGAAATCATATATCAGGTTGAAAATGTGCATGACCTCGAATTTGACTTTTACCCCTAAGGCTTTCCTTCACACTTGACTGTAACACTTGTTGTGTAGGGTACCCTGTCTACTCTAAATAATTATATAAAGGTTAATTAGGTTGTGTAAGGTTTAATATAGATTATAAAATCTTTATTTGGTATTTTTTTCCTTGAGATCATCAATTCACCACTTTTCCCCAAAATTGCCATTCTTGTGCATGAAGGGATTGCCCCTATTCTGAGACAAAAAAAGAGTATTAGGATTATTTTATTATGAAAATTTAGTATTTTATAATTCAAAAATGTCCCTAATGACCATTTTTTATAAATTTTTTATCTTATTCCATGATTATGGGGTCTAACCATCTCAATCTTCTTTAAAAGGGGGTAAAAACCCTTATTTTTTTGCACGCTTTATCCAAACCTCCTCATGGATGCTCTTTCCAAGATTATTTGATGTATCCAAAGTGTTAATTATTGTTATTAACTCTAATTTAATTATTATTTATCCTATATATCCACTCAAAACGTCTCTCCTAAGTGGAATCCCATACTCACCCTTTGAACCAAGATTTGTCTTACCCTGCCTATACAGACTAAGTCTATTTTGCTTGTGGGAAAAGGGATTGGGTGGCTTGAGATAGTCTTGGAAATTTTATTTCCTTAACTTTATCATGTGAATAAAAATCATATTTTTTAAACTTTCCTTCTCTTCCTTGGGTATCAAACTCTCATCATGTTCCTCTCAAGCTTAATACCCTGTGTGACTATGACAATGAAAAGGGGTTTTCTCTCTTAGTTAACTTTATTTGGAGGTTATAATAAAGGTTTAAAAAAATTATATAGTCTCTATGATTAAAATTAATATTCAAATGTGATCCCATCTTTCAAACCTATCCTCTTGGCCCTTTAGGGCTTCCAGTTGCTTCACTATCCTTCATGGATTGAAACAGTCCCAAGACCTTACCTATAGGTTGTTTTAGGGTGAGAATGGCATTAAATTGATATTTATTGAGGATTTTAAAAAAATAGGTCATAAAATTCATTATATTTTAAATTTATATCTACTTTAGCCTAATAATGCTTTAATACTCATCTAAGGTCCATCATCTCACTTCACTATTGTCCCAGCTATAGGTGGTTATCTTTCATTCATTTTAGGCCTATAAGTGTCTTTAAGTGAAGAATAGACTTGTTTATGGATATTTATGATGATTTGGAGGTAGTGGTTTTCTCACAAACCATAAAATTTCCTCGCCTTATTCATTTTTATACTTATTTCACAAACTTTGACTTTTTTGCCTGTAGGTGATTCCTCACACTCTTGTGTACAAATAGAGGAGTATGTGTTAGGGGTTAAGAGATTTAATTAACATTATATCATGGTATTTGGAATTTTAAAGCATCACTATAAAAAATTTCATCATTCAAATTTTATGTCACAACCTAGAACACCATGATGAAGAGCAAGGTTAACATTTTGATCAATGTCAAGTAGATAACACTACCCTACTTTAGTTATTTTCTAGCCATCTTTAGAGCTTGCAAATTCCCATCCTCACTCATCCTTTGCTTCTCAAAATTGTCATATGCCTTGTATTATATTATTACTCTAGTATTAAATTCTAAATGTGCCTTATTTCACTTAAGGGGCAATCTTAAATAGGTCATACAAAACCTTATGGACCTCTGTTTGGTCATTTTGGAGTAAAAGGGCCTAATCACAGCCCAGCTTCCCATTTTGATGTTTTGACACCTTTATTAGTCAACTAGAATTATAAACAGGTTTTACATTTAAATGGATCTAAAAAGGTATTGACCAACTATTGGAACACCTCTAGAAGGTATATCTATGGCATCAACTGTAGATGTTCATTCCTTCTACACAAGCAGAATTGATCCCATTCTCCAAATATGCAAGTTTATATCACCTACATGCCTCCATAAAACATTTAAATGTACGTTAGTTGTCATAATATGTTATAGACCATATCAAATGCTCCAAATTTCACTTGTGACATCAACATGCTTTTGAAAGTGGAGCTTCTTGACCATAACATACATGGGAATCATGAAATGACAAGAAACATGAAAGTAAGGCTTTTAAAACACCATAAGATCAATTTTAAACACTTATATACTAAAATAAATCAGTATCATCTCCAAAAAAGTACCAAAAAACTTTTTACCAATGTGGAGGAAACATTTCCAAGGCAAGTGAAATGACTGCAAGTGCAAAGTAGGCAGTTTACAAGCCTAAAAGAGGCTTTCTCAAACAATTTAACTCTATAATAAAATAATAAGCATGAAAATTTCTTTAAAATAATATATAAATACCTAAAAAACACAAATCCATCAAGCCAAATCAAGAAAATATAAGACAAGCTCAAATAGTGACCCCTTTGTGGTTACATAAGCATAAAACACTGCCTAGAATTAAATAGATTTTTTCATAAATTAGAATGCACAAAATATAAATTTATTGTTATGAAAATGAATTAAACTTAGATTAATATCCACCCCCAGAATCAATCTTACCAATTCCACCTATACGGCCCATGCCAAGTGCTTGAAGTTGACCTTTATTTGCTTTCCAAGGTAAAATAAAGGAAAATAAGTTATAGATGAATTTTTTTGAATTATATTTGAAAAAAAATCATTTAAATATATTATGGGAGGTTAATAGTTACTTTACCCATGTTTTTAGTTGATGATGGACTCAAGAAGTTCGTATAAGTGCCCAAAAGCTCCTAAAATTAAGGAGAAACTACCATCCACTAAATGTAACTATTTATTTTCTAACATATAAGTATTAATGAAATTATCATGACATATTCCACATTGAAACTCACCTTGGTGTCAAATTGTCTTGCATGAAATTCTATACAAGTCATTAAATGGGTTAAAATATGACCAAAAGGCCCCTTTTTCCACATGAGACATAACCTATGACCAATTTATGACTTGTAAACATAATAAAATAATTAAAGGACAACCTTAGGATATTTTAAACAAACATTAACCCTTTAAATACATTTGACTAGGTTTGACCAACCTTTGACTTTAGTTGACTAGCCTAACACAAAGAGGGTAAACTTCAACAAGGACTAGGTAGAGGATGAGTATGATAATAGACCAACATGACACCCTATAAGACACATGGGAACCTTTTTAAAAGTTAAAAATAGTATCAGTTTACCCAAATTTTACTTGCGGTCAAATTTGGTCAACAAGTAACTAACATAACTGAAAGATGGTAGGTTATGCATAAGAAAGGGCAATTTTCTTGAAGGAAAAGAAATCTTTATCACTTGTACAAACTCCTTGGGAAGTATTACACATGGTAAATGGTCAATAAATGAATATTTATATTACCCAAGCTTAGTTACATTTTTTTTTTTTTATCTATAAGTGCCATTTATTGGTCAAAATCATTTTACTCTCTTTTCACCCTTCTTGACAAGTAGAAGTGACTTTCAAGTTTTTTCTTGGTACAAATAGCTTAGGAGGTTTTAGGGAAAAGGATTTTGGGAGATTGTTTTAAAATTATATACCTTAATTTACATATAATTATTTTTAAAAATTGTGGCTTGTGCTTCATGAACCATCCTCATGAAGTTGACCTTTCAAACTTGCTTGCTAATTTATGTACCTTGTAGTTTTGGCTTCATTATGGGCAAGTCTGTATGAACTATTTTATTATTTTGGTTTATAAGAATTTTTTTCCTAATATAATGGTCTTCATGGTTTTTTCCATGTTTCAAGTTTATTTTATAGTCCAAATAGCTCAATTTTTAGGAAGGTACCACCATGTATAGTTTCAATCATTTTTCCACTTGTCGGAGTTTGAATTTCATATAGAAGTTTTATGTGAACGTAAATTTTTTTCCCACATATATAAAATCCATATTATCATCCCTTCCTATGTTTAGTTTCATCACACCATGTTTTGAACCAAACTCTCAATCTTGCCATTCCCATAGTCAACTCTTCACTCAATCTCATTTGTAGTCACATATACGAAGCTTGTTTAACATGTCCATAGTGTTTTTATGAAGATACATAAAATTTTTTAGGTCAGTGGGAGTTTATTAGAGTTCACTTGAGTATTTTAAGAGTATGCAAAGTTGATTACAAGCTCATGCACCACACTAGCTGGTCACTAGCCGCCATTGTTTGCTCTATGATAGATGTTTGCAAGAAGTCTTCACATTGAAATTTATGTTTTAGAGATTGTTTCAAATATAAAAAAATCCAAACATGTGTTTGAATTATTGACCATGATTTTATGTTATTCTTGAGACTATTTATCCACACATATTACTCCAATTCTTCCCACTACCTGTATATGACTCCATTACCACCTACAAGCATCACAAAAAAGAGATAAATACCCATGGCAAGTGTTGAATCAAATGGTATAACTTTGGTTTGAGGTCCTATCATGAGGTGAGAACATGAAAAAATTGTTTGAGTTATCAAAAAGACATAAGGAAGTGTAGTCATGTTGGTAGGGACAAGAAACTGAGTTTAAAGATGCTTTCCCCAAAAGATCAAAATAGAGATCTAAGTCATTTTGATAAAGTCATAAAACATAATTATATTGGTTTTTAGGATCTCTAGATTCACTCACCTTAAATCCTATCGCATGGAGAAGCAATATGCCAGGTTTGGGAGGAGGATGACAAGTGGAAGATGGTCATTTGGGGTTTCAAAGTTATTATTAAAACATTATTTTCCTTTGGTAACATCTATAGGCCTGAGTCAAATAAGGACCCTTTTCATTCAATTTGCAAGGGAGGACTATTCATATATTAGGATGGTTTCCAATGATTCAAATTAACATTCATGACATAAATATATTTAAAGGAGGAGGTTAGAATGTTCTTTTGATTCCCATTTAACAATCAGTCTCTACAAATGGCTTGATGAGCACCTACAGCTAGCCAATTAAAGTCCAAGTTTGGAAAAGTTGATTTTGTCTTGAAATTATGAGTGTTAATAATTTTTAGTAGTTTATAAATTATGAATAGATATTAAAATGTTTCAAGTATCTTCATGATCAAGATAATGATCTTCTAAGTTAGGAAAACCTATAGGTGTCCACTTTTTGAGTATTCACCTACAACATATCCTATTTACAGGCCCATCCATGGAGTGAGGTTTAAGCATAGAAAAATTATATTTATATTTTAAAGGGTAAATAAAAATGAATTTAAATGTATGTATGAGGTATTATAACCTAAATTCAATTTCAAACACACATGAAAACCTACAAGCAAGGTTTAAAGGGGCAGAGTAACACAATCAAAGGAGAAGGAGCTCAGTTGGTGAACTTAGAGTGCATGTGAAGTTATAGGAGATGTTTAAAGGTTAAATAAAGAAGTTTAACACCTAATTTTATACCAATTTAATATTCATAATCCCTTAACATGAGGTATAAAACTTTCACAAACCCCTGATAACCTTAATTACACTTACAACTAACCTTAATGACTGTGATAGGTAGCAGGCTAGAAAGTGATGTTTGAACACTTGTATTTCATGAACATGAATTAAAATTAGTAATAAAGGATTTAATTATACTTATGGGAGTCTTTAAAATTTCTTTATCAATCCAAAACAGATAAAGATAACCTATAGGTGCCCCTATTTTTGTAAAACACAATTCAAAGCAAAACTCAGCCTTGTGAATCCAAGAATATGAGTGATCCATGACGATATAGGGTGTTTAATAAAGGTGAGAGAAATTATATCATGAAAATTAAAATTTAAATAAACCTTACATAGTTTTCTATCAAGTAAATAATAAATATCCAACAATCTATACATAGTCAACCTTCTAAAACCCCTACACAGTTTGCCCTCCAAGAGGTTTATCTTGGAATTTGCATGAATTAAGGGGTATTTTGACCCAAGAAAGAGATTTTATTTGGTTAATATCACATATATGACATATAAAATAATCTCAAATATTTATTTGGTTTGAAAAAATATAGGAATTTCCCCCTATTTTGTCTCAGACAAGGGGCACTTCCCTAGATGCATAAGTCTAATGTCTTGGACAAAAAAGATGAAATGATGGACTAACAGTGTTAAGAGACTCTTAAAAAAGATTTATAAGGTTGTAATACATCTTAAAATATGTTTAAAACACTTCATATAATTAGTTAATCAAGAAATAAGATCTAAACACCAAGGGTTGCAGTCAGACATAACAAGCAGAATTGAGGCCTAGAAGCCAAATAGTAGATCACTTATAATTATAGCTCTTATTAATACTTATAAATAATTGGGATATGTTTTAAGGATGAAGTTAGATATTTTATAATGTAGGGGAATCCATGAAAACTCATCTTTAGCTTCAAGGACAAAGAAAACCTACTAGGCATGGCTAGGCCTAAGGGTCCAAAAGGAGAGTCATGGTCACTTCACCTTGAGATGAGATTTACACATTATTGGAACATATTTATTGGATGGATAATGATGTTTTTTATCTTTTTTATTTCATATAAAACATCAAGGAAGCCATTTTTGGCTCAAAATGCAATCAGACCTATAAGAAAGAGGAAAACAAGCTCGAATAGGCAACTTTAAATTCTCATATCTTGATAGAGGATCTAAATGGGAGACAAAGGAGATTGGAGAAGTTATTAAGGTCATTAAACATAAAAAATTCTTTAATTTTTATACATGTTGGATTTTAGAGTTTTATAAATGAAGCTTAAGAGGGTAAACAAGCCTAAAACCCTTGTTAAACCCTTGTAGAGACCCAATGATAGAAATAAATATGGAGATGAATTATAATGAAATATTTTGGCCATGAAACCTATTTTAACTTGTATAGGACTCAATTAGTCTCCCTCACATTCAAATTATCTGTACAGACTTGTATGAATGGGATGAGAAATAGGCTATTTTTAACCATTTTTGTGTTATGAAGGATACAAGAAGAGTCTAAATATGAAATAAAGTTTAGAGGGAATATTTATACTTAATATAATTCCATATGTTCATTTAGTTCCTTTAAAAAACTTCTAAGTGTCCAAATTATGTGCTTCAACTCAGCTAGTCAAAATTGACCTTTTGGACAAATTAGTGAGAAGGGTGGAAAAATTCAAGTGAGATGATTTTAAGGTATGCCTAATGATTTTAGGGACATGGAGGGTATCTAAATATGTCATAAACTCCCTCACATGGATATTCATGATCAATTGATTCCTTTTTAAAATCCAAGTGTGTAGGGTGCATGAAAAGAAAGTTTTTTGGACAACAGATGATGGTAGCTTATTTTGTGATGATTCGAGATGACCAAGCCTATAACCATTGCATGTATAGATATTTATTATGTCCTTAAAATATTTCCAATAATTTTAAATACTCATAATTAGTTATAAGGCATTCAAATAGTGCCACTCATGAAGGCAGTTATTTTGAGCTAAAATGGAGAGTTTCTTACCACTTTTCAGAAGGTTTATGACTTGGATTGACACTTGTGATTATTATAATTTCATGATTCATCCCATAAACTATCCTCATGAAAAAATAACTCCTTATATCATATTAAAAAGTATCCTTATGACCCTTGGAACTCTCTCTCTCTCTCTCTCTCCTCTCTCTCTCTCTCTCTCTCTCTCTCTCTCTCCTCTCTCTCTCTCTCTCTCTCTCTCTCTCTCTCTCTCTCTCTCTCTCTCTCTCTCTCTCACACACACACACACACACACACACACACACACACACACACACACACACACACACACAAGTTCTATGAGAACTAACATTTTTGGCATTGTATTTGATGCTCCACCTGAGTATGGATAAGCCTTGCTCATTTTTATAACTTTTGATCAATAATAATATTTATATTTACCTCCTCCACTATTCTTAGTTTTTTCATTTTTAAAGTTTATTTTTGTATAAGTGAAGACTATGGATTTCTTAGCATGTTGTTCATTCCTTCATCCTATTTAAAATTGGAAAAACTCTTCTTGAAGATCATGTGAAGTTTCATAAGAGATGTTAAGGTTTGAGTGAGATTTTATATTCATTAGTTCCCTCATAGGCCTCTTGTCTATTCCTCCTATCTATGCACATTCATCCATAACCTCACAATGTAGCATTGACGTGAGAAGATGAATATTGGAGAAGTGTATGTTTAGTTTGTCCCTTGATTTCAAGTGTAAGATGCATATGGTTTGAGTTCATCATCTATTTTGGTGTATATCCTCCCTTATAGTAGTTTTATTTTAGTAATATTTCTCCCTTTTCACCCCCAAAATTTAAGTGTAGTTGTTATTCAAAGTGGTACATCAAGGGAGATATCCCTATTTAGAGATTCACCTCATTCCTTAGGCTACCCACAAGCCTAAAGGTGATTCCATTGTGCCACTTAGATGAAGAGATATTTGACATCTCCTTAAATGGTGAAAATTGAAGTGACAATAGTCACCAATATTGATATTGAAACAACTCATGCTAAGAACTTTGTCAGTCTTGTCATTGCTTCAGTTCCAAATGAGCTTTCATCTCTTCATAGAGAGCATATTTTGGGATGTAGGAAGTTAGGTCTAGCATCTTCTCATAGTGAATCCATCATAAGATGCAATAAGTTAACTTTTTAAAATCCTATTTATGCTAACAAAAAACGTAAAATGGATGTTCTCCCTACTACAAATAAAAGAGTAGATAGACTAATCTTGATACTCCTATTGAGATTAGAGTGCTTAAATGGATTAAGCTAGAAATTGATGATCCCTTTTATGATTTAGGGACTAATATGGTTCATCTTCTAGCTATTAAAATGGAATATACTAAAGGTGTTAACGAGCATGAGAAGCCTATAATTGAATTAATTTTAGATTATGATGACTACTAGATGTCATCTAGATATTATTTTTATTTTTTAGTTGCATTATAGTTTGTAGAAAGTTTACTTTCAACTTGATATTTTCACTCGAAGTTATGATTCATAAACTTTCAAATCTTTGATAATTTTGGGAAGTATATCAGACTTAATTTTTTATATATATGCCTAAGTTAATTTTGGAATATGCATCATGGTTTGATATAAATATAATTTTATTAAACTTTCACTTATTGATTTAATAATTGATATAAGTATACTATTTTATTATTAATCGATGAGAGTCCCCACCCATTAAGATAAATACCTGGTCTATATTCAAAAACTTTATCTATTAAGACTTTTAAGTCTTAATTAAACATATCCTTAACCAATAACTGTTTATAAATAATTGACTTTTAAAGTCAATTAGTTAACATAAACTAGTAAATAACTAAGGTTAGTTATTAAAAAAAAATTCAACTAAGTTTGGAGCATAAAAGGAGATCAAAGATTCATTTTAAGATAGAAGAACAATATAGGTATTGAAGAAATGGATTTTATGAAGTCAATCATTCATCTCTCTCTTTTCTATGCAACTTTTTTGAGATAAAATGACTTTTGCAGATAGACTTAATGGTACTTTATTTGATAGTTGAGTAATTACTTAGGTAACATAGGTATATTCAGTTTTTATTATCATTTATAATAGAGAATCTAATTATTTTAAAGTTTAACATCTTTTGATGATTTCTATTTACAGTCCTATACACAAAATCCAACTATTGAACTTGAATAATGATGAACACTTCATTATTTTATGACATCTCATTGATCTATTTTGATTGTAAGAGTTGTCACTCAAAATATTTGTAAAGAAAGATGTTGGTTTTCTCAATAAAATATATCTTATTTTGCTAAGAGGACTCTCTTATGAGACTCACAGACATTATTGTACTTTATATTTACTTTGATTTTAAATATAGTTTTATTTATCTTTTATGAATTTAGTTTTGATTTCTATTTCTTAGTTTATATCTCTATCTTTTTATCTATGTAGTTTACTAGTTTATTTCTATTTTCTTTAAGTGATTTATTATATAGATATTTATCTACCTAATTTAATATAGATTGTTCCTTGATTAGTTCCTTTCATTTAGTTTTGGTTTATTTTTAAAATTCTTTATTAGTTTTCTTTTTAATTATTTTGTAGGTTAGTCATAATTTAGTTTCGATATGAATTTTTTTTAGATTTTAGATTATAGTTCTAGTTCTGTTTTAGTTTAGATTATTGATTAGACCCTTTTACCTTTATTTTTATTTAAATTTTATTAGACTTGTTAATTTTTCATCAACTTGTTAGTTCTTAGATAGTTAGATTAATTTGTTTTTATATTTTAGTTTAGTCTAGTTATTTTCTGTTTGCTTTTATTTTAATTATTTTTTTGGCTATTGTTTTTGTGTCTCTTGTGTGTTTTCTTTATTTGATTTATTATTTTATTTAATATCTATTAACCTTTTATCTTATCTCAAATTTTTTTATTGGTTTATCTTTTGAAGTTACTTAGAAATATTAAAGTAGAAGCAAGATATTACTTGAAATATATTATTTTATTAAATCAAATTTCTTTTCTTCAAGAGATTTTTTAACTCATATGTTTTCTCTATCAGATAGGATAGATTACATATTCATATCTAAAATGATTCATGATATGATAAAGTGGATTTTTGATGTTATAATATAATATGTTATATTTGATGACTTATTTATTATTTTATAGAATATTTAAAAACCCTTCACATCTTAAGGATCATACGTGAACCTTTAGAATCCCACTATTAGACTAGTATAATTCCAACTTAACCTTTGTGATAGGTGAAAGGGTTGATTTGGTGATAGTATAATTTTCATTATAAACATAATCAATAAGTCAAAAGGATGCAAAGTAAATAATCACACTTAACCTCCCAGATTGAAATCAATGGAGTGCATTGAAATGTACAATGAAGATCCAATGGTGTGGGGAAGAGTCAACAAGTCAAGGTTTTGTGGAGGAATCCAAGAGTGCCAAGTCATATGATCGTGATGACTAGGCCCAAAATAAAAGATTTGCGTTCATCTTAGCAATAACAAATAGATCATAATCAATGGTGTGTATTGATCTGTGTAAAGAAAATCTAACGATGCAAGATAAAACTAACTTTTCAAAGAGCCCAAAATAAATGTAGTATCAACATGTGTCATAACCATGATAACTGAGACAAAGATCAACTAATGGCATTCAACCTCTTAGATCAAGATCTATGGCAAGTGATGAAGCTGACTCTTTAAAGGGCCCAAATGAAACAAGAGGTCACCATATGGTACAAAGCATCAAATTATGGAGTGTGTTCATAGCAAGTAAATAAATCCCATGGAGCTACCACATGGCACACTATCAAGAAGATCATTTGAATATCAATGGTCTATAATAATTCAAATATAGAGGACTCATTTGAAGATCAAAAAAACATATTTAATAAAATTATAATATTGCAAGAGGTGTTAACATGTTTATCAAAAAGATAAATGGTCACATTTCTAAATTAATGAACAATTTGACATGGTGTAGCCATATAATCAAGATAAGTTAGTTCAAAATATCCCATGGACCCACAGGCATGAAAGGTATAAATGCATGATCTAAGCAAAATCTAAGGCTTGAAGCTCATATTTCAAACTTAATTTTCACCATTGAATCTCTGTATAAACATCCAAGAAATCTTTAAGTGTATAAAATCTTAGTTTGTCCATGTTTTCATTGTAATCAAGCCAAGGATAATTGAATTATTATCTGCACTAAGATAATTCAATCAAGAGTTGAATTACAATCCAATAGTGAGAAATTTGGTAAAATTCATAGTAATGGCATCTTGAAAGATTATTTCAAAGGAAGATGTAGAATTATACTTGATAATAGATGCTAAAGGTTATATTTTCAAGGAAAACATGTTTGTCTCCTCTATTTTAAACATAGGAAACAATAATTGGTCAAAGTTGTTCTGGATGATCGAGAATCAACCAACCATCACCTGAGAAGAGGATAATAACCTCTTAGTAAATAGTTTATACAATGACATTGTTGTCATTAAAATGATCAGTCTCCACTATGCATCAATGAAGCTTGAGGTACTCCAATGAATTAAAATTCTTTCTCCTATTTTCAAGGAAACTAAAATAGATAAGGGCATGATAATTAATGAGCACAATTTAAGAAAGGTTTCTTATATTTATGCTATTACATTTGAGTCATATTAAAAACTGTCCAAACCCTAAATTGACCTAGTTTTTATCAATTTTTAGGCTAAAGAAAACAATTTGATGTATACCCTTTCCCTTTGGTTAGATTTTGCAAACCAAGTCTTTTCAAAATTTAACAAAAACCTTCCTATCAGCTAATTCAAACCTGGGTCAGAATGATATTGATTGTGTTGAATAGATTGTGTGGAAATGTAACTACTACATATATAGACCTAGTATGGGTGCCTATAGTGTAATTTATAGTTGCAAATACAATTATCCCCCCTTTAGGTAAAATAATCAATATCTCTTTAAGAAGGCAATTCTATGTAATTAGGCATAAGAAGAAAACCAAGTTTTTCATGATGTCATATCTTTTAGATGTTTTATGTGCAACTACAAAGATCCCAAACGAAAAGGAATGATCCCCAAATGAAACAAAAATAGTTTTCTAATATTACTCCAAGATTCACATCTTTAAATATAGGGATCACATTCAATTTATATGTGATTGTGTCTACCTTGCCCTAAGTGAAGCCATAAATAGCATTCCAATGACAAGAGTTAACCCACTAATCAATAAATTTGTTAAATATATGGGGGATATGTGGCTATATCTAAATTTCACCATTATAAGGGTTGAGGGAACTCAACATTCTCCTCTTCAGTTACCTATTCATGTCTTTGATAAGCTAGCTAAGAAAGAGGTTGAATACCATCTATTCCATCTCATTGATGGTCTTTACAAGGCCAAATGAAAGAGAGTCTTTCACAACATCCCAATAATAATTGGAAAGACTTTATTTAAAGAGTGGGAAAATATTAAATTTGCATCAAAACATAGATCATCCTTCAACTTATAGATTGATGATCTCAAATAATGAGACCCATATGGGAAGGTTAAGGAGAATTTGAAAAATAAAGGAATTCTAAATGTGCTCTATGATCATGAGCCTAGTGTCTTTGACCCTATCTACACCAAGGCATCGTCTTAATTTGAAGTGAATACGAGATTGAAGGAACATAACCTAAGGCCTGAGTCAATATTAGAAAGAAATCAAAAAAGGATGATATATGGAAATTGGGACCCAAATAATATCATTTTATCAGTGGTGAATCCTCTAGATGTCTATCAGTTAATGTATAAGAAAAATTCCAAATAGAGGACAGGCCTAAAGAGAAAATGACACATGAAATAACTTCTAGCTCATCTTCTTATGAACCTCCCAAAGCAATAGAGCAAGAAACACATAAATAAGATATTCATATGATATCCATAGACCCTCAAGGGTCTGTTGAGGATGTATTTAAGATGTTATATATAACATACATAGATTTATATGATGAGGAAGCATAGCTTAAGGAAACAAAGGAAGAGAAAGGGAAAGAAGTGGCAACCTTAGTTCTAGTTGACACCCTTAAGATGAAGACTGAGTTTGTCCATGTTATTAAAGTAAAAATACCTAAAGTGACTTTCAATAATCCTCTAATTGAATTCAACTTATTCAGTGAATAAAACTTGTTGTATGGTCCACCCATTATAGAATGGTTATTGTATGAACCTAGATTGCACAAAGTACCTACTATGCATCATCCTTAAGATTTGATGAAAGATATTAAAATTATTGTGTACCAAGAGATGAAACCTTGGATCATATCCCTATAAGAGGAAGGGGAAAGAAGATTGGTTTCTCCAATATAATTAGTTGAATAAAAAATGGAGGTCCCTATCCCACATGTGACTCAATCTGTAGTTGGAGTCAACTTTGATCCAAAGACTACCAATTCATAGATAGTTACAAAAAATAAAGTGATGGTAGGAGGTGAGGAGATAACATATCAAAGGGTGGATCCATTAACTAATTTGACACAAAAGCAAGGACAAAGACCTGGAGAAGACCCAATATTTGAGGAAGATGTCCTAGAATTGGAACAAGAACATTCAATAGAATTGTAAGCTACCATCAAGGACTTGAAATCGTAGAATAATAATTTGGAGAAATAGTATATATTGTTACTTACAAAGGTATGGTCAAGATATTTGAGACCACCATGAATGACTTATTCAGTTCTATGAAGGCTATAAAATCCCAATAAGATGTAGTAAGCAAGCAAGGTACTTTGGCTACAAGCCAAACAGTGGCAAGCCTCAAGAAACAAGGTGAAGGACTTAATCATTTTTGATAGATGATTAGATTCTTAGTTTTATAATAGTCGACCTATCTCACTTAAATATGGCTATGGAAATATTGGTAGATAATATGAAGGATATAAGCAAATGGGATATCTTTTTAATGATCTCAAGCAATTATAGGATAGGATAGTGCACATATTAGGACGTTTGTTCAAAGATCTTAATTCACTTAGCCCCATTGGTTTGATAATAGATGAAGAGTTAAAACTCAAGGTAACTCAATTCATGAAAGAGGTTAGGAATCAAATCTAAGGGAAGACTAGTGTAAATAATAAAAGGATCATGGCATGATCTTATCAATTGATGAAAAAATTATTGATGATAGGAGCATAATGGAGGCATTTCACAGGGTAGATAAAGATTTTAAAGGCCTAGTATATCAGGAAAACGAATTCTTCATGAAACCCATTATCAATCTCAAGCTAATTAATAATCAACACTATAGAATGTAGATCTTATAATAAAAGTAAAATAATGCAGTAATAGGGGAATCCTAAATCAAATTTGTTGACTTGGAATATTCTTTTTATATATAGGAACATGTATATTTTGAAAAAGAGAATATTCTTTTGTAGAAACATGTGCAACTTTGTAAAGTACATTGCATATAAGTTAGTCATTTTAGAAAGTGTCTATTTATAGAAATTTGTAGAAGGATAACTATCCTTAATCCTTGTATAATTATCATCAAACATGATTTATTTACATACTCCATTAATCTTATATAAATGAGGTATTATCAAAAAAAAAGAGAGGGAGTTTTGAGCAAGAAAACTTTGTGCAAATTTAGATCAATTAATACTAGCAGAGAATTATGAAAGGATTGTCTCATTTGTTTGTGTGATTGTCAATATGGATACTCTCTCATTTGTTTAGTCTAATATTAAGATTTGAATGGTTCTTATGGATTATTAATGTGCACCTTTTAAATTTAGAGTTGTCAATTTGTGCCTATACTAGATTGATTAAAGAATATTTGATTCATTTCACTTTCTTTGCTCTAATTGTAGATGTGCTTATGTTGTTTGCTTGCAGGAGTAAATATTTAAAGTGAATCTAGTTCTTATTTAGATTATTTAAATTTTATTAGATGTTTGCCTGATGTGTGATAGGATTTGAGCTTATGCTATTTCATTTCATACACTATTTAAGTGCATATTTAGATGAAATTTGAACTTTGTCATAATGCCTGTATTGAAGATCAACAACATATTTTTTCTCTACCTTACCATTCCTTTTGCTTATTTTTTTATCAACTCAATTTATATTAGATTTCATTGAATACCTTAGATTATGGATCTTTATTTTGAAAATAATTCACTTCACTTAGTTTAGATCATTTTCATTTGTACAGATTATCTATTAAGCCATGGTTTCTCCCAATAACCAAATAGTTGCATTATTAATTTGTGAAATAGTCCATGTGCTTTGCCATTATTCCACCAAAGATATCAATAATATCACAACCTACAACTCATGAAATGGATTCTATGAATCTATAAATAAGAAGTGTTTCTTCAACACTCTGAATCCCCTGTGATACACTTTCAGGCATCAACAACATTTAAATTTTAGTCATGACCAATAATGGATCTAATAAACCTACAGTAAGGGATATCTTATCACATTATGATAAAGGAGACATTCCAAGGCCTCTAGTGAAATACCATCTTATGATAACCCTAGCTAAGGTATTATGATTGTAAATAATATAAAGTAAGATAATATACTAAACAACTATGCAAGATAATATAGTAAATGCATATGCAAGTTCATCTAGTTCTCACCAAAGCTTGTGGCACAAATGGGGAAGATAATAAACATGAAAATATAAATCTATCTATAGCATGTAAATTATCTAAAAAAAGATACAATGTAATATATATTAACTATACAACCTCTACTTATTAAAATATAAAGGGATAGGAATATACTTACCTTTGTTGAAGTGAACTCATCGTGACTTAATCTCTCCCTTGGCCAATGGTAAATTTTAAGATGTTTGTGTGGGCTTGCAAGGATCACATGGATAAATAAGATATAGGATACAAGACCTCTCCTATACATCCAATATTTCCACAATACACGTGTTACATCTTTACGGGCATAAACCTAATAAATATTGATTGTATAAGCATATTTATGAGTAATAATGATGTATAATTGATTTATCCTCTATTAGAAATGAAATGAAATGGGATACACACACACACACACACACACACACACACACACACAGAGAGAGAGAGAGAGAGAGAGAGAGAGAGAGAGAGAGAGAGAGAGAGAGAGAGAGAGAGAGAGAGAGAGAGAGAGAGAGAGAGAGAGAGAGAGAGAGAGAGAGAGAGAGAGAGAGAGAGAGAGATCCACATATTGAACCCAAAACCTTCCAAGGTTTTAGCCAATGTATTCATCTTGATCAACCTCATTGGGTGGAAAAGAGAGCCATTAGGTCTCAAACTATGTCATCTTAAGCTGACATAGTTCCATAACATGTGATAACTCCTATAATGGGGTCAACCCAATCAACCTAGTAGGATACATGGTAAAAAAGGTTTTTTCATTAATTAAAGGTTATTTTGGGTGGTGATATACTTATGGAAATGGATAGGAGTAGCTTTCATTGGTTTTAATTGGTCATATAGGGGCCAACAATGCTACGAAGAACTAAAAATCTATCAACCCATTTCTTAGTGTACCCTTTAAGGTGTACACTCAGAGAGATCAAGATTCAATAGGTTCTTACAAGAGAGAAAGCATCAATAATTGATAAATTTTAAAATTATTGTGTTATACATATTTCCCACTTGAATCTCATCACATGTCATATAGTTGTAAGATGGGATGGTTTTTTGAAAAAATAACATAGCTACCCACAACACTGAGATAATAAAAATTGTGGAATGAAGCATTAGAATAACTACAAGGAATTAATTAAGAAACACATACCTTTAATTATATTTTTGTTGTGTAAGTGAAACCATGTGATAAAAATGAAAAGGCATTCAATGTAGGGAACATAAGGAAAACCTATAAAATAAGGGTAAATTTGAAATTTTTACAACAAAATTTATTATATGTAGAAAAATTCTCTACATTATCAGGATTCTATAATATCTTTTGATTTTAAAAAAAGGACTAGTAGAAACATATTTATGATAAAAAATTAGAATTTATCATGACATATTTGATAATTATATTAATTTGAAAAATAAAATATGAATAGGATTTTTAAACTATTCATTTGTAATTTTACTATTGTGAGAAAAATAGATCTCTAAGAGACCTATAAGAGTTAATAATATAGAGATTGTGGCTTTAAGACAATGAGTTGAGCTGGGGGACACATAACAATAGTAGCTAGTGTAGCTTAAGTAAGTGATGTTTTAATTTTTGAAATTTTGCAAGTTTTTATTGGAAAATATAGTAAATTTTAAAAATTAGCTGGTGGGGAAATTTTGTATAACATAATTTTCTCCAAGAAATTTTAGGGTATATTATAAAATAGGATGGTCAGTGGGTAGGTCCTACAAGTAGTCATAAATTCCTAAGGAATTAATTATAAATAAGTAAAAGAGTCAGCTAGGATAACTTGGATTAAAAAGTGAATGCTAAAAGGGGTGGATGATTGTATACCATATGGCCAATCTAGTATAATCTTAAGTGCCCAACTTCATATAATAAGGTTGATCTAGTTTATAATTTTAAAGTAGTTGATTATGTATATGCTGGCCAATGTAGTATTTTATGAAATTACCTGACATATCTTTTAAAAATGGTCAATTACATATGAAGTGGCTAGCATATTATAATGACATGTTTGACTATGTAGCAATGGGATGACTTAGTTTTGATACTTAGATGAATAAGTGGTAGCGGGTTGACTTCGCTTTAATGGTGACACTATGGCTAACATAGTTGGTTGTTGGCTGAATTAGTAGAATATTTGTTATTCTTATCCAACATAAAGAATAATGTGGCCAACATAGTATAAATTGGTGGAAAATTTATAAAAACAGGTTGATGAAGTAGTTAATTTATGAATTAAGAAAAATTGTAATTAAATTTAGAGTGTATTTTCCTAATTTTCTTAGAGTGAGGACTAATACATATTTTATTGTTTGGCATTTTATAGAGATGAAAAAGACTATGACACTTGGTAGGTGTATCTTGGTTACCTATTATTTTACATATATTGACACTCAATAACCATACATGCTTAGCATCATTGGGTTTTGGTGGCATCATGTAGATGCATAGGATTCCCCTAAGTGTTGACTTAGTCATAATGTTCTTAGGAATATGGGAGTGACTAACCAACACTTTTTGATGGGAGGTGGATGGGCATACCATAGAGGTGGACATCACTTTAAAGGATGTTTGTGCTTCATTTAGACTTCTCATTAGTGGGACCCTTATTATTTGTGACATTCCTAAGGAAAATTTAGAGAGATGAGCCCCAACACTATAGATGACTAGCTTTGAGAGGTATTTTTAAGGTTTATAGGTGAGGTTATCTGATGTATATATATATCTACCATTTCATATATCTAAAAGACAATGAAAGGCCTTATGACATCAAGTGTGATTTGTCACAAGTTGAATGGGAATGCATCATTGTATGCAGTTACCTTATGTCAGTTGATTTTGGAGAAAGGTACCTTGTATGACCTAGGGTCAATGATTTGGGTGTAGTTAATCCATGACATGTATGGTAATATGTCCCATGGATAAAATATTATTAGCCATATTATTTTATTATGTAGTTATATCTATGAGAGATTTACCATGTATTGACCATTTAGGTTTCCCCATGCTTCTAATGATAATGTCCCTTATGTTCTGAGATGGTAACAAGACCATGTTATATGTGTTGTACCACATACTCTAACCTTGTGTATAGTTACCCATGGAGACATTATATGATAGACCTATATAGATGTTACTAGTAATTGGATGACTTGGCCTATGGTTTCTCTTGGATTGACTCATGTTCATATTACCAATCAATATACTTAGTGAGTAGAGTTATAGCCTATTGCTCACTTACATGAACAATTTAGTTTTACACATCCCATAACTCTTATAGGCATGAATTAGTATTACTCACATCATGTGAGAGGGCCAAGAGGTAGTAGAGGTATGGGAGTACCTATGGATGTACCTTTGATCTAACCAAAATGGTCAAGACCTTGGATAGGTTAGATATGATAACCAAGAGTAGTGAGAGCTGTTACTAAGGAGGTAGTATCTACAAATGTAGAGATCATAGTATTCAATACTTAGGATGAATATGTGGTTATTATTGAGACAAAAGGTTTTATATTTACCACTATGGGAACCCTAATGATGGAGACATCAGTAGGTGATAATGGATACACATGAGGATACAACTAAGTAGAGAGATCCTAGATCCCAAGAAACATAGAGTTGGATGATAGAGCATCAGTTATATAGGGGTCCATGATGTGATTGAGTTCTCACTCTTAGTTTTATAACACCTTAGATACATGATGATGAAGAGGTACTTGGAGGTTGTGTATATGGAGAGATTATTGTTAGAGATACCATTATTGGTAAGTGTTTATTATTATTTTATTTTGAAAAATAGATGACTAGATATATATAGTTGTATATATATTTATTTAGATAGATGTTTTGATATTTTATATATATGCAAGATTTATTGTACATTTGTTTTTTTTTGCAAATACTATCAAGGAAGGGTTTTTAGATGGGGTGTTATAGTGTGAGCTACCCATGATGATATTTTGGATGGTGTACTATCATAGCATGATACTATAGTTATGACTGAACCTATTGTACCATATGATCTAGAGTATGCTAGTTGGGTTTGATTGGTAGGTGAGGTAGTACTTGAGCTGAAAACATGAGGAGATGCCACATAGTTATGGCTAGGATTAGGATATGGAAAGCTATGTGCATCCTAGATATTGGCTAAGGAGTGAGCTACTCATATGGAGATATAGTTAACACATGTACAAGCCTAAGTGGTTAATTTTTAGGTATAGATTGAATGCCTTTAATACCATATGGAGTCATTATAGTGACCATTTATAAGGGATAGTCCATGCATCTATGGGTAGTATGGTTTGTCTAATAGATAGACATGATGGAGCATACCCTTAGCATTGTTGATATTATTTTAATTGTATTTGTAGTCACATAAAATGTCCAAATTTGTAGTTTGAGTGTGGTTTGTGACACCCTATCCATAGGTCATTTTTCATGCTCTTGTGACCATTTTAGAAACTTTTTTACTCATTATCAGCCATTTGGAACATTCTGAATGGTCATGCCACCTCAACCAGACAATATTCCTTTTGTCAATCTTATTCCCCCAGGTTTTGAGCTTGTAGTATATGAGTGCCCCATTTAGACTATAGTGCCCCATAGAGAAGTGTCCCATTTTTTATGGTCTTTTCCATTTGCACTTTAAGCCCCAATGGTCATTTTTAGCTAGTCCTTATCCTTAATTAGGTCAACCTAACATGAATACATCTGATCCATGACCAATTATACCCTATAAAATCCCACTCAAAGGTCATTTATAAAAGAGGTGACAAAACTTACAAATCAAAAAAGAATTAAAAAACACTAAGGAAAACTTCCCTATTATTTGCACATAGTCACCCAACATAGTTGTAAACCTAATCAAATCCTCATACCAGTCCCTAGACACCTTAAACACTATCAATTTGACATTTTCATCTACATCACACTATTTCAAAAAGCACACTAGGTAAGAGAACTACATATGACTTGATCCTTATTTAGAGTATTGGTATGTAGGACGTGTGCCCATACAAGGGGTATGGATTGCATGTTCAATACATCTTTCACACTAACCCCTACTTTTTCAAGTGACTCAAATGTTGTTTTATCAAGCATGATGGAGGGTTAGGGTTTGATGATAAGATCAGATCCATAATGAGTTTTGTCAATGACCAACACTCAATTTTTCATAGGCATGCTCACACAGGCATAGTAAAACTACCTAAATTTTTCTAGGTATCTATGATCAATTTGGACAACATCAACAAGAATGGATAATAGTGTCTGACACCAAAGCATCCACTTTTTGGTGCTCCTATCCTTTCACCCAATAAAATCTATATTTAGGTTTATGACACCTTCCTAGTCTTACACAGTTCTTTTCAACCTTTTTATTAGTCATCTTAGTCTATTTTCTAGCTAAGTTATATTTCTTCTTATTTACTTCTATTTTTAGAAAGGTTAAAAAGACAAATAGTTAAACAAATTAGGTTTGTACTTATTTTTATATTTTGTATTGATTTATTAATATAGACCCTTAACTAAAATAGGAATAAAACTTCATTATTCCAAAATTAGTCAAATCATTTGGTGAACTCGACTTACTCAGAATAAAATCTCAAACCCTAGGTAGCCCTAGGCTTTTCCTACACATTTCTATGTAAAAATTCAATTTTAAAATTTTGAATTTAGTATAACTTTTTATAGAATTTTTCTATTCAAATTTATTTTAGAATTAAAATTATTGAAATAATTTCAAAATTCTAAAACTCCAACCCAACACCCTAGATTTACAAACTAGGTCCTCAAACCCCAAGCCTTCTTCCCTTACAATTTTTAGATAAAATTTTAAGATTTTTTGCAAATTGTTTGGAGTGTCAAAAATATTTTCAAAATCCATATGTTAGTAGTAATTATTGCATTTATTTGCTTAATATTACCTTTACATACTCTCTTTTGTGAGAGAAATAAAATGGCCACTAAGGCACTTCTTCCCTCTTAGCCTATAGATAAATTTCTAAATTTTTCTCATAATTTTGACAATGAATGGACAAATATGCAAAATTTCACATTATCAAAAAATGAGGAAAATGATTTCATTTACAATGAAGATAATTAATATTGTTGTAATGAGGAATATGATGATGCATATGAAAGTGATAGTGAAGAAAAAGTAGATGCATCTTATTCTCTCAAACCTATCTCTTTTCTTCTCTCTTTTAAAGAAAATAATTTTGATAAATGGGAAAGTTACTTTTCACCTCATTATCCTATGCAAAATACATCAAATGTACAAATTAGTCATGAAAATTTAAGTAAAACTCTCCTTGGTGATAATTTTCTTGCATTTGAACTTAGTTTTTCTCTCTTTTCCTACTTCTATGTTCAAATTATAATAATATAAATGAAATAGAATCAAATTTCAAATTCATAGTTCAAATGATCAATCTCATGTTCTTAACTCTATTTTTTCATCTCAAAAAATGGAATAAGAATGTCTAAATGATAAATCTCTTACTCTTACTTCTCATATTGAAAATGAAAATAATGCATGTACTCCATTCAAGGATAACATAAATGAACATAGTATTCCAATTTCACATGAAAATTTATTGCATGTTAGAAACAAAATTAACATCTTCTCTTTACCCCTCTCCATATGATAATGGAATTGATAATGACTATGGTAGTGATCATGAAAATGAGAGTGAATATGAAAATGATACTTATACTTCTCCTCTTTCAAATGAATAAAATTTTGATTGTGATAATGCATGGAATAATGATGACTATTATGCATATAGTGAAGAATAAAATGCATCTCATGATTCTAACTCTTCTCTCACTCTTCTCAAACATAATGTATTATAAAATGTTCCTTATACTTCTATGTAGGATTCTATTTCAAATTATGCACATGTCAATGATAACATCACATCTTATATTCAATTAGAATGTGATTCACTAAATACTAAAGATACCACTGAATATCCCAAGCCACCCCATACTATAGTAGTACCTATTTCTCACTCTCCACCCAAAGAGAATGATATCCCACATCCATCTCCTAAGGTCCAAGTTACCATTCCTCCAAAGGTTCAAGTGAGCACACCCCCTCTATATGATCTAATTGCTAAATTTAGCATTCTCATGGATAAAATAAATGATCAAATTCAATGTTTAAATGAACCACTTCAAGATTATTATATACCATCCCAAGAGATTATTTATTTTATGTATGTAGTTCATAAATTATAACACCAACTACATCTCCTTACTTTAGAAAACAAGGCTTCTAAGCCTTGGATGGATGCCAATCACTTGCATGGTAACCCTCTTTCAAAGACATTTGTCAAAGATTCATTACCTAATCACTTCCAAATAACATCATTACCTCAATTTGATGGAACTGTAAATCCATTTGTACACATTAAATCCTTTTGGAAGGCTTTGCCATCTCATACAAGTCCTTTGATTCTACTTAAGTTGTTCTAGCAGACATTTATGGGTAATACATATAATTGGTTATTTCATCTACTCCATGTTGGTTCCTTACATACATATGATGAATTAGAGGAGGAATTTCTTAGATTTTACATAGAAAACATGGGTCCTCATGTTACCTATGAGAAACTTATTGCATTGCATCAAAATCCTTCAAAGCCAGTTAGTGATTATATCTTATGATTTAAGACTTGCATGTTATGCTTGATCTATAAACCAAAAAAATTTAGAAGTTCAACATATCTTTGTTAAGGGTATTTACCAACCCCTCCTAGAGAATATATTATATCAAACATATTCATGTTTTAGGAACTTATGTTATATAGTTTTAGCCTTGGAAAAGAAATTAAGATTGATTGAGTTATATTCAATTGATTAGTTTACTCTAGATTTCATAGCATTGTCTCCATCTATAAATCCTAAAACATAACATCCATCACATCCCAAACAAGATAGGAGACCATAGACAAAAAATTAATTAGTTAAGAAAAGAGAGCCAATTTCTAGTTCACCACTTACAATATGCACTATAGAGAACAACAATAGGGCACCACTACAATTTGACTCAGAGTGAGATATCCCATATGTCATATTATCAGCACTACTATATATGAGATTAATCGCATTTCATTCTCATCATTGAGATATTCATCTCTTACATAGACTTCCACATCACCCCTTTTGTAATTATAATTGTATCTATGGACACAGAGACAATGATTGTTATGGAATCAGGGACTGTATTAATACATGTGTTGATAATGACATCATAGCATTCACACTGGGGGCATTGATATCTCCTCCATCATGGATACATAGACCTCATTACTCCATAACTAAGCCATCTTAGGACATTCCTTCACAAGAATCATTGGTTATTCATCATGAGAGTAATGTAGTTTCTAGGATATAGCCTCATAAGAGATCTCTTATCCCATCTACTCAGTAGGTTTGGAGACTAGTACAGTGAGAGTAGCTTACATATAGTAGTATAGTCCATGGAGTACATAGTACAATTCCATATACATATCCAACATAGTCACATGTACCATAATAGAGTTTTTAGGGTCTTGCCTCACATAACAACCCACTCAGATTAAGATTATATGAACCCACATCATAGAGTACTACTATAGATAGATATTCACTACAACCAATTTTTTAGGGACCTATTTCACATAGCAACTTTCTACAATTAATATTATAAGATCCCCCATCATAGGCTACAATTCCATCTTGATCTATTTCTCAGTCATACATATCATAATAGAGGTTATAAGGTTTTATTTCACACAGTAATCCACTATGATTGTAGATAAATGATCCTCCTTCATAGAACACAATTTTAGTTATGCATCCATTGAGGTTGCATCTTACAGAGTCTCCATGTATAGCTATAGTTAGTGCACCATAGATAACATCAGATAAATGGCATGTTCCTACAAAGCATAAATAATATGGCCACTTGTTTAGTTGGCCATTAGGGTTCAAATAGTGATATCCTATTTTACCAAACTATCCAAACCAAATTATCTAAATCTTGATCTTACTAATATACTATTTTACCAATCTTAAACCAATTCACTTTATCACTACATTAATAATAGTTTTAGGACTCTAGATAGTTTATAGCTACAATATTCATACCCAAGGTAGTATCATTAAGGTATCATGCCTCTACACATAAAGCACATTTTAAAAGAGCTTATTATACTACCAAATGGGTCCCTAAGAGCCCCACAATTGCATCCACTTCTCAGAGTTATAGAGGGACCCCATAATTAGTTTCCACTATAGAGATTTCAGAGCACTTACAACATACACAACTTTTAGAGTCATAGTCTTAGCACTTCCAACATGCTTAATGATCATGCATGATCCCTCTCCTTGATACAAGACACCATGATAGGCAGTCTCTTATGAGACTCATCGGTTAGTATAATTTCTTTTGAATCTTTCTTGTACATAATTTCTCAACTTACTTGTACATAGTATTTTTTTTCTTACTTGTACATAGCTCATTTAAAAACACCAAAAATAATACAATGTTTCAAAATAACAAAAATAATATAACATGTCAAAATATAAAAACATTCAAATAACTCAAAACACCAAAAACATTTCAACTATATGCATTATCTATTCTTTACATTTCTACTACCATGCTAGACTTACATTTTGTTGTTTTATGCTATTGTTTGTTTATTTATCTACATTACCATGTTTCACTTGATCTTCTTTGAGTACGTGTAGTGACACCCAAATCCTTGATTACTTCACTCTACCCATTAAGGAGGCATCTTAATTTTACATTCGAGACATACATAGAAATATCTACCCACAGAGGGCATCTTCTACATGACTACACCACCTAATTTATGTCATTATTACACCACATGCTCTAGTTATCATGTTGATGTACATTACTTACTAGCTTACACAGATTATTTTATTGACACTCACTAGTATATAGTAATTGTGTATTTCTTAGCATCTACCTAGCCTTATACTACATATTTTGCATACTTTAACTTCTTAATTTGATCAATTAGATGTAATAATATTTCCAACATTTAAATTCCTTCCTTTCTTTCTTTCAGTAGCTAGATGTGATTGCATTTATCAATTCTCATTTCTGTAGTTGTGTGTGACTTAAGACATTTACCAATGTCCTTTGCTTGTACTATTATATGTGCTTTTGGTCCTCATGCCAATCTTGATTGTTTGTAATTATCTGTGTATGTGGGCATTTGAACATACCTTATATGCTTGCTTTCCCAATTTGAGTGACATGTGCATATGTCCCTTTTTTACTTGGCACCTTGGCCTCTTTTGTATGCTTCTTTCTTCTTGCCTTATATGCTTCTTTGCTTCTTAGTTGTTTGCAATGCCATGATCCAAATCATGCATTATATTTATTTTTTAGATGCCATGATAGACATCATGCTTCATCCCTCCTTGAAAACTAACCAAATTTCTAGTTTTAGTTTAGTATACTACACATTCTATTACATTTTTACATCTATCTAGGCATACCCCTGTTGATCTAACAATATCCAACAAAAATTATGTTATATCTTGAGAAATATTTTCAATTATCCTTACTATATAATGTATTTCATATCATATCACACTTTTAGGGCTCTTTATTCTAAGGGCATTCATTGCAAGGTCTTCATTCCTACCATCAGAAGAGGGGGCATCAAATAGGGATTTTGACATAGAGATCATAACCCTTTATCAATCAAAATTAGTTTTCTAAACACTCAAAAGAACAATAAAAATTCAAAACATGTAGAATAGACCAAAAAATAGGGATAAACACATAATAGTCATTTTAAATAGTAAAGGACAAGAGAACCCCATTTATAAAATAATTCCCTATAGCAAAGTGTCCACTTTTTGGGGATCCTACTTACACAACTGAAAACCCAAAATATTTTAAAATAGATAGAAAAGTAAGGTCAATTATAGTTTTATCAACTAAATTCCAATTTAGATTAGGAAGTTTTAGTATAGTTTTACTCAACTTATCTAGATATAGGGGGCATCATGCACAACATGATGGCTCTCACTTTTAGTTTTAGATTGGGTAGTTGGTACAACTTACAGATCAGAATCCATGTTATAAACACTAGTGATTTGGGGAAATGTGCACAACACATTTTCCTTCTTTTCTTTCTAGATCTTTGTATTACCTAGGTATTCTCAACAATTTCATGCCTTATTCCATTTTCAAGTGGTTGGCATCATTTTATAGTGGCTTTCATATAAGCATAGTTCTTAGTTTTAGAGTGGCTTTCATACTAGCCTAATATCCACCTTTCATAGTGGTCAAGATTAGCCTAGTTCTCAGTACACATTCAACTATCCATGCCACATTATCAGATTATAGAGTATTCATGGGATTCATGAGCCATCTCATATGACACACATTCATACCGGTATAAGTTCATAGTTCACACTTAGTGGGAAAAGATGGAGCCAAAGGACTAGTTATCCTTTGTATTCTTGAGCCACCTACTTAGAGGGATTAGAAACATAGTCCAAACATAAATTAACACATGCATGATAACATATCCTTACTACATAGTGGGTGATGATGGAGTGAAAGGGTTAGCCTTTGTATTCTTAAGTCACCCTTGAGTAATTGATCACTCAGCTCCCTTCATGATATTACTCTTGGTTCAAAACATATGCAACATCATTCAATATCACAATGGGTTTTGTATTGGCTCATGTACCCAATGAGGTGTATTCATTCCTTTTTCTTCCTCTTTCTTTTACCTAGCCTTTGTACATTCTTATTTTAGACATAACATATCTAGTAAGAACTGATCTACTCCTTATTTTCTCTTACAAAGTTATGATTCATGATGTGTTATCTTTATGCACACTCATCATCACACATATTCAAGGGATTCACCTGTATAGGTGAGTTAAATTACACTTTCTAATTTTCCTTTATCTTAGTATTTCACTTTACTACATCACTATAGTAAAGGGGGGGAAATGTAGTAATATAAAATATCCAAATTGGTAGTTTGAGTGTGGTTTGTGACACCCCATTCATAGGTTCATTTTTCATTCTCTTGTAACCCTTATAAACATTTTTTTATCATTACCAATCATCCATAACCTTTCAAATGATCATTCTACTTCATCCAGACAATATTCCCTATGCCAATCATGTTCCCCCAAATCTTGAGCCTATAAGATACAAGAGCCCCATTTGGACTATAACACCCCATAGATAAGTATCCCATTTTTAGTGGTTCTATTTATTCACACTTTGGGCCTCAAAGGTCATTTTCATCTAGTCCTTATCCTTAATTAGGTTAGCCTAGTGCAAATACATCTGAACCATGACCAATTGTTTGCTATAAAATCCCACTCAAAGCTCATTTACAAAGAACGTGACCAAACTTACAAAGCAAGAAAGAATATAAATAAATCACTAAGGTTAACATCCATATTCTTTGCATATAGCCACCCAACACAGCTGTAAACCTACTCAAATGCTCATACGAGTCCCTAGCCATCTCAAACACTATCAATTTGGCATTTGCATCTGCATCACACTATTACACAAAACACACTAGGTGGGAGAACTACATATGAGTTGATCTCTCTTCAGAGTATTGGTATGTAGGCAATGTGTCCACACAAGGGGTGTGGATTTCACATTCGTTACATATTTCATACTAACCCCCCTTTCTCAAGTGACTCAAATGTCATTTTATCAAACATGATAGAGGGTTAGGGTTTGAAGACAAGATCAGATCCACAGTGAGTTATGTTAATGACTAGTGCTCAATTTTTCATAGGCACACTCATAAAGGTACAATGCAATTACCCAAAATGTTTTATTTCTCTGTGATTAGTTTAGAAAACAACGGCATGAACATAAAATAGTATCGAACACTAAAGCGTCCACTTTTTAGAACTCTTATCATTTCACCCAATGAAATCCAAATTCAAGTTTATGACACCTTCCCAATCCTACACAATCATTTTCAACCTCTGTATCAACCATCTTAATTTATTTTCTAGCTAAGTTATATTTCTTATTATTTATTACTATTTTTAGAAAGGTGAAAAAGACAAATAATTCTATAAATTAGGACTATATTTATTACTATATTCTATACTGATTTATTAATCCAAACCCTTAACTAAAATAATAATAAAAACTCATTATTCCCAAATAAGTTAAATCAGTATCATGTTTTTATTGTATTATAAATTTGATCTATAGATATATATATGGTTATATATTTATTATTTTTATAGTGATCATGGATGTCTATGGATGTATATTTTATTTCTAACTCATGTTTTTGAGTTTCTTTTTTATGCTATGAGAAAATATGTGATGTGTTTTTAGATTCTTTTCTATAAATTTGTGAACAAATGCACAGTTAAAAAGAATGATAAAAGAGGAAAATTTAATGTAAAATGTGTAATAAGATTGTATAAAAGAGTAATAAAAATGTAAAACACGCTAAATCATGATGGGAATGTGTAATATATCGAGGAAATAATTTGTAAAATAAACTATAAAGATAAATTAATTGAAAAAGTTTGTAATTGTAATTGGTATAAAATAAATGAATTCAATTTTTTGATGTTAGTGATGATTGAACACATTCTTTAGACTATGTGTGAGGTTTTTTTTAAATTTTTTATTGAAAGTTTACTAAAAGGAACATTACTTTTAATCAACATTATATTTGGTCAGATAACTACATGCCATAATTTAAAAATGCATAGATGTACTACTAGTTAGGGAGAATGCATGTGACCAATGGTGTACAACATTGTAGACATAAAAAATCAACAAACCATGATTCTAAATGTTGAAGCACCACTAGAATGACTTAGGACCCCCTTAGGACCAATTTATCCTTTTGACCCCTAACCAAGCCTAACCCATAGTTAGTTTGATGAAACTAGCTTAAACTAACTTTTTACGTATTTCTACCCTTCACCCTCAACCATTGATGGTCAAGTTGACCACCGATGGTCACCTTGACCATCGACGGTTAGGGTCAACCTCCTTAACCACCAACATGTAAGCCACCTACCTTAATTTTCTAAATATAACTCATCTAAATACACATGTGATCTATTACATGTATGAGTTAAAACTATTAGGCCTAATTCACATCTTGTTGTAACTCTCTTGCCTTGCCTATAAGAAGAGAGGAACAGGGAAGTGAAAGGTATCTATAATCATTATAAAGAGATTTTGCATTCAAAGTTATATTTTTTAAGTCAATCATCATTATCAATCTAGCAAACTAGCTACTAGGTTAGAGAGCCAACTTGCCATCATAGCTCCACTAAAGCACCAAGTATCATTATTATGCTAGAATCACATCAGACTCGACCAATGAGTCAACCACCTTAATCAATCACCCAATTAGATTTTTACAAGATAAGTACTTGATTTTCAACATTTAATTAATTTATTTGCTTTTTGAATTCATCCCAACAATAACCCATCTCTTGGAACCTCACTTTGTGATCCCATCAACCATTTAATTTTTTATTCTCAGGATCCTTCAAGAAGGGCAAGAGAAGAGCATACTCTTAAACAAGTGTTTTTTAAAAAGTGTGTATAATAAAATTTGAGTGATAATAGTGAAGCCGTAGCCATTCGGCCCCTGCCTACTATCGCAGGTTTCCTTCAATCATTAATATCAAAAGAAGATCACGAGGAAGCATCTATTCACATAAAGTAGGTTTCCTTCAATCATTAATATCAAAAGGAGATCATGAGGAAGCATCTATTGACGTAAAAAGATTCTAGATATTGAAGTCACTGAAGAAAACCTGGAAAAAGAAAATAGCCTGTACAAACCTCCAGCTATTAAAGCTTCACATGTTTATAAGAAATCTGAGATTTTAAAATCTAAGTTTGTTTATAATTCTACTTATCTATCTTTTGTAAAGCCTAGAATCAAATTAGTAGAACTGACTCTTAGTTATAATCCCAATAGAAATTTCTAGACAAATTTATTATCTTTATTGCCTGAACCTAAAATAAAAAATATCAGGTCACATGAAGATGTAAAACTTATACATTTTGGCCTTATACGAGTCTATATAACTCATTTGATTCCTAAAAATATAAAACCTATTATATATTTAGCATTATGTGATCATCATCAAGTCAATTTCAAGCATGCCTGTCAAATATCCAGTCTTGGTCGCTTGAATGATGAAGTAATTTGTTTTGAGTTTTGTCCTAAACTCTCAATCGTAGTCCACAATCAGGGTTGTAAAGAATTTAAATTTGGGTCTTTGGATTGTTGGGGACTATTCACCTCCCTTTTTGGTCTGAATATATTTGGTGAATTTAAATATGCCTCTATAAATATTTTTGTTGTCTATAGTATGACAAACACTAACCACCCAAAGATCTTAGAAAACCTACCATATGCCAGAAGATTAAATGGTAGTATCCAACTCTAGAAAGGTCATATAGAGTCTATTGAAACACCTTCTCATTGGAAGCTTGATTGGTTGAAAAATGTTTCCCCCAAGATGAAAGGTCAAGCTTCAGTACATAAAAGTGATAGAAGAACTATTAATATTCTTCCCAGATCTTTGTCTGTAAACAATTCTTCTAATCTTACTCCATCCAGACCATCTACCTCTTCTTCTCACAGAGCTATAAAAATAGGACATATACTTATAGAAGATGAAGAAATCAACCAAGGTTTTGATTTAAGAGATCATTTACCTTACACAATGATGAATCTTCCCAGAGAAGATAGTTTAGATAAACTAACAATTCTCGAAGACAATACCAATACCTTGTGTACAGATATGAAAAGTCAATTATCTTCTATTGATTCTAAATTAGTAGCTTTAGATGAAAGTCTAGAATGGATTGAAAAATAGGATCAATAGGTAGAAACTTCTATTAAGATTCTAACCTGCAAAGCTGATCTTGATCCAAATTTTAAACCTAGCAAAAAATACCCCAATACTACACTTATGAAATGGACACATGTCCAATTACAGCCTTGGTACCTCAATATAAATGATCTCTTGAATCCATTAAATGAGATTTCAGCATTGTGAAACTCTATGAGAGTTATTACCATCAATTCTCATTTAGATCTAGCAGGTACTACTAATTTTGCTTCAAAAATCTTTTGGGGAATTATAAATCAATGGTAGGATTCTATGACTGAAGCACAACAATATGAAAGATTCCATAACTAGCCTGATTATTTTGCTACTTTATTTCATTTATTGATTAATGAATTTTCTCCTCCAATCACAAATCATAAATTAGAATCTAAAAAATGGCTTTTAAAGATGGAGCTTTGTGATTTGAAACAATTTGATGGTTTTGCCAAACAATTCAGAGAATTGGCATATGAAAGTAAGAGCTTTTCATCCATAGAGATTAAGATCAAATTTTTTCATGCTTTACTATATAATCTTATCAATAGAGTTATTTATTATATTAATCTTAAGGGTCTAACCATTGAAGATCTATCACTCTCTGATGTCATAGATTTTGCTAAGCAATAGACAATGAGTTTAGTCTTTGAGACCAAATCTATCCAAAATCTCACCAAGCATCAAACCTCCCAAATTGCTCCAACATTTCCTGAAATAGCCCCATTCAGCTATCAACCAGTTGTATAGCCCCACAAATAGCAAAAGAAGCACCATAAACATATATCATTTAAATGTCTCTCCTTTCCTTGAAAGCACTCCTATGCTCCTCATTATTTCCTTAAGAAGCATTGTACTACACATCCTTCGTCCAAACAACCAATTTGTTACATTTGTCACAAACTTGGCCATATTGCTCCCTAGTGTCACTATAAGAACCCTACAGTCCAAGTTATTTTCACTTTCAATGTAATAATGTGGTGGGATATTGTTGATTCTGATGAAGATTTCTACCTACAGGATGACATCTATAACCAATTCTAGATGATCTCCCTAAAGATGATTCAGAAGATAACAAAGATGCAGATGCTCTTGAGTCATTAGCCAATGACTTGGAAAAACTACTCACCAACATGCAACATCTATGGTATTGCCCTTAGCACCATGATAGTTCATAACTACCATATGAAGCATATGGTACTTGGTCTCATCATCACCATGAAGTCCCAAAATGAGATACAAGACTGTGGACTAGAGGATACTCCAGAAGAGAAGAATCAACCAGAGGGAGATAACCCTCAATGCCATAGATACCTCTAACATTTCAAAGGCCCCAACATCCTCTTTTGCAATTCTAGAGCTCTTTCAATCCCAATGCCTCTTAGATTAAGAACAAGTTCACTAGCACTGATTCTCCAAGAGAAATACCAGCACCAAAGATAGAGCCACAGTGGGACATATTGTTGCCCATAGAAAATGAAGAAAAGGATGAAGAAGTAGAAAGTTATTTCTACTCTAATCAAGATTACTACCCTGGTGAATGTAGTAACCTCCAAGAAGAAGTAGAGTAAGAAGTAGAAGACATCTACCTTGAACAATCTGTTGTTCAAGATCCAGGGAGATAAAAACTAGTATGTACTAGCATTCCTCCCTTAGAAATTTCACAACCAGCTTACCTAACACAGATGATTAATAGAAAATTTGCCCAATTTATAACATTAGAAATCAATGGTAGACTTGTAGATGCCCAAATTAACACAGGAGCTTCTCTCTCTTTTGCTAAATAACAACTCATCCATGACTGGAAGACATTGGATGATGCAATGGCTTATAAGAGCCTAGATGTCTAAGGGAATAGTTTCATCTATAATAAATATAAGCATCAATAGACCCTTAGGATACAAGATAAAATCTTCCATGCTAAATTTTTTGCATTAGATAGAATGCTTGTAGATATCTTACTAGGTGGTGCCTTCATAGATAGATACTCACCTTATGGTTCTACCACAAAGAGTATTATGTTTATAATATAAAATGAAAGGCTTAGAATTTCTCATCTCATATATGCCACTAAATAATTTCCTAGTTCAGTGACTCAAATAATTGAAATAATAATCCTTGTTGAAATACAAGCCATAGGTGAAAAGATCAAGACCACTATTTATGTTGACAACCCTCAGTAGTTTTGGTTAAAATCTATGCCTGAGATGGATATCAAAATCATCGAAGGTAAGCACATGAAAATAGGGAAAAAGACCCCAATACCATCATAGGATTATGATGATATGGAACTCCAGATCAAGGAACTAGAAAGTAATGGTTTTATTGAGAAATCAATGTCTCCTTACTATTTTTATGCATTCATGGTAAATAAGCATTCTGAACAGAAGAGAGGAAAGAAAAAAATGGTCATCAATTATAGACCATTAAATGCCATTACCCAGCCATTTCCATATCTGATTCTATATAAAATCTATCTATTGGAGAAAGTTGCAACCTATAAATAATTCTCCTAATTTGACTGCAACTCTGAATTTTATTAGATTAGAGTCAAAGAAGCTGATAGGGAAAAGATAGCATTCAACTGCCCTTTTGACCATTTCTAGTGGATAGTAATGCCTTTCAACTTTATGAATGCCCCTACATTCTACCAAGCCCATATGGATAAAATATTTCAAGGCACTTCTAAATTTCTATGTGTATATATAAATGACATACTAATTTCCAGTAATTCTCTTACTGACCATTTTACTCATCTCTTCAAATTCTTTCAGTTGGCTCAAGATGCAAGAATTGTACTTTTAGAGACAAAGATTTAGTTATGCAAAACTAAATTTAACTTTCTTGGGATGGTGATCCAAGATTCTAAACTACAAATCCAGCCACATATAAAGAAAAAGGTCATCAATTTTCTAGAGAAGCTAGATAAGTCTAAGCTTCAAGCCTTTTGGGGATTGTTGAATTATCTAAATATCTTTTATCCTAACTCTAGTGAAGATAGATTCATACTCCAAGAGCTTCTCTAGAATAAGAAATCTTTCTATTGGAAGGATGAACATACAACTGTAGTCCAAAAAATCAAATCTATGATAGCTTTACTTCCAGAAACTACATATCCCAAAATTTGACCAAATGAAGGTTTATACTAATGCCTCTGATGTTACATGGGGAGGAGTACTTGTTTGTGTACATAACAATAAAGGATTCATTTGTGAATTCTCTAGTGGAGTTTTTAGTACTGATGTTCTAAAATGGATTTCTTCTGATAAAGAAATCTATGCTGTAAAGAAATGTCTTGAGAAGTTCATGTTAAAACTTCATCTACCTCATTTCATTGTAATTATTGACTATACTATATTTCTGACCTTTAAAGACAAGGATCATGGTTGAAAGGATGGTTATGGTAAATATATTAGATGGAAAGCTTTCTTAACTAGTTTAATTTTTTAGTAGAACATATAAAAGGTACTGATAATGTAATAGCAGATTGGCTAAGTAGAAATCCTCCTACTACACTCATGTACCAACCCATTCCTAGTTTCAATCTAACCAGAATCTATAATCAGGGATTTACATCCATGAACATCCTTGTTCAAGAACAAATCCTTTGTGAAGGGTTACATCCAAGATATACAAGGATTTCTTATGCAATAAGACAAGATCTAGAAATGTCTTCAACAGCCACAATCTAGGCAAATCACCATCAAAACTCTAGTGTCATCTACATTGAAACACTAAAAGTGAATTCCTATATCATCAATTCACTAAACTCCTAAAGCATCCTTTATGGACATGGCTGATCAAGATCTGGTCTCCACATAATAAACATCTCTATTGATGGATAGCCAGACATGGCCCACATCATATCCATGAAAAGGAAAACCATGATCAAGACACAGACGTACATAAAATCATAAGAAGATAGATAAAGTGGGAATATTACTTCTACATCACTCCTTGTTATCACGCATGTGAAGCTAGACCCCAACACTGGCATCTTTTTAGTACCTTCTAGCTAAGGTGTCTTTTCAATTCAATCAGTGAAGATTACTTGCTAACTGAAGTAGAAGCAATGTTGGACCCACCAAGCTAGACATGCTCATCTAGTGCATCCAACATCATTTATCTATAGATTAACTTTTACGTTGTAAATCATGATGGGACATGACACCACCTTGGCAAAGATTCCAGGTAGGACCTCCCAAATGCTATAAATAAGCCTCTCCTCCATAGAGTTGATCATCAAAAAATTTCTAAGCTTTCTTAGAAGTCTAGTAGCCTTATTTAAGAGTATGCTCTTCTCTTGCCCTTCTTAAAGAATATTGAGAATAAAAAATTAAACAAGTGTTCGTAAAAAAGTGTGTGTAATAAAATTTGAGTGATAATAGTGAAGCCATAGCCATTCGGCCCCTGCCTACTATCATAGGTTTCCTTTAATCATTAATATTAGAAGAATATCATGAGGAAGCATCTATTAACATAAAAATATTGGCTCTGATACCGATCTTTTTATGTCAATAGATGTTAGGAATCCGTGCCTTACCCTTCTCTTTGCAGTATTAGTGTAATAATTGATATGGATACATATGCTTTGTAAGTCATCCCTTAGAGAATATTTGAATTATCCCACATACAAGGGAAGTATTAGTTATTAGAATAGAGTTAGTATATAAGTAAGTGTTGAGGCCCAATGAAGGCATCCACAAATTTATTGTATTGATCTTGCTCAAAGGAGGTTGCCCCCTCGAAGTGGCTTGTGATCAATATAAGCTTTTTGTGTTTCTGTTATTCGTAAAAGTTATTTTGTTTTTTCAAATTTTGATTAAATATATTGTAGGAGGTAATTTTTTATAGGAGTTTCTTTTCATCTGGTATCAAAGTGCTTTCTTGGTTTTGTGGGTAGATTTGGAGCAATTTTTTTTTAAGCAGGGCTTTCTAGGAGCTACGCCATTTCTGGCAAGAATTTTTTTTCATTGAAAGTTCCATCTTTTTAGATTGGGTAAATACCTATCCACTTAACTATGGGAAGTGCTTGGGAATAAGCCTTAAAACTCATTGTGAGGAGTACCACAAGAACCTTGAAGTAGCTAGCCCATTGAGAGGACCTGCCAGCGAAAAGGGCAATGGCCCCATCCTAATTGACTAGTTCCCACCCATGAGGTAAACCAAAAGCTATCGTTAATGGGTAAACCCATGGCTATAAATTTATAGAGAGTGATACTTGATCAGATAGCTTTGGTGGCCAGAGATAATTTTTTTAAAAATCCTTTAAGGTGCCAAACAAACTTGGGGTCCATATCCAACTTATAAGGTTTAGAGAGCAAACAACAACATATCCATAGTTGAGGATATTTCCAACCACATAGTTGTAGACAATCCATTTCTAAAGCAGCAGTAAAAAAATAGTAGTATAAAAAAAACTAGTTATGGTCACCACTCGTGTAGGAAAAAAAATCATGGAGGAAGAAATCACCACATTTAAATCTCAAGTTATACAGTTAACCGATATGATGCATGGCTTGAATCAATAGAATAGCATCTTGCTCAACAGAGTGCAAAAGGAGGAGTCTTCTTTAGAGCATCACTCCATTGCTTCCAACTTCTCACATGGACCTAAGCTAGACATTCCATGGTTCAATGGTACAGATCCTATAGGATGGATATATCAAGCTAAACAATTATTCAACCTCCATAATACTTATTCTACAAACAAAGTCCCAATTGCTTCCTTTCATCTAGAACAAGAAGCACTTCAGTGGTACCATTGGTATCTCAAGACAAATGATGAACCTGATTGGTCAAATTTTGCATCCTTAATTCTAGGCAAGTTTTGTCCCTCAGTATTCAAGGATTTCACAGGAGCTCTCACCAAACTCTGTCAAATAGGTACTGTTCATGAATATAAAATTGAATTTTAAAAAATTGCTAATCACACTGAAGGGTTGTCAGATGACTTCTTCAAAAGCTACTTTGTTAGTGGCCTTAAAGAGCTGATTCACTCATAGGTAAAAAAAATTGACCTAAAAATCTGATGGATGCTTTGGGTCTGGCTAAGTTAGTAGAAGATAAACTCTCCACACAACATTGACTTCCCACCTTTTCACTAGCAAAGAACACAGTGAATCAACAGACAACCATAACCACACCAATCAAGTGCCTGACTGAGGCAGAGATGTGGGCTCATAAAGAGAAAAGATTATGTTACAACTATGATGACAAATGGGTTAAGGGTCATAGGTGCATCCAACAAAACTTTACTTGCTAGATGTGCAGTCATCACCAAAGTAGGATAGCGAGCCTGATATTCTAGAATTTTAAGATGCTCAAGAAGAACCCAGCATTGAAGAGGACCCAGCAGTTTAAGAGACCCAACTTGAGATCTTAGTGCATGCACTAGTAGGTATCACCACTCCCCAAACCATGAAGGTCAAAGGGTGCTTCAAAAAGATCCCTCTCACAATCCTTGTTAACTCAGGTAGTACTCATAATTTCATCAATCTTCACATTACTAAGGTGGTAGACTACTTTGTATACCCTTGTTATAGCTTTGAAGTCATGATTGCTAATGGGGGCACATTCCCATGTAAAGGGAAGTGTTGAAATGTGTGTATTGCAATGGGCAATTATAATTTTTGCTCTGATATGTTTGTCCTACCTTTAAGAGGGTGTGATGTGGTTTTAGGGGCACAGTGGCTTAACACATTAAGACCTATTTTATGGGACTTCTCTAAGCTTTAGATGCAGTTCATAGATAATGGTCAAAAGCACACCTTAAAAAGGTTATTACCAAGATTTTCTAGCATCATCAGTTCTCATTACATGGAAAAACTTTTGAAGAAAGGCTTGAATGGGGTCATTACATAGTTTTATTCCATTCAACTCCAGCCCCCCACTGCTACTAACCACCCTATAGATTTACAAGCCATACTTGACAAGCATGCAACTAGTTTTTAGAACCAGTAGGTTTGCTGCCTACATGCCCTAAAGATCACCACATTCCTCTCCTTCTAGTATGCATCCCACCCAACATCCAGCCATACCGTTACCCTTATCTGCAAAATACTAGAATTGAGAACTTAGTCCAGGAACTCCTCAAGTTTGGAGTTATTCACCCTAGCACCACCCTATATTCCTCCCAAGTGCTTCTTGTCCACAAAAAAGATGGGTCATGAAACCTTTGCATTAACTTTTGAGCCCTTAACCACCTCACTATCAAGGATAAATTCCCAATTCCTGTCATTGATGAGCTTCTTGATGAGCTCCATGGGGCCAAATTCTTCTCCAAGTTGGATCTACATTCTGCTATCATCAAATCTAAGTGCATCTTGATGACATTCCAAAGATATCCTTCCATATGCATGAAGGTCACTACGAGTTCCTTGTCATGCCATTTGGCCTTACAAATGCCCCTTCCACTTTTCAAGCACTCATGAATAAAATCTTTCGACCTTTTCTCTGTCAATTTATTTTAGTTTTCTTTGATGACATTTTTATCTACAACCACACATGGGCCAAGCATCTACAACATATTGAC
Source organism: Torreya grandis (assembly GCA_037957365.1). NCBI lineage: Eukaryota > Viridiplantae > Streptophyta > Pinopsida > Cupressales > Taxaceae > Torreya > Torreya grandis. The sequence continues at coordinate 313,774 of JARHVA010007962.1, read as the reverse complement.
AGGGCATTATAACTACTAGCAAACAATAAATTATGTGCTAAGCAATCAAAGTGTTCATTCAGTCAAGAAGAAATCAACTATATGGGCCACATTGTTTCAGCCAATGGGGTTCGTGTGGACCCAAAAAAATTAGTGCTATGAAAAATTGGCCTTGACCAACCATCCTCAGGGGCCTTCATGGTTTCTTAGGCCTAAAAATATACTATTACAAGTTCATCAAATATTATGGAAAGATCGTGGCTCCTTTGACTTCCTTATTAAAGAAGGATGCTTTCACCTGGGATGCAACAGCTAATCACGCATTCGTCAAACTCAAACAGGTTATGTGTAGCACACCAATTTTGGCACTGCTAGACTTCACAAAAACTTTCACTATCAAAAGTAATGTTAGTGACATCAGCTTGGGTGTTGTTCTTTTCCAAGAGGGTCGACCAATTACCTTCACTACCAAAGCCCTTTCTTTCTGCAATTTAGCTTTGTCTACATATGAAAATGAAATGATGGCAATTTTACATGCAGTACAAAAATGGAGACCCTACTTAATGGGAAATCATTTTTGCATCAAAATTGATCATCAAAGTTTGAAATATTTATTAGAACATCAGGTCTCATCCTCAGCTCAACAAAAGTGGGTCAGCAAACTCATGGGTTATGATTATGAGATCACCTATAAGAAGGGAAAAGACAATGTTGTGGCTGGTACTCTCTCAAGAATCTTCGAGGACTAGCCTTCCCTCTCTACCATCTCCATGCCCATTCTAAAATGGTTGGAATCTATCCAAAAAGGGTATGTAAATGATCCCTCCTTATGCCACCTCATTCATCAATTGGCCACTAACCCCTCTGTAGTACCACATTATTCATGGGATGGTGTTTCTCTATGATACAAGGCTTTTATGGTGCTTTCCCAAAGTCCAGACCTACATCAAGTTGTCTTCTATGAAATCCATGCTTCCCTCTCATTAGGGCACTCAGGATTTCTCAAAACCTATGAGCGGGCATGTTGACACTTCTTTTGAAAAGGCATGAAAGCTAAAATTAAATAGATGGTGGCGAAATGTGATACCTACCAATGAAACAAAGGTGAAACCACATTGACTCCCAATTTTATAGAGCCTTTTCCCATTCCTACTAGGATCTGGATAGATATTTCCATGGATTTCATTGAGGGCCTCCCTAAATCTAGAGGAAAGACAGTGATCCTAGTTGTAGTCAACTGCCTCTCCAAATATAGTCATTTTTGTGCACTCAGCCACCCATACACAACCTCCATAGTCACATAAGTTTTCTTGGATCAGATCTTCCATCTTCATGGCATTCCTTCTTCAATTTTCTCAGATTGTGATGCCACTTTCACCATCCATTTTTGGATGGAACTATTTCATCATACAGGCACACAGTTGAAAATGAGTTGTAAGTATAACCCATAAATAGATGGCCAAATAGAAATAGTCAACAAATGCTTGGAGACCTTCTTCATTGCTTTGCTTTAAAACAACAACATCAATGGGCCATGTGGCTTCCCCTAGTTGAATGCTGGTACAATACCTCATACCACACTTCCACCAAAATGACTCCCTATGAAGTAGTTTATGGTCAAGCACTACCACCACTTCTTCCATATAATCTTGGCAACTCACCAGTTCAGGCAGTTGACACTACTCTTTGAAACTAGGATCAAATTCTCTACACCTTACAGGACAATGTCCACATGGCATAGAACTGAATGAAGCAGCAGGCTGATCAGTACCACTCTGAGCATACCTTTCAACTGGGTGATATGATCTTTCTTCATTTGTAGCCATATAAGCAATCCTCACTAAAACTAAAAGGGTGCCAAAAGCTTGCTCCAAAGTTTTATGGGCCATATAAGTTTCTCCAAAAGATTGGGTCAGTTGCTTACAAGTTAGAGCTTCCACCTTCCTCCCAAGTTCATCCCATCTTTCATGTTTCCTATTTGAAGCAAGTTCTTGGATCCAACATCCAAGTGTAGATAGTTTTACCAACACTTGATAATGAAGGCTCCATCCTTATCGAGCCAGAAGTAATCCTAGATAGGTGCACCCACCAAATTTGATCCTGCTCCATAACATAGGTCTTAATCCAATGGCATGACATGCAACCAAAAGATGCAACATGGGAACCACTCTTCCAGATTCAACAACAATTCCCACATTTGAAGCTTTGAGACCAAAGCTTTTTCTAAGGGGGAGGGGATGTTAGGAACCCATGCCTTACCCTTCTCTTTGCAGTGTTAGTGTAATAATTACTATGGACACATATGCTTTGTAAGTCATCCCTTAGAGCATATATGAATTATCCCACATACAAGGGAAGTAGTAGTTGTTAGAATAGAGTTAGTATATAAGTAAGTGTTGAGGCCCAATGAAGGAATCCATGAATTTATTGTATTGGGATTACTCAAAGGAGGTTTCCCCCTCGAAGTGGCATATGATCAATATAAGCTTTTTGTGTTTCTGTTATTCATAAGAGTTAATTTATTTTTGCATATTTCGATTAAATCTTTTGTAGGAGGTAATCTGCTGTAGGAGGTTATTCTCAATAGATGCTTCCTCATGATCTTCTTATGATATTAATGATTGAAGGAAACCTATGATAGTATGTAGGGGCCGAATGGTTATGGCTTCATTATTATCACTCAAATTTTATTACACAAACTTTTTACAAACACTTGTTTAATTTTTGATTCTCAAGATCCTTCAAGAAGGGCAAGAGAAGAGCATACTCTTAAACAAGGCTACTAGACTTCTAAGAAAGCGTAGAAATTTTTTGATGATTTTGATATCCATCTTAGGCATATATTTTAACCAAAACTATTGAGGGTTGTCAGAACAGATAGTGGTCTTGATCTTTTCACCTATGGCTTGTATTTCAGTAGGGATTATTATTTCAGGTATCTGAGTTATTGAACTAGGAAATTGTTTAGTGGCATATATGAGGCAAGAAATTCTAAGCCTTTCATTTTCTATAGTAAACATAATATTCTTTGTGGTAGAACCATAAGGTGAGTATCTATTTATGAAGGCACTGCCTAGTAAGATATCTACAGGCATTCTATCTAATGTAAAAAATTTAGCATGGATGATTTTATCTTGTATCCTAAGGGTCTATTGATGCTTATATTTATTATAGATGAAACTATTCCCTTAGACATCTAGGCTCTTATAAGCCATTACATCATCCAATTTCTTCTAGTCATGGATGATTTGTGATTTAGCAAAAGAGAGAGAAGCTCTTATGTCAATTTGAGCATCTACAAGTCTGTTGTTGATTTCCAATGTTATAAATTGGGTATAATTTCCATTAATTAGCTATGTTAAGTAAGCTGGTTGTGGAATTTCTAAGGGAGGAATGCTAGTAAATACCAATTTCTATCTCCCTGGATCTTGAACAATAGATTGTTCAAGGTAGATGTCTTCTACTTCTTGCTCTACTTTTTCTTCTTAGAGGTTACTACATTCACCAGGTTAATAATCTTGATCAAAGTAGAAAGAACTTTCTACTTCATCCTTTTCTTCATTTTCTATGGGCAATAATATGTCCCATTGTGGCTCTATCTTTGGTGCTGATATTTCTCTTGGATAGTCAGTGCTAGTGAACTTATTCTTGATCTAAGAGGCACTAGGCTTTAAAGAGCTCTAGAATTACAAAGGAGGATGTTGGGTCCTTTACAATGTCAAACGTATCCATGGCATTGAGGGTTGTCTCCCTCTAGTTTATTCTTCTCTTCTAGAGTATCCTCTGGTCTGTGGTCTTGTATCTCATTCTGGGACTTCATGGTGATGATGGGACCAAGTACCATATGCTTCATATGGTAGCTATGAACTATCATGGTGCCAAGGGTGATACCATGGATGTTGCATGTTGGTGAGTGGTTGTTCCAAGTCATCAGCTAATGACTCAAGAGCATCTGCATCTTCATTGTATTTTGAATCATCTTCAGGGAGATCATCTAGAATTGGTTCATAAATGTCATCCTGTAGGTAGAGATCTTCATCAGAATCAACAATATCCCACCACACTACTGTGTTGGAAGTAAAAATAGCTTTGACTATAGGGTTCTTGCAATGACACTAGGGAGCAATATGGCTAGCTTTGTGACAAATGTAACAAATTGGTTGTTTGGATGGAGGATGTATATTACGATGCTTCTTAAGGAAATGTTGAGGAGGATCATAGGAGTGCTTGCAAGGAAAAGAGAGGCATTTAAAAGATAGATGTTTGCAGCACTGCCTTTGCTATTTGTGGGGCTATACAAATGGATGATAGCTGAATGGGGTTGTTTTAGGAAATGATGGAGCAATTTGGGAGGCTTGATGCTTGGTGAGCTTTTGGATATATTTAGTCTCAAAGACTAAACTCATTGCCTGTTGCTTAGAAAAATCTATGACATCAGAGAGTGATACATCTTCAATGGTTAGACCCTTAAGATAAATATAAGCAATAACTCTATCAATAAGATTATATGGTAAAGCATGCAAATATTTGATCTTAATCTCTGTGGATGAAAAGATCTTACTTTCATATGCTAATTCTCTGAACTATTTGGCAAAAGCATCAAATTATTTCAAATCATAAAGATCCATCTTTAAAAGCCATTTTTTAGATTCCAATTCATGATTTGTGACTGGAGGAGCAAATTCATTAATCAATAAATGAAATAAAGTAGCAAGAGCCATTTATCAACCTAGATTTATACACAGTAATTGTCGATGGTTGTCTCAACCATCGATGGTCACCTTGACTGTCGATGATAACCCTAACCATTGATGGTCACCTTAACTATCAATGATCAACCCAACTGTTAATGGTCATTATGGTAACAAATTCTATCAAGTTGTTTTCACCTACCTACCCCTAATAAAATCTAATTTTCTATGTTCTTACCTATTCATAGACCCTTATCTAATTTTTTGAAGCAAACCCCAATCATCTAACACTAGTATTAATTTAATTATTGTTATTTTAATCATTTTTAGTCTATTTCTTTAGCAACATCTCTTATGTTCAATTTTAGTAACAGTTGATTATTTATGTAAGTATCTTCTATTCTATTTATAAGCTTAATTATTTAAAATGTGTAGATTGGCAACTCCCAAGAAAGATCTTGCTTCTGGGATCTAGCTATCGCTAGGTAATCCACACAACTATCTATCTAATAAATAAATTTTCTTTAATGATTTCTTTTCTATAGGTCATCCTCCCAAACCAAAGAGGATTTCTTCACAATCATCTAATTCAATGTGCATGCAACCAAATAGTTTTTTCAACCATGCTCATATGTAGTTTCTTCTTTTCCCTTTCTAAAATAATATGCTAAAATTTATTGAAACATTTTGGCATGCCTGATGGGACCCTTCTGTCTTTACTTGAGTTTTTATTTTCTTACATCTTCTCTCTATTCTATGCTCATTAACAAAATTAATACTTTCTTTTGAGTTTAAAATTAAGTGCATACATTGACTTCTTGAAAAGTTTAGTTTACATATCTTAACTTAAAAGTTAAGTAATCTATCATAGCTTCAATCTTTGTTACACAAACTCAAATAAACCACTTTTATCAATTAAATATCAAAAAAATATGGGACAAGGCCTGACTAGGATTTCATCACCTGGTAGTAACCTTGCCCTTTTCTAGTAATCTTACTTGGAGGTCATTACCAAGGGGAGAACCAAATCATATCTCTGGTTTAGTATAAACTGTGTATATCAATATATGTTGGATAAGCACCCAACACCCTTATCATTGTAGTGTGTGAAGTGAGCGGGTAGGCCCAAATACCAAGCCACATATTAATTCTAATATAGATTTTTTTTGAGTTCCTAAACACAACCTAAAACCAAACTTAGACTTTATTTCTAGTACCTACTCTACAAACCAATTTTAGTCACACACCTTTTTAAGGCATAAGCCAAAAGTGAGATAAATAAAAACTTTAAGGCTTAAAATTTATTTTAGAGTGTGATTGATTTATTTGATCATTTCTTGTCTTCTCTTTGTTTGAGTAGTGAGGTTGTTTATGCTTTCTCCCTCCCCTATCTTGTATGGTTCTCACTTGCTATCAGTGAAAGAACCTTGTAGAGAAAAACCCATCACCAAACCAACCTACCTCTTCTACTTCTTCATCCATGGACTATGTTTCTGAACTAGTAATTTATCTTCATCCCTTAGGAAGTCTTACCTTCCCTCGAGAGGTTCTTTAAATAGAGATAGATTTTATCACTTTCCTAGATAACAATCTCATAGCCTTAAAACATTATCTTACAACCATGTCTTACCATACCTTAGCTTCGACCCCACCTATAGATACACCTTATGGCATGCCTCTCTACCTCATAGGGAACACATCTATTGCCATAGTTACAACCCAAATGATGGCTATTCAATCCTCTTCATCCACCACCAATCCCTTTGAGACCACTATAAAAAACCAAGCAACCTAAACTATTAACACCCTTATACCTTCCACTCCTAACAATAACTCCTCCACCTTAGGAGCAAACCAACCTCTAACCACCTACACTTCCTCCATAATAGGAGGGCTTACCTCTAACATTACCAAACTTCCCTTGGTTACTCCTAATCTATCAACCATTACTCCAATTCAAATCATGGTGGTGTCCATACCCTCTAGCTTGCCACTAATCAACACAAGGGTCACCACCCTTCCATCAGTCACCAACCCAACTATTGCTCCTATCAAATAATCACCCATTACACCAAACTTTGGATACATCCCTAACCTACAAGGATATGTACCCCTACCCACTACCTAACCACCTACATCTACCTATCCTTATGTATCTTCCACCCAACCATTGGCATCGACATACTAATATATGGTGGCCTTCCAACCTTCTACCCACTATTGGTATGGCACCCATCCACTACAACATTATGCATCTTATATCCTTTTGGGTGCACAACTACAAGTAGACCTAATGAATATGCATATGGAAAATATGACCACCTTAGAGTCATCTATTTTGGGTGCTCACAAGATCTTTTTTTATGACCAAATTTGTAATGAGCCCATCCATACCTATTAGGCCAAATCATCCCTAATGGGAACTTCCCAAGTCATCTAAATTCTAAAGTAAGGAGAATCCCCAACAACACCTTACAAAATTTAGGCATGATTGTTATTTGATTACCTATGATGATTCCCTCCTTCTCCACACCTTCCCCATGTCCTTAACTAATTGAGCATTATATTGGTATAGTGACATACCTAAACACTCCCTCTTCTCCTTCAGCCAGTTGGCTCAAACTTCTTTTGACCACTTTTTGATCAATATCTCTAAGAAGGTTTTTATCACTGACCTCTACTCTATTTGGCATTTTTAGGATGAATCTATTTCCAATTTTGTAACTCATTGGAGGAGCTTAATTAACCAACTTTCCTTTTCCTTACCTCAAACAAAACCCATAGATCTCTTTGTTCGGGCATGTGCCAAGCATATCTCCTCTACATTGTGTGTCTAAAGCTTATAAACCTTTGATGAATATCTTACCATGGCATGTAAGTTAGAATAGATCCATTGACGAAGGAAAGCTAAAATTGAATAATAAGAACTCCACTTATAAAACCAATAAGGCCTCTTCTTCTAAATTAAACAACTAGTCCAATACCAATACCAAGGGAAAGGGAACTATGAATTTAGTGGTACTTAAAGTTGCTCCTCCACCATCAATTAACCAACCAAATTCCTCTAGTTCCTTAAATAAAAACATGAAGAACAAAAACCATAGCAACCAAAATCAATTCAATCCACTTGGAGAATCTTATGCTTCAATCTTGGAGAAGTTATTGAAGGCTAATATCATTCAACTTCCTCTTATCATACCACCCCAATAATTTGACTCTACTCATCTTGAACTTATTTGGTACAACTGTAATGATTTATGTGCCTTCCATCAAGTAATAGGGCATGACATTAGTAGGTACAATACCTTCAAGAGCCTTGTCTGATCCCTCATTGAAAAGAGAGAGATCACATTAGACAACCCCAATGCACCATCAAACCAAGACCTTGACATATTTAGGCAATCCTTTCCCAACCATCCACTTGATAATAATGAGAGAAACATGGTTGAATTTTATCATGATACCCATACTATTAACATGGTCTTAACACACTCACTACTAAAGAACTTGCTGACCAACCTATATGTCCCTAACCCTCTCTATTTATTGAGGTAGTGGAGTTAACTTCTCCTCTTTTGGAAACACAAACCAATGAAATCCCCCTTTCTCCTCCTCCACTTATTGAGGTATTAGAGCCATCAACCCCTCCCTTGGTTGACATACCAAACCAAGCACCCATTTTACCTTTCTCATCAACCACTAAGCAACCTACTCCCCCTTCATAAATCATTCCTAAGGAGTAAATCCCCATGTATACTCATCCTATGGAGGAGACACCTATCTCAACCTTACATCCTTTGATTGAGGAAGAGGACAAGGTTACCATCCCTATGTCTCAAACTATGGGCTTATCTTTTAGATCCACTATTTAGTGAATAAAATCAGCCTATAAACCATTTTCTTAGTTAGTGTAGAAATTGAAATTTGTCTCCAACCTTGACATGGATCAAGCCACCTTATAGAAAAAATTAGGGCTACCTTATATCACCAAGAAATAGCCTCCAACCATACCTTTAATATACCAACCCACCACTTTTTCTATATGAACTCCTACCTTATCAACCAAACCAATCATAACTTTTACAAATCTAAACCATCTAATGAACCTTAACCCCAAGTGAGTAATCACCTTATCAAACCAAACCAACCAAATTGATCAAGAATATTGGTACCTTCCCTACACATATTCTTAACCACCCATCTATGAAGGTGGAGCTTGCCTCTTCAAACCCACCAACCAAACACCAAACCAATTCAACTAAAGAGGTAAAAGCACCCAAAGGTTAGAGGCCATAAAATTTATGTTCTTCAACCTTTCCCTTCATTTTTGTAACTCATCCCTATACATTGAGAAGGAATCCCATTATCTCTACCAAATCCCCACCAACTCTTTTGGTCACACCTTCATAATTACTTTCAGATTCATCTCTCTTCACCACACCAACAATACCCAAGCTACATACCTTGAAATATTCCACCTCTAACTCATCATACTCCTTGTCTAAACCAAATCCATCAAACAAATTCACTACCTTACTTAATATACTTATCACCAAACCTGCTTCCAAACAACCTTGCACCTCAACAACCAAAGCCAAGACCATTAAACCTTTACCACCTTTAGTTGAATATTACTCAACCATTTTCCATAGGTTATTACAAACCTCTTGTTTATCCTTACCTCCCATTAGGCCTTTTGACCCTCTTGCTTCCAAACCCATCTGGTATAATGACCACTAAGTGTGTTCTTATCATAAGACACTTGACCATGACATGGAGAACTGCGAAGCTCTCCAAACCATTATACATTTGATTTATGATGAGGATGATATATTAATATAAAAACATCCCATTATCCCTCTACCAATCCCACCAACAACCATACCTACCCAATTATTACCCACTCTTCCACTCTCACCTCAGAGTGAAGATGAGTCTAACCAATCTACTACCTCAACCTCTCCTTTTCCTATCTATACCATCAACATGGTCATAAGATCACAATAGAATAATAATTCAAAGGTTAAGGTATCTATTTCATGTATGTATCCATATTCAACCTCCCAACCATCCCACACCCATCCATCTCTATCTTCAACCAAACCCAAGGTATGTATTTTAGGTGCCTCCCAATCTAACCCCTCAAAATCCATCAAGAGAGTTATCCTCAAGAAACTCCACCAGACCTTGATGAAGATGATCTTGTATGAGTTGATATGTACCTCTCCCCATAACCACTAAACACTAATAGAGGCTTTGCAATATATAGAGGTCTAACCCAAAGACCCTTAACCTCTAGTAGCCTTTTTTGGTACCCTTCAAATATCTAACCTTGTTACCTTCAAGGATTTAGAAATACCTTCCATTCATCCTGAGGACTTGAATCCCCCTCTCTTTATTAATACATACATCAACCAATCTTGCATTAAATGGATCATGATTGATGGAAGAGATAGTATTAATATCATCTCCTCCCATGCCTATAACCAACTTAACCTATCAAATAATATCATGTTCAAAACCTTAGCCATCCTTCAATCATTCAATGACACCATGGCCATTACCTTAAGAATTATCATCCTTCACATATATCTAGGACCTTGTATGCTCCCCAAACTCTTCTATGTAGTATAATGCAAATTTCAATACATCTTGTTGGGATAACCCTAGATCTGATCCATGGGTTACATCCCCTCCACCCTTCACCATTATATCAAGTTTGAGTATGGCAGCTAGGTTATCACCATCCAAGCTGACCCAAGTCCTTTCTTGACATGCAACATGACATATCACTCTAATGATGTCCTTATACCCCCATCCAACATACCTTTAGTAGATAAAGACCAACCTTTAACCACAAAAGTGGATGTCATATCCCCTTTCACCAACAAGGCCTCCACTAGTTTTTATATCCCTTCAGACTAGATCCCCACTATGGACCCTTTAGAATCAACATTCTATCATCTTTCACTAGGGTAATATCACCTTTTAGCATTTGACACTTTCCATACTCATAAGTATGGGAAACTTACCAACCAATTATGATATGACCTGAATGTTAGGACTATTGTTCCCTTTACACCTCCCCAATACTAGACCTATTTTGTCTATGTAAGACTTGATAAACCCCTCAGTACTTCTACCACCTCTCTTTCACCCTGACCATTTACCACCAATTTCTCCTACCTAGATAAGTTGAGTTTCACCAAGACATACCTCCATCGATGTGCTAGGAAAGGATTTGGTCTCGGATGATGTGAGCATGGCCCATATGATTTCATCACCATTGAAACTAGGAAGCATCATGAGAAACATGGCCTTGGTTTCATCCTACCTAACAATAATCAACCCAAACCACCTACCACCACCATTATTGAGGGAGATGCCCCTTCTTCACTGACCTTGCCTCCAATTATGTGCGAGGATGATGACATCATCCCACCTAGCTTTTTTTTCATCAACATGATCAATATTGGAACCTTAAATTATCAAAAGGAAGGGGTAGTTGTAACCATCCTTTTGACCCATCCTAAGATGATAAGAGAAGACTCTCTTACCATCAACACTAGTTAATGTCAAGATTATGATACTAGTCTCACCTACCTTGGTGTCTTAGATTTTTTCATCCACAAATCCCTTTCTCTTGAGACCTTAACTATGTTAAACAAATCCACCATGAATATTAACTTGGGTACTCCAAACAACCCTCACATTGTCAAACTTGGCCAATCACCAAATTCTAAGGAGCTTTGAGACATCCCCTCCCTCCTTCAAGACCATAGCATAGCCTTTTCTTGGTCTTACAATAACATGCCTAGAATTGACCCCACCATTGCTACCCATAACATAGTCACTAATCATGATGCCAAACCTATCAAGCAAAAGCTTCAGTGCATGCACCCTTATATAGCCCTTTTTGTCAAAGAAGAGCTTTAACAAATCCTATTTATCAACTTCATTCAACCCATTGACTACCCCCTAATGGGTCTCAAATGTCTTACCTATCACCAAATCCAAAGGGAGACTACACATTTATGTGGAATTTCATGACCTCAACCTCACTTGCCCTAAATATGACTTTCCCCTACCAAGCATAAACCAATTAGTTGATCTTATAGTTGGTTATGACATGTTTTCTCTCATGGATAGATTATTGGGATATAATTAGATCCTAATTGCGCCTGAAGATCAACACAAAATCACCTTTACCACTCTATGTGGAACCTTTTGCTATAGAGTAATGTCTTTCAAATTAAAGAACACTAGTGTGACATACCAACATGCCATGACTTATCTATTGCATGACCTTATCCATAATATTGTAAATGACTATGTGGATGACCTTCTCAAAAAATACAAACTCTGAAAGGATCATTTAGCCATTCTCAAGATCATCTTTGCGTGACTTATCCATTACTATGTTTGCCTAAACCCCAAAAGTTTAGTTTTGGGTTCTTGTGAAGAAATCTTATTGGTTTAATTATCTTCATTCATGGAATCAAAGTAGATCTTACCAAGATCAAATTCATCCTTGATATGCTCCCTCCAATCAACTTTAAAAAACTCCATATTTTACAAGGAAAACTTCAATCTATTCATCGCTTTATCTCCCAAATTTTGGACCGATGCCAACCCTTCCACCACATATTTAATAAAGATGTATCTTTCAAGTGGAATAGTGACTATCAAAATGCCTTTTATTTAATCAAAAATTACCTCCTATCTCTACATGTCCTCACCCCTCTGAAGGATAACCAAAAATTTTACCTTTATATCTCTGCCACTGACCATTCCCTAGGGGAAATGCTTGTTCATCAAGATGAAAAACATAGAGAGAAAGTTGTATACTACATTATATACATGCTTATGGAATATGAGACTCAATATACCCATACTAAGAAACTTTTCTTTTCCTTATTCTTCATGGCCACCAACCTTTACCACTACCTTAACCATAAAACTTATGTCATAACCAACACTAACCCACTCAAGTACATGCACTCCAAGCCATACCAAAACTAACATATGGCCAAGTGGTTCATGCTCTTATCAAAGTTTTACCCTGATTTATTTTATAAAAATACAATTAAGGGCCAAGTCATTGCTGAACAACTACCTAAAGCACCTTTAGCAAATAACTAGCCTCCTCCTCTTGAGTTCCTTGATGAGTCTAAAATGACCCTCTCTTGGTTAGATTTTACCTGTCAATTTACCATGTTATTTGATGGATCAATGTGTAAATGTGGTGGAGGAGTGGGTATCATCCTTATCTCCCTTGATGGTGAACCTCTTCCTTTGTCCTTCAAGCTTGATTTTGAATGCATCAATAATATGGCTGAGTATGAAGCCTTAGTGATAGGCCTTCAAACTACCTTAGCCCTAGGAGTCAAAATAATAAACATCTTTGGTGAATTCCAAATTTTGGTCAATAAAATCAATGGCTCTTACCAGTGTAAGAATGATTTTTTTTAATAGTACAAGTAATTAGTTGATGAACTCTTAACATCATTTGAACACTACTACATCCAATCAACCCTATAATCTACTAATAAGTTTGTTAACACCATGGCTTCCCTTGATTCTCAAATACCATCTATACCTTATAAGTCTAAGATATATATCATTATCCATAGACTCATCCAACCTTCTTATGTCAAATCAGATTCTCCCACCATTTTCAATGTGGAAGAGATCCAACCTGGCCTTTGGTATCAACAAACCTTCACCTATCTTAACCTTTTCATAGTTTATTTTGGCCTTTCTTAGAATGATAAAAGATAATTTATTTATATTACATCATGTTATACCATATTAGGAGGTATCCTTTATAAATGTGGCTTCAATGATCTCCTCTTCCACTGCTTACATAGTCACAAAGCCTCTCATGATATTAAATAAATGCATGATGGTATCTATGGGGGACACTTTAGTTGCCTCAGTGAGTTAAGTGTATCTTTCACCTAAGCTATTATTGTCTTACCCTTAACCAAGACTGCTGTGATTATGTGAAAAAGTGTGCTAAGTGCCAACAACATGCCAATTTGCATCATACACCTAGCCATAGTCTTCACATTTCTACTAATTTTTGGACCTTTTCACAATGAGGTCTAAACCTCATTAGCAAAATTAATCCTTGTTCCTCAAAAAAAAACCACTCTATCATCACCATGATCTAGTATTTTACAAAATGGGGAGAGATTATTCCTCTAGTCTCAACCAAAGTGGAGAATATTGTTAACTTTATCAACCATCATATCATCTTTTACTTTGATTTTCCTCATAAGATTATCACTGATAATGGAAATCCTTTAAGAATAAGTAAGTTTAGGGTCTATGTGATGCATTCATAAAGGTGAACCCTTTAGCCTATATAATCAAGTATATGTATAGTAAAATCAAACAAGCAATCAAATAAAAATCCACACCAATAGTAATCATGGGTCATTCTTAGCATTTAAAAATTGCTTGATTGAAGGACAACTACATCAGTATATCTCAAATTTCACAAATATAAGTTGGATTGCTCCCTTGAAGGACAATTATCACAAAGCCTTGAACAAAGCACATAAACTCAGACCACTCCCTTGAAGGATGGTTGAGTAAAGCATTCTTCAAAAACATATAAATTTCATGGAAGCTTTCCGCATCAATCAGCTTCCCATTTACAACAACAAAGCAATAGACCAATTATCACAATCACAACAAAAGCAAATTAGTCTTAAAAGGTTTAATCATATCTCAAGGAGCATAATAAGGTGAAAATCACAATCAACTTTCACAAGTAGACTTCCTGCATTGATCAGTCTAAACTTTACATGACATAGACTTATTTATATTTAATCTATGGAAAATTATAAAAGAGGCATGGTAGTCTCAAAATAAGGCTCCATTTTCATCCATATCCCCTTTACTCACTATAAGCAAAGGTTTTTTTAAATTACTTAACATTATATGGCCAAGACACCTTTTTAACCAACTAACAAACACTAATACAAAGCATTTAAAGGGCTTGTGTTCATTAACCCAATCCAACTTCAGTTCTATTGTTTAAGTCCTTATCAAAGAAGAAGCATCATGCCCTCTTCTTATACTATCATGACTAGTAGATATTTTAATTAAGGCATTTGTCTCTTGATTATGTTGGTTGAATATTTTATCGATCAGCATACTGATAAACAAAATAGGTCTAATTAGCCAAAGTAGGAATATTGGTCATCCAAATGTGTAGGTTCACCACATCAGAAGGGGACTAATCTCTCCTCTCATCAAGGGGAGTTTCCCTATAGATATGATATATATATATATATATATAGAAAATAATACTAAAGGGTAGGATAAACCATCCATCTCTCTTTCTTTAGAGATGATGCATGCAAATCAAAGGAAAAATCTCAATGGAAATGATAGAAAGCACTCCTCTTCTTTCAAAAGAACTATTCAACAAACCACAAGAATACTCTTGGTAGTAATTTCAAAATGTAACCAAGGACATAGTAACCAGCAAATTGAGATGTACCAAAAAGTCTCCACCTGAATTGCCCAAGAGTGAGATACAAAGGACAATGAGGGCACAAAGTCATCCTAAGGTCCTTTAAACAAAAAGAAAAAGAAAAACACACTAAAGGCAATTATGGGGGCACAAAGTATCTCCACAGTTGACTTTAGGACACCTTCCTGACTCCTTTCACTCATTCTACTTGTTGAATTAAAGGAACAAAAAATATATTAAGGAAAAAGACATAAGAACAATTTCCCCAACAACAAAGATATCATAGTACAAAGTCTGAAAAGTCACTTTCTTTCTTATTCCAATAACAAAATATGATCAACAATTTGAGCTCAAAGTCTTAGTAATGCCTTTAAATTTGGGTAGAGTTTCATTTTTGATTATCAGAGAGAGATCCATTTTACAATAAAAGAGAGTCCCTTATATAGCCTCTTCAAGAAGGACTTGGGAATAGTAACACATTATGTTGCATTGAATTTTGTTAAGAAGACATGCTATAATTTAGGGGCATTTACCCATTTCCTTTTCTCAATGTAGAGAAATGAGTCACACTATTGAAAGTTTGCATCTTTCAATGTCCACTTGGTGATCTGTTTCTAGAAACATATCTGATGCACAAATGTTTCTGATCCTTCCTCATCATTCTTCCTTTTTTGGTTAATTGAATCGGGTCCTTGATTCAATTTGATGTGTTGTTCCTTAGTTGCTTCTTGCTAATCTTGGCCTTAAAGCCTTTGAATGCATGTAGGTCCATAGATTTAAACCTATAAGGATCAACAACTATTTCATTATTGCAACTTTAATGTCTGTGGGCACATCACTTTCCTCAGCAAATCCTTTGGCTTTGTCATTTGATCTTTCCCAGAGGGGACCTGCCCTTCAGGGCCTTGAGAAACAGTTTGCTTTGGGTTGGGAAGAGCCCCCTACAAGGGTATTTTCCCTTTAGCTAGTCTTTGGATGGCCTTCAGGCTTCTTTCTTCTAGTGGGTCACTAAGTTCTTTGGCTCTTCTTTAAGGCTTTTCAAAATCAACAGCTATTTTAAAAACCTTAAAATTGATGTTCGTGCACCCATCACTATGTTTGAATTTCCAATGGCTAGTTCATTATTCTTGACTTTGACATCTTCACACACATCACCCCTTGGAATTTCTTTAGCTTTCTCTTGATTCAACCTTTTCTACTACTTGCTTCCTTCAGATTTCTTGTTTTGCATCCTCTCGAAGGGAAGGTGACCCTTTGGCTTTGGGGAAGTGTCGTTTAATTTGGCAGTCAAGAGTCCCCCACAAGGGCACCTACCCTTTGGGGTCCTTCGGTGGCCTTTTGTCTTTGGAGTCCTTCAGATCTTTCCTGTAGACTTTTTTTGTGGACATTTTCCTACAAACAAAAAGTCCACAAGAATTGTTTCAGTTCTTTGTCTTTGGCCTTCATAAATTTTTTTGGGCTTTCCTCCGTAGCTTCTCCAAATTTCTTCAAACTTTTTGTCTGAAGGAATTCCTTCAAACAAAAGTATAAATTTTTTTTTTCTTACCTTAGTCTTTCCGCTGGGGGAACTTTTATTTTTGGTCTTTTCTTTCTTTTGGAGGAAAAAGTTCAAAGGAATTCTTTCGGATAATTTCCCCAAAGGAATTGTCTCTTTGCCTTGTTCATTTTCTTGAAGGAATTCACTTTTCTCTTTTATCCTTTAAATTGGTCCATTTTCCCCCTTTTTACCCTTTGTAAGGGCTATTTGATCCTTTGGCTTTGGGGAAACCCATTGAACCTACCAATCAAACCAACCGATTGAACTAACTATGGTTCAATGGTTCAATGGTTCATTCCCTGAAAATGACTAAGTGTCAGAAACTTGTTCTTTTGATTGAACCTGCCTGTAAAAGCTTTTGAACCTACTAAACCATTAGTCCATCACTTCCTTATTCTTTCTAAGCTTTTTGATCTTTATCACACTAGTTGAACCTTTGAACCTATGAACTCATTGAACCTTGAACCCCTTGAACCTTTAAACCTTTGAACCATAGATGGTTCAATCAGTTGGTTCAATCGGTAGGTTCAAGGGGTTGCCCCAAAGCCAAAGGATTAAATAGCCCTTGTAGAGGGTAGAAAGGGGGCAAATGGACCAATTCAAAGGCTAAAAGAGCAAAGTGAATTCCTTTAGAAAAATGAACAAGGCAAAGAGACAATTCCTTCAAGGAAATTGTTCGAAAGAATTCCTTTAGACTTTTTCCTCTGAAAGAAAGAAAAAACCAAAAAACAAAAGTTCCCCCGATGGAAAGACTAAGGCAAGAAACAATTTTTTTAGAATTTTGTCTGAAGGAATTCCTTTGGACAAAAAGTCTAAAGAAATTTGGAGAAGCCGCAGGAGGAAAGCCCAAAAGAATTTTTGAAGGCCAAAGACAAAGCAACCAAAAGAATTCTTGCAGTCTTTTTGTCCACAAGAAAATATCCATGGAAAAAGTCCATGGGAAAGCTCCGAAGGACTCCAAAAACAAAACTAGTAATACCTAGCTCATAGAATCTTGTGAGCAGTCATAGGAGCATAAAAATGTCCTTCACAAGCTAGATTGTGGAAAGATTTCAAAAGTTGGATATGTTGCTCTTTGTCTACATAACGAAGGAATACTCTATCTATGCTTCTCTTGTACAAACCATTGTCCCAAAAGACAAAATTGGCAGCTTTCAACTTGAGAGTTTTTTTTATAAGACAAATGAGCAAGACATTCACCATAAGTAAGGAAATGAGCAATACCTGAATACCACTCATTTGTAGTGGAGACAAAAAGGACTATTGGTGTGTCTTCCACTTCAGCTTCTACATGTTGTGTATCTTCTAGCTTGTTATTAGCAATTAATTGGCATAGGCCCTTTTCCTTGACCAATTTTTTTGGCTTGGCATATAGATCAAACTCTTGGATCATCACAATCTATTTGCCTCTTTTTATGCCAAACTCCTACTGAGTTAATATGGACTTGACTGTAGTGTTAGAAACTAAGGCAGTAGTGTGTGAATTCAAGATATAGAAGTGGAAATGTTTGACTGCTTTCACCACTACATAAGCATGCTTCTCTACATTTGAATACTTCATCTCATGGCTTTTGAGAGGGAAACTCATGAAAGAAATGGGAGATTCCATACCTTCCTTGTCCTGTTGAATAAAAATTACTGAAAGTGTGTATTCAGAAGCATAGCTGTATATGATGAAATTTTTGTTGTAATCTGGACAAACCAAGGTAGGGGCATGGGCAATGGCAGTCTTGATATCTTGAAATGTTGACTTGCCTTCTTTAGTCCAGCTGAAGGTGGTCTTCCCTTTCATCATGTTCACAATGTGTCTAGTCTTCTTAGCAAATTTAGAGATGAACCTCTGTAAGAAATTCACCTTTCCAAAGAAAGAGTGAACACCATTTTTACTTGTAGGAAAATTAAGATCTTGAATAGACATAACTCTATCTGAGTCAATATTTATGCCTTCTTTAGACACAATGTGTCTGAGGAGTTTCCCCTCTATTACTCCAAAAATAGACTTCTTAGGATTAAAGGAAATACCATTCTAGCGACAGTGCTCTAGCACTTGGTGTAAGTGATGTATATGATCATAACGATGCTTAAGTCATCAAGGTATACCACTATGAATTTACCTATCTCATCTTTGAAAGCCAATTCCATTGCTCTCTAAAAGGTGGCGCCAACATTCATCAAGCCAAAAGGCATTCTTCTATATGCAAATGTATTCTAAGGTGTGGTGAATATAGTCTTGAGTTGGTCTGCTTTACCAACATCAACTTGATTATATCCTAAGAAGCCATCTAACATTAATAACATTTCTAAACTTGTCACTATTTGAAGCACTTGATACATAATTGGCAAAGGGTAATTATCTTTCAAAGATGACTGATTTAGATTCTTGAAATCTACACAAATGCAAATTTCACCATTATTCTTCCTTACAGGCACTATGTTTGCAATCCATGTGGAATGATGGATTGAGAAGATGATTCTAGCATTTAACATTTTTTGTATTCTAGACAGAATAGTACCTGATATTTTTAGATTGTACTACCTAGATTTTTGCTTATAGGGCATTGATTCAGCCTTAAGAGGATTGTCATGGTGAATTTCATTAGGTCTGAGAGACTTCAGGTCTTCATAAGAATATGCTAAGACAACCATGTATTGATAGAGTAAAGTGGTGAACTTGAATCTTTATTCAGGGGTGCAACACTTACCAATGTTAACCATATTGAGATTTTCTTTAGTAGTCAGATTTACTTGATTGAATCCCTGAGAGAAACTTGAATCTATTTTCTATTGTTTGATGAATCTATCATGCTTGTCAAATAATTTCTCAAGAGAAACCAAACCTTTGGAAATTTTATGTCTTTTTAGCTGTAAGAATTTTTCATTTATATCTAAACTAGATTTAGAGGTTGATTCATACTTCTAAGATTCACTGCCTTCAAAATGTAGTTGTTCAAAATTATCTTTTCATTCCAAGAAGGCAATGATTTGATGATCATCATTGAATACTTGACAATGATCAGCATTGTTAGGCATACTTGGTCTACAGACTAGCTCAATAGTATACCTATCTTCTTTGAAATTTGAGTGGGGAACTAAGAGAGTTCCTAAAATAGCAAGTGCATCAACTCTGTCATTAGATTCCCTAAGTATGGCAAAAATGTTGAAAGCATCAAAGAAGTTTGTCAAGTGAAGAACTTATACCAAACTAAGAATGAAAGATTATGCCACTATCACAATTTGGTCCCAAACCAAATTGTGATAGTGGCATAATCTTTCATTCTTAGTTTGGTATAAGTTCTTCACTTGACAAACCACTAATTCAACATCCCCTTTGGCATGAAAAAACTTGATGCCTTTGTCTTGAGCAGCCTTCAATCCCAATAACAAAGATTTATATTCAGTTGTATTGTTAGTGTTGCTAAATTATAATTTGTAAGATGAAAAAAACATATCTCCTTGAGGAGATATCAATACAATCTCAGCTCCCAAACTGGTAGAGGAGTAGCTGCCATCGAATTCCAGAGTCCATACCTCATTAGACATTGATTTTTCTTTAGACTTTTCTTCATTAGAGATGGATGGTACTTCTTCATTTGTATTGCAACCTACTAGTTCCTCTACAATTTTAGTTGAACTAGTTTTTGGGTTGACACTTTCAAGAATTTTATCAGATGCTTCATGCACTTCATTTATAGATAGAATGTAGTTACCCATACCTGAGGATTCAAAAAGAATTTGAGCTTTAGGGGCTGATGTTTGGGTGACCACATATTTTTCCTCCTCTTTAGGGAGCAGCCTCTTCATTATGCCTTAGACAGGGATCCTTGCCTCAGACAAGTCCATGCTTAGTTCTCCTCCCATGTCCTTGAAAAAATTTCATCTAAGCAAAATGCCATAGGATGCTAGGACTTCAGCCACCAAGACAGTCATCTTGATTCTCTTGTCTGAAAAGGCTGTAAATGTAAATTAGGCATCTTTGATTTGCCCCACCACTAGTACTTGTTTATTTTCCATGGAGAAACATCTCCCAAATGTCTTGGTCAATGTGAGGCCAAGAGATTTAGTTACTTTAGCAGGCATGACATTGTCAGATGTGCCTGAGTCTATAATACAATTACTTAGCTTGTGACCATTTATTAACATGGAAACATAGAAATGTTCTATTTTCCCAGGGGTAGCTAGAGGAGTAATGACAAGATTATTTGAAATGGGCATATTTTTTAGAGAATCAAGAGTTACCTTTTTAACTTTTTGTCATATAGGGATAGTTTGGTTCTTGACATATTAGACCAACTTATTCAATTGATCAGGATTGGACTGCAAATATTTGAATTTAGACATTTGTATTTTTGTCTTCTTGACATGATCGATTATGTCAAATGGCTAAATTGAGCTAGGTACAGAGAAAGGTATTTTAACCTTCTAAGTTTTAGGAGGGATGGGAGGAGGGCTGGTTTACAAAATTGAAGTAGAAGGTGAAGGTGAAATTGATGTATTTGCCTTTTGGGTGGTCACCAGATCCTTTGATTGGAAAGGCAAAGTGGTTCCACACTTAGAAATTGTAATTGATGGTTGATGTTGCTCCTCTGTCTTCCCTTTATCAGCTTGCTAGATTGATTGGTCCTTATATCTAGTAAACACTACATATGTTCCATCAAAAGCTTCTCCTTTGCTTCTGGGTTCATCCTGGTAGTTCAAAAAATTAATGTAGGAGTCGCCAACTAATTCTTCTTGATCTTTTACAAGGAGATCAGCGTCATTTTCTTGATTCAATTTAGGCTAGAAAGAGAACTGTAATTCTACTTCAAGATATCCCATTGCTGAATTGGTTGGAAGAGCTTCCATGGCAAGTTTCCCTTATGGGGGAGGAAGACAATTTTGTTGCCCTTGATTCCTAGTAACATTGCCCTAATATGGCTGATTTGGGAATGTCCTTCTTGGCATATCTCTGTATGAAGGAGCAGAAGACATTCCTTACGCCATTTTCTTTTTGAGAGCAAGTAATTCATTTGCCAACTTATGCACCATTGGATCTGTGGTGCTTGTAGATAAATATTCAAAAGATGATGAAGGTCTATTTGTATTTGGATCTCTTCTTATTTTCCCTACTAAGATGAGATCATATTCTACCTCAGTGGCCAAATGTTGAGTTGCAACAAGATCTATTTGACCAGCACGTCTCAAAAGAAAACTTACTTCAGGTAACTGAGAATTAATGAAGAAGCATTTGAGATTCTCAATTGTAGGTCAAGCAATTACAAGAATTCTATTTCTTAGTTTGTCAAATTTGGCTATGAAGTCCCTCATTGGTTCATGAGGTTCTTTCTTCATTTGTGTGAGTTGAGCTAGAAGGGCATGTGCATCTTTTACAAGTTTAAATACAGCTTCAAACATAGCTTTGAGGGTATTCTAATTAGTTACTAACTGAGCCTGTAGATGATAAATCAATTTGTAGGAGCACCTTGTAATGTTTCTACAAATAGCTTGACTGCTACATCTTCAAATTCTACTCTAATTACTCCACAGGCTATGCTAAAGGCTGTAATGTGTTCAGCAGGATTAACTTTCCCATCACCATAGAATTTGGGGAAATTCTTCCTTGAACTACATGGAAGCTCATGTAGAGGTGAAGTAAGATTGAGAGGATCAAAAGAATTACCTTAGGGGCCTTGAACTACCATGATATGACTATGAAAAGGAGGAATAACAAATATCAAAGGGGTAAATATTGACAAAGCTTTATCAATAGTAGAAGTGGATACTTCGTTTGGCAATGGAGATCTAATTTAGTAAGAAGAAAGCTCTTGGTTCGTTGGAGGTGAGATGGTGAAGGAAATAGATCAAAATTACTTTGCTATACCAACTCAAATATAGGGTCAACAATACCTTTAGCCTTTTGGCTTCGTGTATACCTTGAATCTACTAGATTGTGAAACAAAAATGGAAAAGAATTGGCATTGCTTCAATTTGAAGCTTGAGGCTTTAAATTGTGCACTCTTTCCCAGCAGCTCTGGTTTTGTAGACCAAATAAACTAATGGAAGTGGAGGAAGATGGTAAGGCTATAAATGGATAATGGGTAAGACATGAAATATAGTTGCCAGAGTCTATAATGGATAAGGGTTATAATGATAATGGGTAAGACACAGGTGATGTTTCAATCTAAAACTTGAGGTTCCAAATTGCACAAAATTATGTATATCCCCAGCGGAGTCACTAAAAACTATTGTACGAGGTTGGGAGGAAAATTTTAACAATGGGAAAGCACTAGAGAAGTTGGTTCTTCCACAATGGATTACAATGGATAGGTTATAAAAATAATGGGTTATATCCCCAGCAGAGTTACCAAAAATTGTTGGTTGAATATTTTGTCGATCAACATACTGATAAACAAAATAGGTCTAATCAGCCAAAGTAGGAAGATTGGTTGTCCAAATGTGTAGGTTCACCACATCAAAAGGGGACTAATCTCTCCTCTCATCAAGGGGAGGTTCCCTATAGATATGCTATATATATATATATATATATATATATATATATATATATATATATATATATATATATATATATATATATATATATATATATATATATATATAAAAATAATACTCATGGGTAGGATAAACCATCTATCTCTTTTTCTTCAAAGATGATGCATGCAAATCAAAGGAAAAATCTCAAGGGAAATGACAGAAAGCACTCCTCTTCTTTCAAAAGTACTATTTAGAAAACCATAAGAATACTCCTGGTAGTAATTGCAAAATGTAACCAAGGACGTAGTAACCAAATAATTGAGATGTAGCACAAAGTTTTGACCTAAATTGCCCAAGAGTGAGATATGAAAGACAATGAGGGCACAAAGTCATCCCAAGGTCCTTTACACAGAAATAAAAATAAAAACACACTAAAGGTAATTATGGGGGCACAAAGTCTCTCCACAATTGACTTCAGGACACCTTCTTGACTACTTTCACTAATTTTGCTTGTTGAATTAAAGGAACATGAAATATATTAAGGAAAAAGACATAAGAACAGTTTCCCCAACAACAAAGATATCACAGTGCAAAGTCTAAAAAGTCACTTACTTTCTTATTCGAATAACAAAATATGATCAACAATTTGAGCTCAAAGTCTCAGTAATGCCTTTCAATTTGGGTAGAGTTTCATTTTTGATTATCAGAGAGAGATCCATTTTATAATAAAAGAGAGTCCCTTATATTTAAACCTACAAGGATCAACAACTATTTCATTGTCACAACTTTGACATCTACTAGTACATCACTTTCCTCAGCAATTCCTTCAGCTTCGTCATTTGATCTTTCTCAGAGGGGACCTTCCCTTTAGGGACTTGAGAAACAGTCCACTTTGGGTCGAGAAGAGCCCCTCACAAGGGTATCTGCCCTTTGGGTGGTCTTTAGATGGCCTTCGAGCTTCTTTCTTTCAACATGTCACTAAGTTCTTTGGCTCTTCTTTAAGGCTTTTCAAAATCAATGGCTATTTTACAAACCTTGAAATTGACATTCATGCACCCATCACTACATTTGAATTTCTAATAGCTAGTTCACTATTCTTGACTTTGACATCTTCAGGTGCATCACCCCTTGGACTTTCTTCAGCTTTCTCTTGATTCAACCTTTTCTTCTACTTGATTCCTTCAGTTTTCTTGTTTTGCATCCTCCCAAAGGGAAGGTGACCCTTCAGCTTTGGAGAAGTGTCCTTTAATTTGGTAGCTAAGAGTCCCCTATAAGGGCACTTGCCCTTTAGGGTCCTTTAGTGGCCTTTTGTCTTCGGAGTCCTTCAGAGCTTTCTCACAAACTTTTTTTGTGGACATTTTCCTGCAGACAAAAAGTCTGCAAGAATTGTTTCGGTTGCTTTGTCTTTGGCCTTCAGAAATTCTTTCAGGCTTTCCTCCCACAGCTTCTCCAAATTTTTTTAGACTTTTTGTCTAAAGGAATTCCTTCGGACAAAAGTTTGAAAGAATTGTTTCTTGCCTTAGTCTTTCTGCTAGGGAAACTTTTGTTTTTCAGTCTTTTCTTTCTTTCAGAGGAAAAAGTTTGAAGGAATTCTTTCAGATAATTTCCCCAAAGGAATTGTCTCTTTGCCTTGTTCATTTTCTTGAAGGAATTCACTTTACTCTTTTATCTTTTGAATTGTTCCATTTGCCCCCTTTCTACCCTTTGCAAGGGCTATTTGATCCTTTGGCTTTGGGGCAACCCCTTGAACCTATCGATTGAACCAACTATGGTTTAATGGTTCATTCCTTGAAAATGATTAAGTGTCAAAGACTTATTCTTTTGATTGAACCTACCTATAGAATCTTTTGAACCTATTGAACCATTGGTCTATCATTTCCTTGTTCTTTCTAAGCTCTTTGATCTTCATCACACTGGTTGAACCTTTGAACCTGTGAACTCATTGAACCTTTGAACCTTTGAACCAAAATGGTTAAATGTTTAAATGGTTAAATGATTCAAGCCTTCTTCTCTTTGATAAGTGTTTTGAAGTCATTGAACCTTGAATTTATTAAACTTTGAAGCTTGACAAATGCACTTAACTCTTGTTGCTGATGTTGAACCTGGACGTTGACCTCTTTGAAATCACCTAAGTGTTGAGAGCTTGCTTCTTTCCTACAGAGTCCATAGAAATCAACCTGTGAAGTTTGTAGATTCAAGCCCATAGATTCCATAGATTTAAGCTTGCAGAGTTTGTAGATTCAAGAGAAGCTTTAAAAATGAGGAATTTGAATGCTTATAACAAATTTTGAGAAGGGAAGAGAATATTTTGGTTTGAGAAACCAAAATATTTCACATGTTGTCCCATAAAATGAGTGATATTTTTGGGGGACAACAGATTATATTATTAATCTCCCATCTAGTGTTGATAGTTACCTTACCTCATATGATTTATCTTAAGTAAGTTAGCCACAACCATAATCATAACTGGCATATCCATGTGTGTCATAAGTAATATCATAATCATAATCACAACCATAATAAGAATAATAAAACCATAACATCCATGAGCATTAAAATAATCAACCTCTTTACACCACATTTTTGAAATCTAATACTCATTAAGATTTAGTATGTCATAAGCAACTAGGAAACACAACCATATATCAAAATGATCTCATGCCTAGCTCAGCCTATGTCAGTGTCTAGCATTCATAATCATAACCATAACAAGCATAATATAAAATCACATCATGAGCATTAAACATAAAACCATAAACCATGAGCATGAGCATAAACAAATATCACACACAGACACACACACACACACACACACACACACACACACACACACACACACACACACACACACACACACACACACACACACACACACACACATCATGTGTATAAATAGAATATAGACATCTCTCTTTCAAAATGTACATCTCACTGCATCAGCTCATACATTGGAATCAAAATGATATACAAAATGTCATAATCTAGCTATGTCTTATCTATACCCTAGGGACACCACTGCCTCTTAGAAAACTGCTAGATCTTGGTGCCTACCCACCTACTATACATATCTATCCCCTAGTTGTACCTATCTATGTAGATATAAATGCTACCTACTGACTTGGTGTTGCCACACTGGTAGTGCTTGCTAAGCTAGCTCTATACTCACCCCATCAGGGCTCTTGTGGACATTGTGTCAAAATTATAGACTCATAATATCATATATCTTCCACTATGGAAAAGTATTTTGGCATAGGGATAGTACCTAGTGGTCTTCCTAATGCTACTATTGCTCATCCCCTCTATCTCAAGGTGTCCCTCTCTAGGGTCACTAAGCCTAGTGACATCTTGGACTGATCCCTCTCACCTATCATAATGGAAACTTGACCCTATAATTTCATAATCTAGGCCTATAATGTGTCTACCTACCCTTATAACATTATAATCTATCCTTGTGAAATGACTAAATCCATTCCTACCTATCCATCAAGGCCAACTAGATCCATGGCCATCGGCCTCATGCCTCTAGCATCCCCACCAATATTTGTAGTTACATATAATGGTTGGTATCATTCCATGTACCCATCTATAAAATTGGAATCATCTATATATGCCCTAGTGGGAAATGCCTCATAATCTACCATGGTCAACATATGATGTAGCTTTGGTAATGATATCTTAGAATCCTCTCACCTATTCCTAGGGAATACACCCAAAATTCCCTATTCAAGGCCAAACTACCTCCTCACCCTCTCAAATGGGATGAGATCCACCTCCCCATATTTCCTACCAAGTATCCATCTATATATCTGAAGGGAGAGTGTTTACCTTCTATAGCCAAGTAATATATAAAATTAGACATAAGCTCTCTAGGCGATATCTCCTATCACTAGTACACCTAGTGTACCCCTAAACCACTCCACATTATGTGCACTACCTCTTGCACCTGACATAGAAAAATCACCCCTCCATCATATGAAGTTAATGGGGAATAATATCTATGTGTACCCTACCCATGGTAATCCCACTTGCCTCAACACTTGAATGTGCTTGTAGGCCCAATAATATAGAACTAGGCTAATAATATACCATACCTCTTATGGGCCATGAATGCCCACAACTCCCTATATATTTGTACAATTAGAATAGGTACCCAACCAAATATAGTTTAACTTGATAATAGCTCAAACAACAACCCCACTAGTAAGTATGGGAACCTCTTGCTACTCATGTCAAGAAGCACAAAGCATGAAATGTAAATCATGAGCATGGTCATGAGTCTCCTCTCATCTAGATCCT
The DNA here is from genome assembly GCA_037957365.1 of Torreya grandis. Classification (NCBI taxonomy): domain Eukaryota; kingdom Viridiplantae; phylum Streptophyta; class Pinopsida; order Cupressales; family Taxaceae; genus Torreya; species Torreya grandis. The sequence continues at coordinate 286,314 of JARHVA010007962.1, read as the reverse complement.
TCTAATACAAAGCACTGCACCTAAACCCCCCAGCATGCCATTTGACCTAATAACTATCATCTCCATACAAATCTTGATGTGATCATCCTACTCTTCTTACTCTATATGATAGATCAAATCACTATGAAGTGGAAGTTGAGTGATCTTATGTACATCCTATGGAAAGATATTCATCTCATTGATCGATAATAAGAAGGTATGTGTAATAGGATCCCATTTATTGGTGAGAACTATGACCATAGATGCATCTTAAGGCACACACTGATAATACTTCATTACCCCCAACCCAACCTCTTCCATTTGGGCCCAGTCAAATGGGGTCGTCCCTTACTAGATCTATATAAAGATACACAACACTTGATTGTGCATTTATATCTACTCCCTAGCCTGTACTAATTATGACACATGACTTAGTCACCTACACCATTATTGTCTACCCTAACCTTTGAGAAACTAAACCTATTTCCTTATTCATCCTACCCATCTACCTAATACCCACTAAAATCACCCTTTAAACCTCCAACACTAGCCTCTACTTAGCAAGCACACACTCACTTTGCCTTAGCATTTTTATACTTTCTAAACTCACCTTTTACCCTAGTTAACCACTGATGGTCATGGTGATTGTTTACAATTAAGCATTCATGTTCTCAAGGGTGTCAACTATTGATGATTTAAATCAACCATCGATGGTCATTATGGGTGTTTCAAACCTAGAACACCCAAACCCTATCTACCTATAAAAACTAACCAAACAACAAACTAAACTAGCCTAATTTACTACCCCCCCTCTCTACCTACCCAAATTACCTACTCACCCTCTCAATTCCTCATTTTACCCTCACATTTACTTAAAACCCACAAAAACCCTACCTAAGGCATAACCCTACCAAATAATGAACCACCCTTAACCCCAATGCTCAATACACTAAAATCAAGCTAAGATATCAATTTCAATGACACCCTTACCTCATTTCATGACTACTACCATGGATTCGGTTGTAGGCTTGTCCATCCTCATATGTGCCCATGAGCTCCCTACATATTCAATGGTACTCTAGGTATACCCTCCACCTTAGCTATTATTCAACCTCCACCTCAATAAATACCTTCAATAAACACCTTTTCCACAAGCTACTAAAAACTAAAGCTTTGAGACAACAAGTTACAATGAGTGAAAATGAATTTCACTTTTACTATTAACCTCCATGGATTTATGGTTTTCACCTTAACCATCGATGGTCAAGGTGAACATTGATGGTCATGGTATTTGCCTTTTACACATTACCTTTACCATCACACTTTTTTGGTGCACATATACCATGCAACCCACCCCTAGAGACTACCTTCTCCACCCATCCTGACTACCTTATCGCCTCACTATTAGTCCATTTCAGCCCATCTAACACATATTTTGTGACACTTTTTCCTAGTTATTTGATCATAGTGACCACATTTCCATGTTGACCACCATTTTAAACTTGAAATAACTCATACTTACTTGACCTACTTATGTCTTTTCATGAGCACTTCCTACCTTAGATACCCATGACACTTGACCCGTTTATGTTTTCACTAGGATAAATTCCTTCCTTATATACCTACCAAAACATATACATCACTTCAAAGACTTGTAGGTGTACCCAACCACCATGCATAAATGTATTTATGTGGTCCTCTTATCCATTATCCTCCTAATACTGACCTTTATTGTTATCAACTATGGCAACCTAGTCTATGCACAATATCAGCTATCACACCTTTTATCACACCTTACATGCTTATTTGTGCTTTAATGCCCAACCTATCATCTACCTTCATAATGTATACATTCATTTCCACCTTCATCCATCTTATAAATCCCACACTTTTTCTATTTTACCTCATCACCTCTTAGTTTGAGGGGGAACACCTCTTCCCTTACTTGAGGCAACTAGACCTTTGACCAACATCAATTTTTTGTTTTACAACTTGTTGATTCAAAGCTGCATAACAAAAGGGGCAAAATGTAGACAAAATGTATACACTATAAATCTACACACCATGATTCCAAATGTTAAATCACCCCTAGACTTCCTTAGGACTTCCTTGGGACCAATTTAGCCTTCTAACCCCTAACTAAGCCTAACCCATAGTTAGTTTGACTAAACTAGCTTAAACAAACATTTTACCTATTTCTACCATTCACCCTCAATAATTGATGATCAAGTTGATCACCAATGGTCACTTTGACCATCAATGCTCAGGGTCCACCTCCTTAACCACCAACATATAAGCCACCTAACTTGATTTTCTAAATATAACTTGTCTAAATTTGAATGCAATACATTACATGTGAAAGTCAAAATTAGGAGACCTAGTTCATGTCTTATTGCAATTCTCTCACCTTGCCTATAAAAAGAGAGGAGTAGGGAGGTGAAAGGTATCTACAATTATTATCAAGATATTGTACATCTATAGTTCCTTTATTTTATAGGTCAATCATCATCAACAATCCATTAAACCATCTACTAAGTTAGAGAGCCAACTTGATGCCATAGCTCTACCAAAGTGCCAAGTATTGTTACTCTACCAGAATCATGTTAGACTCCACCAATTATTCAACCACCTCAATCAATCACCTGATCATCTTTCTATAAGATAAGTACTTGATTTTTAGCATTCAATTACTTTATTTTATTTTTGCATTCAACTTAGCAAAAACCCATCTCCTAGAATCTCACTTTGTGATCCTATCAACCAACCATTTTTCAACCTATATCTACACATAGTAACCATTGATGGTTTTCTAAATTGTTGATGGTTTATCCAACCATTGACGATCAAATTAACCACTAATGGTTAGCCCAATCATTGATAATCACTATGGCAACAAATTATAGTAATCTATTTTCACCCACCTACCCCCAATCAAATCTATTTTTTTGTGTCCCTACCTATTCATAGACCCATATCAAATTTTCTAAAGTAAACCCCAATCATCTAGCACTGGTATTAATTTTCTTATTGATATTTTAGCCATTTATAGTCTATTTATTTAGTAAGCATCTCTTATGTTCAATTTTAGAATTTGATTATTTATGCAAGTACCTTATATTCTATTTTTAAATTTAATTGTTTAAAATATGTGGATTGATATCCCTCGAGGAAGCTCTTACTTCTGAGATCTAGCTATCATTAGGCAATCTACCCAACTATCTAAATAACAAGCAAATTTGTTTTAGTTATTTCTTATATGAAAGTCATCCTCCAAAGCCAAAGATGAGTTCTTCATAGTCATCTAATTCAATGCATGTGAAACAATTAGGTTTTTCAACCATACCCATACTTAGTTTCTTCTTTTCCTTTTCCAAAATAATAAGCTAAAATTCACTAATACAAACATATTTGGAATTTCACCAAAACAAGCAATAGAAAATGGAAACATGACAGTGTAGGATCTTGTGTCAAAAGATCACTCGTAGGAGAGGAGTTTAAGTTTGAATAGATCATTGATTTGATAAATGCAAAATAAATAGTTAAATGGTGTAATGAAAATATGGGCCATGGTACTCAAAAACATTCCATTATTCATATATATTTATGGATGATGGAGGATGAATAATTGATAAGCTATGAATATTATATGAAAGTGATAAGATAAAGTGAGTTACACTCATTTCATATCTCAAACATAGGTTCTTGGATGGTTCATACACGACATATGGCATGAATTTTTCTACTTGCATTGACTTTGTTTGGAATAACTGTGAATCACAAGAATGGGTGGATGAATGGATTTTCAAGCCTATAGTTCCAATTAACACTTATAAAGTTCCAAAAAAATTACAACTTGTAGAGCTTACATCATCACATGACTTTGACCATGTATCTAATCTAGTGAAACTAGGTACATCCATATATTTAACATGTGTTTCATATATATACTAAGTTTGGTAAATATATCAACAGATCATGTTATTAAATCATGTTTTATTTTAAGATTTAGCACATGTTTATGTAGTTATTATACATAAGGATAATGAGGAGTATATATATTAATACTTGTACTGGTGTGTAGAGGAAAAATAGAAATTAACTTATGTAGTCATAGATGGGGAAAATATTCACTATCCCATTGGGTCTGCGGTAGTTACTAGAACATGGATTTGATGTTATCCTATAAAAATTTAAATGTATGGTTTCTTAAATACTATGAATTACATATGAAGATAATACACTATTCAAATTCAATTATTGAAATAAATGTTCTAGTACACAAATATCAGGGTATGACATTGAAAAGGACTCTATGGAAGGTTCATGAATCTAATCATGAAGTAAATATTGCTACTATAAATAATAGAGATGACCTTATTGGTTCCTTAGATTGAAATCCCAAGGTATGTTGGCTTCTCAAATGAAAATGTGTTTAGTTTTTTAAAAAAATATTTATTTCATAGGTATTACATATAAATTTCAATTCAATTACATATTAACATATTTTTTGTAGGTTTGTGGTGCCAAATTAGCTTCCAAATTCACATGGTTGGCACCAATAGTAGATAATTTCATATTCTCAAAGCTAAGAGAAGCTTTAATTTCATGTATATGATTGACTCTTTTACCTTATCTATGGAAATGTCATCTTGAGGTTTGTGGGATCAAGAACTAACTAACCCAAAGTTTTTACTTGCATTCATATCTATGTTCTTCTATGATTATCAGTTATATTTCAAATAATATCTATGTTTGTCAACTTTCTTTCATCTCATTCCTTGATGTTATCATGTTTAAAAATCTAAAAAAACTAAAAATGGGGTTCTCAGTCAAACCTTCAAATTCTAATCAAATCCATATAAAATCAACCATTGGTCATAAAAGAGAAAAGTTGGATAACCTCAAAACATAATTTTTGACTTTTGAATCAAGTCTTGAAACATTGTTTTCTCAATGATAAGACATATTAGGGTTTCTTCACAAAAATTTGAACATATTTAGATTTATTTAGTAGAATTCCTTCAAAATTTACAAGAAAGTAGAGAAATTTGATAGGCATGTGAAATTTCTATCATTTTATGGATACAACTTATGGTTTTTGTTTTACTCTTATCCAAATTTTGCCTAAAAAATAATTTGTTAAACTTATAGGGAAATGTCATCTTGAGATAGGATTGGGTGGTTTGTCTCATAATAAGGCATAATAATATGCCAAGAATGTGATCCTATAGGTTAATATCCACCCCTAATGTGGTCTTGATGCCAATTTTTAGTCATGAGGCCCCATAGATAGAGATCTCCAATTGCAACTTACATCGTGATAATGTTTCTTGTCAATGTTGTTGAGGCTAAAATTAATGAAAAAAAGACCTATTAATGTTGATTCCAAGGCCATGGTAGTGGGAAATGTTTGTAAATTGTACATCCCAATTTTTTTGAAGTGATGGATTTTGAAGCGAAGGTCCTGGAAGCATAAATGTCTATTGGAGATAAAGAACCTATCTCTTAACTATATAAAAGTTACATTTTAGGACTAATCACCAAATCCTATACTAGGAGTTTGTTAATGATATAAAATATAATAGATTTGGGGATAAGATTTATATATTCACATGATGGATCTTTTGGTTTATGGATATGACTTATGGTTTTCATTTTATGCATGTCTAAAGTTTGCCTAAAAAATAACAATTTTTCCATATAGGGGAAAGTCACCTTAAGGTCATAATGGGTGCTCCATCTCCTAACCAGGCATACTTTAATGCCAATAATATGTCCTAGAGGGTAATTTTTACCTTGAAAATGATGTAAATTCTAGTTTTTATTCATGAGGCCCCAGAGATAGAGATTTCCAACTACAACTTTTATCTTGCATCTAGGGAAATATCATCTTGAGGCTAGAATGGGTGCTCCAACTCCTATCTAGGCATACTCAAATGCCAAGAATGTAGTACTAAAGGTTAATAAACACCCTTGACATGGTTTCAATGAAAATTTCTAGTCATGAGGCCCTGAAGATAGAGATATCAAACTATGACTTGCATCTTAACAACATTTCTTATCAATATTGCTTGAGGTCAAAATTATGGCAAAAAAAGACCTATTCACATGGATTTTGAGGCCATAGAGGAGGTAAAATGTGTAAATTTAAAATATTTAGGTGTTGGAAGTGATTTATTTAAAATCAAAGGTCTTGAAAGTGGAAATGTCTATTGGAGGCAAAGAACTTGTCTCTTAACTACATAAAAGTTGCATTTTAGGACTAATCACTGAATCCTATTCCAAGAGTCCATCGATTATTTTTAGTTTGATTAATTTGGGGTGAAATTAGAAGATTTTTAAAATAATTTGATTTTTTTTTATTTCATGTATATAAATTATAGTTTCTATTCTATGCCTAACTAAAGTTTGCCTAAAAAATAATAATTTTGCCTTATATGGAAATGATGTCTTGAGGCTAGAATGGGTGCTCCATGTCCTAATTGAGCTTAGTCAAATGAAAATAATGTAGTCCTAGATGTTTATATCCACCTATAACATGGTGGTGATGCCAATTTTTAGCCATGAGGCCCTAGAGATAGAGATCTCCAACTATGTCTTGTATCTCAATAATGTTTCTTTTCAATGTTGTTTGAGGCCAATTTTTTTGAAAAAAGGGTATTTGCATGGATTATGTGGCCATGGTGGTGGGAATTTTTGTAAATTCCACCTAATATAGCAATTTTACCTAAAATTTTAAGAGATCCCACTAGTTGAAAATTGAGATATTTTACTTTTTTGTTCTTAAAACCCTATTCTAGGGTTTCTTAGTAAACATAGAAGCTTGAGAGCTTATTAAAGTGATAGTTTATAGAGTATAAAACTCTCTAACCTTTATAACATAATAAATTATGTTTGAAAAAAATACATTAAGGACAACATTAGGATTAAGACTTGATCTATCACAATCTCAACAAGACAAAATCCTTTATCTAAATGGTTTAGATGAACTTTAAAAAGAGCCACTTCATCACACTAAAGTTATATAGTAAAAAATAATTAGATGGCATGATAAACACATCAAGACTCAAACATTACATTTATGGGATTGGGATTTATTTTTTGACTCCAAATAAAAAGATCGTAAGGGTAAGCTCTAAATCAGATGGCTTGGGCCATATGAAATAGAAACAATTTTAGATAATGTAGTTCTTAAGTTATAGAGTATTGACCTAGTCTATTAGTCAATGGCCATTGACTAATTGTAAAATAAGCCTTTTTATAAGGATAATTTCACTCACCATCTTATTGATGAACATCAGTTCTCTCTCTCTCTTAGCATAAGGATGACATTGTTCCTTATTAAGGGTATTTATTTGAACCCTTATTCACATATTTTTTTAACACCATTAGGGTTTCTACATGATTAATTAATAGTTATAAAAGCTTAATCACCACCTCCAAAGTTATGAAATAACAAATAATTAATTCATATTACTACAAGCTTATGTTATGTAGCAATAAAGAATTAATTATTATTGATAAGGGTATTTATTTAAACCCTTATTCACATCCTTATTTATTGCAATAGCTATTATGGTTGATACATGATTAAATCCTATTTATATAGGCTTAATTATTACCCCCAAGTTGTGCAACAATAAATAATTAATTATTGTTACTACACGCTTAAGTTGTGAAGAAAAAAAGAATTAATTCTTGTTGTTATGGATACTTTTTTAAACAATTAATCACATCATTATTTCTTTTAACAATTGTTATGGTTATTACATTATCAATTCCTATTGATACATGCTTAATTTCCACCCCCAAATTGTGCAACAACAAATAATTAATTCATGTTGTTAAGGGTATTTTTGTAAATGCTTATTCACATCCTTATTTATTTTAATAACTATTATTTTTGATATAAGGTTAATTCTTATTTATTTAGGTTTAATTACCACCCCTAATTTGTGTAGCAACAAATTAGATGGCATGATAAACACATCAAGATTCAAGCATTCCATCTAGGGGGTTATGCTTTAATTTTTGATTCCAAATACAAATATCAAAAGGGTAAGCTCCAAAATAGATGGATTGGGCCATATGAAATAGAATAAAATTTTGATGATAGAGTTGTTAAGTTTTAGACTATTGACCTAGTCCAATTTCATCTACTAGTCAAAGACCATCGACTCAAATTGTAGAAGAAGCTTTTTATAAGGAAACATTTAGTCACTAGCTTCTTGATGAATATAAATTCTCTCTCTCTCTCTCATCATAAGTATAAAACTATTCTTGTAGTATAATGGTATTTATTTGAACCCTTCTTCACCTCTTACCAGGAATAAACTAGGTTCCTAAACATAGTATTGTCATGCTACAAGATTAAGGGTATTTATTTAAACCCTTATTCACACACTTATTTCTTTTCATAGCTTTTATAGTTTCTAAAATATTAATTCCTATTGATACAATATTAATTCATGTTTCTACAAGATCATTTTTTGTTTCTAAAAGATAATTTTCTATTGCTATAGGATTAATTTTTGTTGCTTCAAGAAATAAATTATTGTACTCCAACATACCCTAGCCTCTTGACAACTACTTCAAAGTGATTCAATATCCATTTTTTGCATATTCTACCATATTAATAGAATGATTTATGTAGTTATTAAATATCATGCTCTAAAATGATCACTTTAAAAAAGGACAACAAGTACATCTATGGGTCCAACTATTACTGGTTCCTACAATACTATATACCTATTTCTCTTAGGGGTTCATGGACACATAAGCAAATTATGGTGTCACTACATGTATCTTTTGAATTTATACTCCTTAGGATTTATATAAGGCTTCCTATAGGTGATATGCACTTTGTTGGACCATAGAAATAGAAAATACATCTTCCTCAATGACTTGAAGCCACCTTCCAATGGTCACCATCATCCTTCACGACCATGAACTATCTGTAGTAATTTCCACTTTACCCATCCAATTCATGTCTGGCCACCATTACCTCACTCCATGGTGGCATAATGACATCATCTATATTATCTCTTGCCAACCACACATACTCAAGTAATAACCAATTATGATGACTAATATATTCATTTTACTTTTTTTGAAGCATCTATTTTAATTATTATTTTTATATAGTAATTATGATATATCGTATTGATTTAATCAAGAAGTTATTGATATGAAAAACTTTTAACAATCCCTTTAAATTATATTTTCCATTAAAAATCCTATTAATCCATTTTTATACCAAATCTCCCATCCCCATTTGTCCCATCCAACCTATCACACATACCACAATCTTACACAATCAAGGATGAGTGATCTGATAGGGGATGAGTGATCTAATAGAGGATAAGTGATATTTCCATAATGATGAAGATAATTTTACATAACTACCTTGAGCTATTAGATGTAGGTATTAAATTTCTAAAAAGCAAAGAATTGAGCCTAACAATCTTAAAATCTTGCATTATCATTTTTTCATACCCAAATCCAACAACCTACATTGACACTTTCACTTACTCAAATGCTTAATTCAAAACCTCACTCCTAAGATTCAATAGTTATAGGGGAAACTGTGTGCAACATGAACCAGTAAGCCTCACACCTCTACTATAACAATTAGATGTCATGGTAATATTCTAAAATATAGGATGGATGGTATATTTTGAAGATATAACAAACTAAAACTAGAGTATAACCAAATAATTTGATAGTTCACTAGATAAAAATTTGGTTGTTATAAAGGGCATGCAAATTAAGATAAGTAAGACATTTATCATTATGGTAACTAGGTTACCTTATAATGGAGACTTGTGGAAGGATAAATTTGATAGATAATCCAAAAGATAAATATTTTATTAAAGGATGAATGCTTAAGATCCTCCAAAATATGGATTAGCTAATTATCATTACCACGTTTCTGGGATAGAGAAATTAATTTCATACCGATACATGTCACATGTGAGGGTAGATATTCTATTTTGTATGGAACTCACTTCAAATATTTGAATCACTTGATGCATACAATTAGAATAATTGTGCCAAATTTTATTTTGAATATGTTAATTAAAATGGTTTTAGAATATTAAAAGGGTAATCGAAAACTACTTACCTATCACTAATTAATTCAACTAATTATCCAAGATTGCTTAAATAAAAAAATATCCAACCTAAGTGTTGATGCAGTGGATTGCACCCAGGGTAGGAGGCTGAGCTCCTGCCTTCTACACATCAAAATGGAAACTTCCCTCTCACCTGTGGGACTGGTGAAGCTAGAGGGGAGAGTCTCTAGGTAAGGGCTAGCTCCCTTTGATGCATTTGAGTTGTTCCAATAAGTGATAACACATATATATAGATATATAATGGGGGGTGAAAAGGGAGAAGGATTACAGGAAAGTGAAACTACTCTAAAAGAGGTGATGCACCAAATGATTTGACCTACTCACACTCACACTTGAAGCTAGACAAACACATATGTACACTTCAAACTGGCAGAAGGACCAGGTTGCAGAAAGCTTAATAGGGAGGCCTTAATGGAACACACAAAAAAAAAAAGACTCCCTAAAGGTTTTGTGGAAAGGCACACTATATAGTAGCTTCTTTTGTCTTTGCACTTCCAAATACAACTCTCCTTGTCACCTGCAAGAATAGCACCTTATAGACACTAGGTGTGTTGGTATTAAACCTGTGGAAGCATTAAGAAGCAATGACTAAACATAAACTGACACTCAAGCACACATGTAGACATCTAACCAGAATAGAGGTAAAAATTCATTTATTGATTTTAGGTGAAAATTTGCCAGGGCTTCACCTTACAAATGTGACAGATCCTATTCCAAAATGACAAGTCTACAATATATAGAGGAAGGAGGGAGGCCTTTTGGCACTCCTTTTACAAATGACCCATGCACACTCTGATCATTAGGAAGAGCAAGATGCTTAAACATCAATGAGAAATTATGAGCCATGCCCTTTGTCTACTTGCAAGACCACTCCTTCAAGGTGATTACGTGGTTTGTTTGATCATTAATGAAAAATGAAGAAAATGGGTCTAATCGCTAGCTGTTTGCACCTCCTAATAATCAATTCACAAAAACTATATCACCTGCTAGAGTAACTTATTAAATCAGTGCCTCCCTTTGCCACTTGGACTATTTGCCTGTTCCTACACTTGGCACTTTTCTCTCTTTGTTCTTTGGGCCCTTTGTCTCCTTTTACTCCTTCAGCCCTCGGGGGTGATCTTCTAGCAAGTCGCTACATTCCTTGGATGGGTTTTTCTTTCAGCCTCTTTTCTCATTGATAAAATGTCTGAAAAAAATGATCTCATGCTTGCTTCCTTTCTTTTGGAGTATTCTCTCAATTTTTGTGTCATGGCCCTTTTCCAAATTTATTCAGACTTTTTATCTGAAGGAATTCCTTCAGAAAAACATCTAAAAGAATTTATGACGAAACAAAAATCCAAAAAACTTACCCTTTGCAGCTATCTTTCCTTTGAAGTGCTTCTTACCTTTTGCAAGGGCTTTTGAACTCAAAACTACCCTCCATAAGGGCACTTGCCCTTCAGCTTTAGGTTGCTCCCTTGAACCAAGCCATTAAACCAATCGATTGAACCAAAAATGGTTCAATGGTTCAACACTACGCACTGAGCCTTTGAACCTTCCACGATGAACCAAGTTATTGAATTAAGTGTTAAACCCACTAATTAAACCAAGTGATTAAACTCACCGATTGAACCAAGCGTTGAACTCACTGATTGAACCAAGTGTTGAACTCACTAATTGAACCAAGCATTGAACTCACTAATTAAACCAAGCATTGAACTTGCTGATTGAACCAAGCGATTGAACTAAGGCATTGAACCTACCGATTGAACCAAGTGTTGAACTAAGGTGTTGAACCCACCGATTGAACCAAGCATTGAACTAAGGCATTGAACCCACCAATTGAACATGAAGGCATTGAACCGATTCAACAATTTGAAGGTGCTAGCTCTCAGAAAGATTATGTCATTAAACCACTCTTCCAACCTTAAGGAAAAGTGTCTTCTAAACCATTTTAGCTCTCTTCCCTTATGAATTTATTTAGACAAGAGTCTGGAGAAGCTTTGTAAAACCTTGCACCTTCTAAACTGGTTCTTCATCTATCAAAAGTTTACACCTATAGAGTTCATAGAAAAACCCACTGCTGAGTCCATAGAAACCCAAGCTCTACAGAGTCTGTAGAAAATTAATCCCTACAGAGTCCATAGAAATAGACCTGCAAAGTCCATAGAAAAAGACCTATAGAGTCTGTAGAAAATTCTTGGACTTGTGCAAAATCAAAAAATGAACTAGCCTAAAATAGCAGAGGAAGAAGGGGACCAATTTTTGGCCTATTACACAAAAATGGTCAACAAATTGGTGACTCCCAGGGGAAGCATGTCTGCTCTTCTTAGAAGCTAGTTGCCTCAAAAACCATTGGGCACAGGGTCAAATTGTAACTTGAGGATCATTAAAAGCTCTAATAAATCTAAAACTAATCACAAAGATTTACCTCAAAACAAAATGAAAACACAAACAAAACTAATAAAACTACTAACATGTGCAGAAAGCACTTAGGGAAAGTAGGAGAAAAGCAAGGGAAATATATACATGACCAAAAATGGGGTCAGTGGCAATGCTTAAGATGTATCCCATTAACTGGGATATATAATTCTTCACCATCCAACTTGGAGAGTTGGAATGCATTATGCTGCTTGCACTGAGTGATTATGTACGGGCCACTCCTTAGGGTGTCAAACTTTGCATGTTTTCCAAGCTTAGCTTGGTCTTCATCCCATTTCAAGATAATGTCTCCTTTAGAGAAACCTTTCGATGAAGATTTCTTTTCGAATCATCTTTTCACTTTCTATTGGTGGCTGGTCATAGAAGCCATAGCCTGGTACCTGGTCTCTTGGAGTTCCATCAGCTCACATAGCCTAACCTCCATGCTATTTCCCTCTTCTAATTATATCTGGCAAGTGAGATCCAAGGCTGGCAACTTGAGTGAAATGGGGAGCCTAGATTCCCTTTCATAGATGAGTGTGTATGGTGAGTTTCCAATTGACCTCTTTAGGGTGACCCTATCTGCCCATAGGGCTATTTTTAACTTGGCATGCCAAGTCCTCTGATTTTCCTCCATGGTTCACTTGATGATCCTGATCAGGTTCTTATTTGTAGACTTAGCCAGTCCATTCCCCTGTGGGTAGTAATTGGATGAAGTGATAAGATATATACCATATCTCAGCACCCATTCACTTGTTTTGGTTCCCAAAAAAGCTAAGGCATTATCTGAGATTATGGTTGCCAGAACCTTAAACCTTGACACCAAGTCCTCATAAAAATCTAGGACCACACATTCATTTTCCTCCTTTAGAAAAACATCCTCTACCCATCTTGTGGAATAATCTATGGTAGTCAGGACCCACTTATGTCTAACACTGGAGGGAGGATTAATCATCCCTATGAAGTCTAGGCCCCATTGCATGAATGGCTGCTCCACCTGAATAGGCTATAAAGGCATGGCAACCGACCATTACTTCCCATTAAAAATCATGCACTTTTGGGACTTTCATACCTAGGCATGGGTGTCCTTGAAAAGAGTAGGCTAGAAATAGCCAGCTCTCATTATTCTTGCTGCAGTAGCCCTAAGAGCAAAATGACCACTGACTGGCCCATCATGGAACTCAGACAGCACCCTGTTGGCCTATCCTGCATCTAAACATCTTAAAAGGACTCCTGAGAAATCCTTTCTAAACAACACTCCATCAATCAAGACATAAGGGAGACATTGGAGTCTGAGATATCTCCTCTTGGTCCTATCAAGGCCTTGTAGGCACTCACCAGTGAGAAGGAAAGACCTCACGTCTAATGTCCAATCCTTCATGACAGCTGGTTCTTCTATCATAGCTGCATCATGAATTAGTAGATAGTCCTCCTTTTGCTACTTAAAGTCTATAGTGAGGTTTTCACATAGGCCTCTTCCTCTTACCAGTTTGGTGATCTTGATATCTACATCATATTCCATCACCTTAGTGATCCACCTTGCTCTCTTCTCATTTAGGTCTCAGTTGATCAAGAAATCTTTGATTCTGGGATGTGGAACCTTGAGGTGGATTCTACTATTTTATAGCATGTGTCTATATTTCTTCAGACTCTATATGACCAAAAAGACTTGCTTTTCCACATATGTGTATTTGACTTAAAAACCTTCTAGGCCTTGGCTAAAAAATGTAATTGGTTGCTCAAGGTTATCATCACTTGCCTGAGTAAGCATGGCAGAGATTACCTTTTTGTTGCCAAAGGTGTAGAGGTTGAAATCTTTAGTGAAGTCAGAGCTGATCAAAGTGGGAGCCCGAGCTATGGCCTGCTTGATTTCTTCAAAACTATCTTTTCTTGATGCTGTCCATGTGAACTCCTCACCCTTCCTCAACATAGAGGTCAATGACTTGACCATCTTTGAAAAATTTAGGATAAATCTTTATATGAAATTTATCTTTCCAAAGAAGATTTGCAAGCCTTTCTTGTGCTTAGGCAAGGATAGCTCCAGGATGGAGTGAACTCTCTCTAGATCAATAGCCAAACCCTCTGAAGAAATAATGTGACCAAGGAGCTTCCCCTAGTGAACAATGAACATGCATATCTTAGGATTGAGAGAGATACCAAACTCTCTACACCTCTCAAAGATTTTCCTTAGGTGTTTCATGTGTTGGCTTGCTTCCTTAGAGAAAAATGTCACATCATCAAGATATACTAGTACAGTCTTATTCATCAGGCCTTGAAAGGCTATGTCCATTGCTCGTTGGAAAGTGGCACCAGCATTAGACAGTCCAAAAAGCATTTTTATATAAGCAAATGTTCCCCACTTGGTTGTGAAGGCTATCTTGTGCTGGTCATAGTCTTGCACCAAAATTTGGTTATATCTTGAATACCCATCTAGGTGGGAGAAATGCTCACTACCTATCACCATCTGAAGGATTTGCTCCATGCTTGGGAGAGGATAATGATCTTTCAAATAGACTCTATTGAGATCTCTAAAATTGATGCATAGTCAAATCTCCCCATTTTTTTGGATAGGAACAAGATTGACCAGCCAAGAAGAGTGTTTGATTGGAAATATTATCCTAGACTCAATCAACTTGGTAAGGTCCTTTCACATGAGAGGCTCAATCATTGGGTTGACAAGCCTCTACTTTTGCTTGATTGGCTTGGTGCCTTCTTCTAGCTTGATGGTATGCTGGGCCAAGCTTGGGTCAAGACCCTTCAAATCACTATACTCCCAAGCAAAGATATCGGCAAATTCTTGGCACAACAAGATGAAGGCCTACCTTTCCTAGTCTATGCACACTTTTCCAAGTGCAAGCAACTTGTCCTTGAATATTTACACCTTCTCATGGTGTTCCTCCTTTATTGCAATGCATGCCTTGTCATTTATCAATTGGTCATCTCCATTGAAGATACTCTCTAGAGTGACCAAACCTTTGGGGAGTTTATTATTCTTCAGCTAAAAAATTTGGCTGCCATATTGCTGCTATAGTTTCACCTAGTTTTTTGCAATGAATTTCACTTCTTCTTGTAGGAAGAGTGCTATTTGGTGATCACTATTGAAAACCTGCCAGTTGGTGATGTTGTCAGGTATAGAAGGTCGGATCACTACTTTCAAGTGACACGAGTTGTGGTCTTAACCTATTTCTTGAGGAATATCAAACTAGGCACTGACTACTACCATCGTATCTCCTTATTTTTTCTATTCTTTAGGGATGGAAGTAATATTGAAAGTGTAGAAATTTTCCACTAAGTCCCATACCCTATGATTGTAAGACTTTAGTAGAGAATTCTTCATCAAATTTTGGCTTCTTACTTGGTTGACAATCAGTTCACTATCTCCAAACACTTGTAGCTCTTTGATTTCTCTTTTCCTTGCCCACTCCAAACCATGGATGAGGGATTCATATTTTGCAACATTGCATGTGCAAGAAAATTAGAACTGAAAGGCTAAAAAATACCTCTCTTTTGAAGGAGAGACCAGCACTGCTCCACCACTAGCTCCCAACTTACTCCTTAAACCATCAAAGAATAGTTGCCATAGACCTGGGCTTTCCTGGCTAACTTTCATCAAGTTTGGTATGAAAGTACCTTCTTCATGCATGTAATAAGTTCCAATGCCCACCTCCTCTATTAATTTTTAAGGATCATGCTCGAAGTTGTCACTTCCCATTCATCTAAGAGCAGGTCTGCAACTCCTTCAATGGCAGAGGATGGAGATTGGTCTACTTGGAACTCTTCTTGGTCAATGATGGCGTAGCTAACATTTGCTGCCTTGAGTGAGTAAGGTTCCAAATGATCTTTGTGGAGTGGTTTGGATTCAATCTTGACTTTAGTCCCATACTTGGTTCTAAAAACTAGATAAGACTAATTTGCTGCTAAGTAGCTACCTATCTTGGATGTAAAATCCCTAGATAAGTAGATGGCAAAGTAGGGAGGGACATCTACCACTACCACATCATTAAGAATGAAGAAAGTCAATAAAGCATGCAGTGTCAAGCTCAAACCTCTTACCACCCCAATTGTCTTTGTTGGGGTTCCATCTAGCTACAGGACTCCCTTGGTCATTTCTTCGTATTTCAAGCCCAGCTTGTTAGCTATGCATTCGGGCATCATCGAGGTGCTTGCCCCACTATCAATGATGTAATTTTACACCAAGAAATATCCTATGACCAAGGACACATAAAAAGGAGGAACCTTCTATTCCTTTTGGGTCTGACCTAAGGTGGAAGGCTATCCATTCATCATCAAAATGTTGTCAGCTTTTGTTGGGACAGCTTGTTCATTTAGCTCATGCAATTCCTTTTGCAGCATGTCTTTCTACCCTAGTATTGATAGCAGATCCCATAAGGAGATGTTCATGTGTAGCTTCTTCATCTAGTCAACCACATTGACTTGAGGGTTGCCTTCCTTAAAAAATTTCTTGGAATTATGTACAGCCTGAGATGTAGGTCGAGGAGTTGGAGGTACAACTGGCAGTCTAAAGCTTGAGACATTTTGATTTGCATGTGATGAAGAAGGTGTTGCTAACATTTGGGCAGTAGCTTGAGCTTCTTCCATTGCCATTCTTTTGAATCTTGTGTTGGCTACAACACAGTCAGATTGATTGTCTGTAGTGCCCACATAATTGACTGAATAGAACTCTCATTCTAGATGATTCATGAGGGTAGAATCAGGTTGGGCCTAACTGCTACTCGTGTTGGGTTGCATTGGAGCCTCAAAGACTTGGGAATGGGTGGCTGCCTAATTTTCTTACACATTTGGGTAATAACCCATCACCTCATTTGTATAAATAGCTTACTCTTGACCATATCTCATGGTTGAATAACTTAGTTATTCTTGCACTAGATTGTTTTAAATGGGCACCATGACCTTAGATGATGAAGGGGCACCTAGGTTGTATCCTTGAAAGGGTTTGGTCTGAGTAAGGTGACATTGTCCTTGATTGTAATTTTGGAAAGGGGGTCTAGGAGCCTAACCATACTATTGGTACCCTTGATTTGGCTGATTGCTTTGAGCTTGTTGCCTTTTAAGAGCCACAGGTTCATTTGACATACTTTGCAATAGACTCTTAACTTCATGAAGTTCATTGGATGTAGTAGCAACTAGTTTCTCTATGCTAGGTAGAGGAGCCAATGTGGGGGTAGTAGTTTGAATTAGAGGTAGCATTTTTGGGAAAAGTGGCATATGGGGTCTAGGAGCTATCTTCCCAGCCTACACTAAGCAATTTTCAGCTGTTATGGCTATGTCATAGGTGGTAGGCAGCACATGTCCTCCCATGGACTGTATCATAACAATGATATCACTGTTCAATTCTCTTAAGTAATATAGGAAAGCATAGCTAGCAGTCAATCTTACCAAAATGGGGATTTTATCCCATGTCTTCTAAAATTGAGTGTTGAAATCTTGCATGTATTCATGTGGGGCTCTTTTCATGGTAGTCAGCTGCTCAGCAAGTGAGACGTGGTCGCTCTTTTCCACAAAATGGTCCATCAAGTGAGTACCCAATTCATTCCAAGAACTAATTGAATTTATAGCCAAAGTCCCATACCAGTCAAAAGCTTTGCCCTTAAGAGACAATGCCAGTAATCTAATTACAATATTTTCCTCAGTGACATTATGAATATTACAAAGGTTATCAATATTTTTGATGTGCTCAATGACTATAATGGGCCCCTCTCCATCAAAGGAAGGCACATTTTTCAGGGCTACTCCTGGAATTAGGTCATAACATTGGAGATTCAAAGGACTCTGACCATGAAAAGTCACAAAGGATAATGCCATAGCTGTGACAAGATGTAACTACAGCCTTGCTGCATATGCATTCCTTATAGCAGGCCTGGGAAGGTGGTTTATTGAATAAGGATGGGTCCTCTCAAACCTCAATCTTTTTTTTGAGTTTAAAGGCAACTCAATGAAGTCAAAAGGAACACCCTTAGAAGTAGATCATGTGGTGACTTTAGGCATAGGAAGTTAAACTGGTCTTTGATTAAAAAGTGAAGTTCTTACTAGTGGAGTCACCAGATGATAAAATAGTTGATTTTCTATAACAAGACCAGTATCAATACTAAAACTTTACTAAATGTAAAAATTGAGTCCCACTGGGCATGCCAAAAAATTGTTGACACAGTGGATTGCACCCAGGGCAGGAGGCCGAGCTCTTGCCTTCCACACATCAAAATGGAAAATCCCCTCTCACCTGTGGGACTGACAAAGCTAGAGAGGAGAGTCTCTAGGTAAGAGTTAGCTTCATTTGATGCATCTGAGTTGTTCTAATAAGTGATAACACTTATATATAGATATATAATGGGGGTTGAAAAGGGAGAAGGATTACAGGAAAATGAAACTACTCTAAAAAAGGTGATGAACCAAATGATTCAACCTACTCACACTCACACTTGAAGCCAAAAAAAACATATGTACACTTCAAACTGGTAGAAGGATGAGGTTACAAGAAGCTTAACAGGGAGGCCTTAATGGAACACAAAAAAATAGAGACTCCCCAAAGGTGTTGTGGAAAGGCACACTGTATAGTAGCTTCTTCTATCTCTACACTTCCAAATATAGCTCTCCTTGTCACTTGCAAGAATGGCACCTTATAGACACCAGGTGTGTTGGTGTTAAACCTGTGGAAGCATTAAGAAGCAATGACTAAACACAAACTAACACTCAGGCACACACATAGACATCTAGCTAGAATAGAGGTAAAAATGCATTTATTAATTTTAGGTGAAAATTTGCCAGGGCTTCACATTACAAATGTGATAGATCATGTTCCAAAATGACAAGTCTACAATATATAGAGGAAGGAGGGAGGCCTTTTGGTGCTCTTTTTACAAATGACCCATGCACGCTCTGATCATTAGGAAGAGCAAGCTACTTAAACATCAATGAGAAATTATGAGTCATGCACTTTCTCTGCTTGTAAGACCACTCCTTCAATGCGATTACATAGTTTGTCTACTCATTAATGCAAAATGAAGAAAATGGGTCTAGTCGCTAGCCATTTGCACCTCCTAATAATCAATTTGTAAACACTATATCACCTACTAGAGTAACTTCTTGAATCGGTGCCTCCCTTCACCACTTGGACTATCTACCTATTCCTACACTTGGCACTTTTCTCTCTTTGTTCTCTGGGCTCTTTATCTCCTTCTACTCCTTTAGCCCTCGGGGGTGATCTTCTGGTAGGTCACTACATTCCTTAGACGGGCTTTTCTTTTGGCCTCTTTTCCTATAGACAAAATGTCTACAAAAAATGATCTCATGCTTGCTTCCTTTACTTTGGAGTATTCTCTCAGTTTTTGTGTCATGGCCCTTTTCTAAATTTCTTCAAACTTTTTTTTTGAAGGAATTCCTTCAAGCAAAAGTCTGAAAGAATTCATGACTAAACAAAAATCTAAAAAACTTACCCTTTGTGGCTATCTTTCCTTTGAAGTGCTTCCTGCCCTTTACAAGGGCTTTTAAACTTAGAACTACCCTCTGCAAGGGCACTTGCCCTTCAGCTTTAGGATGCTCCCTTGAACCAAGCCATTGAACTGACCGATTGAACCAAAAATGGTTCAACAATTCAAAACTACACGTTGAGCCTTTTAACCTTCCGCAGTGAACCAAGTGTTGGATCCACTAATTGAACCAAGTGATTGAACTCACCAATTGAACCAAGCATTAAACTCACTAATTAAACCAAGCATTGAACTTGCTGATTGAACCAAGCGTTGAACTCACTGATTGAACCAAGCAATTGAACTAAGGAATTAAACCTGCCGATTGAACCAAGCATTGAACTAAGGTATTGAACCCATCGATTAAACTAAGTGTTGAACCTACCGATTGAACCCAAAGGCATTGAACCGGTTTAATGGTTTAAAAGTGCTAACTCTCAGAAAGATTATGTCATTGAACCACTCTTCCAACCTTAAGGAAAAGTGTCTTTTGAACCATTTTAGCTCTCTTCCCTTATGAATTTATTTAGACAAGAGCCTGAAGAAGCTTTGTAAAACCTTACACCCTCTAAACTGGTTCTTCATCTATCAAAAGTTTACACCTACAAAGTTCGTAGAAAAACCCACTACTGAGTTTGTAGAAACCCAAGCTCTACAGAGTCCATAGAAAATCAATCCCTACAGAGTCTGTAGAAATAGACCTATAGAGTCCATAGAAAAAGACCTGCAGAGTCTGTAAAAAATTCCTGGACTTGTGTAAAATTAAAAAATGAACTAGCCTAAAACAATAGAGGAAGAAGGGGACCAATTTTTGGCCTGTTACACCAAAATGGTCAACACTAAGTTGGGAAGACTTTCTATAATTATCTGTAATAGTAAAAAGTGAATATGGATAAGAGGGTAATGATGAAATAGAGAAAGAAAAGGAATAATAATAATAATAGGCTAAAGATGACTTTTAAGAAGAGGAAAAAGAATAAATACCTCTAGAAGTAGATATGGAGATGGTCCTTGCATAAAAATCTACAGTTACATAAGAACTTGTTGCCACACAAGAACTTGTAGTCACATAGAACCTAAAACAAAATCTTTAAGGGGCAAGGGAACAATAAGGAGGAAAATAAAACTGATCCTTCAATCTTCTTCATTAGATGAGTTAGAGGAGGAATTTCCTCCAAAACCTAGAGATCGTAATAAATCTAAACAACCATAATTCTATAGAAGGAGATCTCATAGGTTGAGAGGGAAATGTTAGAAGAAAAAATCATCCAAAACCCTTATTATAATTCATGATGAAGCTGAAGATACTAATATTCCATTATTTATCAATGAATAACCTTCTACCTCATATGGTTTAGAAGATACAAAAAAGAATGACAAGGAGCAATCAACTAAATAAGGACACTCAATTGATTAAAAAATAGTCAAATGGAAACAATAAGTCAGAACATCTAGTTAAGGAAGATATGGGATAAAAATAAGATGGATGGAATGAGATAATATAGGTACATTTTGAGGATACATTACAATAAGAGCCTATAGCATCCTTGCAATAATAATTCTCAACTCTAGAATAAACATTACAAGAAATTAAGATGTTGATAAATAATCTAAAGGAGTATGAAATTCATGGACTAGATACATTAGCATTAGTAGCATCAAAGCTACATGACCTAATTTCCATTAATGAGTCCTAACCTCCATCACCTAAATAATTAGTACCATTGGTTCATGCCCAAATTATAGCCAAAGCATTTTTCTCTAGAACCATTCAAACTAAAAGGTATAATACACCATTCACTCTCCACTAAAATGATCCAATCTATAGAGGAATAACTTGAAGATTTTAAGCAATTGAATAAATAATTTTTTTCATTAAATAATAAATCTCAAGTCGATGAGGAACAATCTATGAAGTTGAAAGATAAGATGGAGGAAATGGCCAAGGTAATAGACCAGTGTATCGACTATCAACCTCTTAATAGGGTATACTCCATATATTTATAGGAATAAAGGCTCAAATTTAAGTTCATAAAGATCTATTATGATTTTCTATGTTAAGTATTAGACCCTAGAGATTTCTTTGATATGTACAATAATAAACCAATAGAGGCACAATCCTAGTTATGTGAATTTTATATCTAAACTATATTATGCCTCATGACCTATATTGGAACCCTAACTTGTATATCTGAGATATATTATTGAAATAATTTTCCTCATATATGGCTAATGAATTTATAATATACCTAGAAATGATAGATTACAAGTATAAGTAATAATAAATGTATTAATGATTAGAGGGCAATTCTTAATTCTAGAAAACATCATTCAAAAATGGGTTAACTTGATGAGTAGAACAAAAGTCTCTTCTTGGTTTTCAAAACAATAATTATAGGCTTAAATTTTTTAATTTGGGTTAAAAAAATTATATAGGAGTAGACACATGTAGAGCTTGCATATCTAAGTGGGGATAACTCACCATATATTTAAATAAAATGGAGTCATACTCACTTTTAATATGACAATAGATTTTGATAGGTGTTGATGCATCTAAATGTATCATAGGTGCTCTTAGTGTTTAAAGAGAACTTCTTATTTTAGAATTCAAATTATTTAGAGCATGAGTTGTAGGTTGTGATGATCTAGTCACCTATGATGAAATAGTGGTAGAGCAAGCAAACTATTCCATAATATTTATAAATCTTGATGGTTGGAAGCCACCTTGGTCCTCAATAATATTTACACAAGATGTAATAATCTATATTAGTATCAATGAGTTATGATCAAATTCTAATCTAATAATATTCTAACATCAATATTCATAATGGTTTTAAGCTATAGTGATCCAGTTATAAAGGGAGAAAAGAGAAAGGTAGGGTAGAAAGAAAACAAGTTGTTGATATTTACCTCAAATATCATGAAAAAGTTTAAATTCCAATTGGACATACATTTAACAAATGTATATAATGAAATAACATATTACCATATCTTAAAACACACTAGACAAGTATTTAAGGATAGTATGAATAAATAAAATTAAGAACTAGTTTTAATTTAAATATTTACTATTGAAATGAAATAGCATATGCACATCCTTATCCAGAGTAAGAAAAACAAAGTAAACCTATGGAAATTCAACTAATATAGAATTGGCACAAATTAGCAACCCTATATGAAAGATGCACATCTAGAATTCTTAAAAACCATTCAAATTTGAGATCTAGAATAGACAATTGAGAGAGAAGCTAAATAACAATTCACACAAGAAAACATGAGACAATCTTCTCATAATTCTCTAATTATATTTATTACTTTGAAGTTTACACTAGTTTTTTCTCAGAAAAATCTCTCTTATAAGTGACAATGATCCTTAGATTTAAGGAAGCATGTCGATTAGTTTCCTCAACTTAAAAGTGTACAAAATGTAAAGGACAACTATCCTTTCTAACAAGTTTCTTGAAATACACCAAACTTTATAAAATGGACTAACCTTTAGGCAACGTGCTAACAAAATTCATGTACCTTTACAAAGAATATTATAATTCCAAAATTTACATTTCTTTCCTAAAAAATAATATCCTTAACCAATTAGTGGATCCCATGTTGATGAAGACCCTTGGCTCTACTGAAGTAAAATTATCACCTTTTGATGTTTCTCATCAACTAACTTCAAGCTAAAAGATGGCTCAAAGAGGAGTTCATCTTCTTAATATGATAAATGATCTAGATCTCTATCATTTCTTTTTGAAGCCTCATTAATGCTCTTTTCCTTAGCCATTTTCTTCTCTATAGTTAAAATCATATCCATGATCCTACCATTGTCACCTCTAAACTTACCTTGGCTCTTATTTCTCACCTCCTAAGGTGACTTTGTGCTTGAATTCATCATCGACCAAGATACCAATGGAGGTGATGTTTTAAGGCTTAGTAATCATGATTCTTAAGATTTTTTCAATTATTTATAGTATTACCTTATCATCTTTGATGAGTCTCTCCAAGGATTTGGACCACACACTCAAGTTATTGATTTTATCCAAAATCAAGCCTAGGATGGTGTTGAGGTGAGATATGATGATAGTCTTATAGCTAGGTATTTTATCCCCTATGAAGATGCCAATAAAATACCTTATTTTATAATTATAACCTTACCATTAGGTGATTAAACCCTTAGTTGTCATATCCTGAAGATATAATGTACTTGGTCTTAGTTTTATTAACTTTAAAGAGTCAAACATGTCATGGAATGATTTTTCAAACATTTTAATTATGGAGTCAGGAATTGATAAAATTGTTTGCTTCTCCAAATCCTCATTCTTCTTTTGAAGGTTATTTATTTGTTGTTATAGGTCTCTGATGCTAGTTTTCAACTAGTCACTTTGAGATTATACCAACCCAAGTATATCTTCTTCATGAATGGGGTCCTCACTGGTCTTTGACCTCCAACAAGGGTCAAACTAAAAAAATTCTCCACCTTCTAAAAATTAAACTCCTCTCCACCCACCATAGCCTTATTTTTTGTTACTCTTTATAATCTAATATAGGTTAGGTTGAATTAGTCACTGACTGAAGAGTGTGTCATTTTTGGTGGCTATGGGGCATCTATTTGGGTGTTATCTGATCCAAGAGTAGCCATTTGTCTTTCCTACTCTTTTTGTTATAGAGCCACTATCTAGGGCTTAATTTCCTCATGAACTATTATGTTGGTGGTCTTTATGATGGTCCATTTATGTTGTAGTATTGGGATCTTATGTATCTTTCCATATACAAACCATTCATGAATGGTTGGACCATGAATTGGATTTTCATCATTGAACATATTAACTTTACTCAAAGGGTGAGTGAGGGTTATTTTAGGCCTCTTAGTTCTTATAGGAACCAATGCTAATTTATCCTTTCTATTATAAGGGGGAATAACTAGAACTAAGTCCAAGGCTATCTCCTTCCCCTTTTCTCTTCCTACTTCCTCAACTTGGGGTTGAGATTTTCCTTCTTGAGCTTCCTCTTCATTAGACCCATAGGCACTAGCCAATGCCACCAAGTCATCTTCCTCTATCTCCCTTAGATGTAATGTAATCATGTCAACATATTCCATTAGAATTTTATTTTTTTAGGTTGGGCAGAAGAGGTTGCTTCCTCACCAGGTCTTTTTTCAAGATTTTCTTTACCTGCACTTTGGGAAATTACTACTTATATCCTTTATGTAATTGGTGCCTCTGGTTGTTCTAGAGGAGGCCTATTATATGGTCTTAGAAACAAGTGGTACTATAAAGGATTCATCTACCATATTTCACCAGTTGGATTCTCATCTCTTTTCAACCTAGCCTCAATCTTGATATTGTGTTTTTTAAATCTTGTCAAGACCTCAAAAAATAAATATGCCTAGATATACATGGTCTCAAAGACACCAAGTTGATGTTCATAGTTCATGCTTATTTTCTTTGCCTTTAAATGATTTATAACATTGTTTTAGGTATCCCACTGCCTTAATTCATTAAGTTATAAGTCAAATGAGTCCTTGTACCTAGAGATGGTGTCCACACTATCTTAATTCTATAGCACTATTCTACTGATGGTCAAGGGAAAAGGATGGATTATCCCCTTCCTCTTCTATTTTCATACACTATCAATTCCATCGATAATTGGTAGGCAATCTCTTACTTAGCCAACTTGGTGGGCACATAGATTAATAACTTAAGAGGATGACATAAGGTTCCCTCTATCTTGATAATAGTGTAGTCAGGATATAGCCAAAGGTCTCCAAAGAGTTACACATACTTTTTGATTAAGGTACTTACCCTCATCATAGGTAGCAATTTAATAGCCTTAGACAAGGCTAGATACACATTGTCAAAGATGAATTGTATGTGGTCCCTGTAATTGAATATGTGTAATTTAGAATAATAATGGGAGATTGTCTGTCTTCCCTTAGGTGACCAATTTTTGATGTTAAGGATGGTTGTGGTGGCCAACAGGGCATCCAAAATGTAGGACATTATAAAGAATTTGTTGTTAATCCTCTTCTTTATAGCAAAAAATTGTTTTTTCAGGGAAGCACTAATCAATTCTCCAATAGGAGGGGTAAGTCCTTTTTAAACCATGAAATATACATAAGGGACCCAAAGTTTGCTAATATAAGTGCTATAAGGGGATCCAGATAGTCTATTTAGCAAAGTCATGATCATTCTAATCCCTATCATAAATTAGGTGATAGGGATTATTATAGTGGGGTCAAAAAATACTTGGGTTCTTGAATATAGCCATGGGACTAGCATGATTTTGAGGTCATTTTAGCTATACCATTACTTAATTATGGGAAAATCCACCTAAGGGATGGGAAGCTTATAGTAGATTTTAAAGGACATAGGGGAAATTAAAGTAACATTCTTAAAATTATGTTCATGGATAATCATATCCTGATCATGTCTACAATCCTTAAAAATAGGAGCACTAGCATTGATACAATGAGGTACCTCAAGTTTTGCTACCACATGTTAGACACTGGCCATATGGATGGAGATGATGTCATAGTACCTATAAAATATTATATAAATCTTTTCATCTTCCATGGTGATTTATTGTAACTCTTTAGTGGCCTAAAAGAACTTGGACTAGCTACTATCCCCAGTATTCAATGCTAATGCATCCAATATAGTGTCCTTAAAGATTCTTTGATCTATGTCTAAAGTCAAGTAAAATTCCATGTCTTCTTTATTTTTTTGATTTAGTGTTGCCAAGTTACTCACCAATGGTCTGTAATTGACTTTAGGGCTAATTTTCACTTGTTTAGATGGTAATTAAACTTTTATTAGCTTAGTTGTGATAAACCTAGGATTGAATTAGGGATCTTATAGGTGTTAGGAATTTATGGTCTTTGATGGTAGCAAAAATTAACACTTTTAGGTGAACTTGGTGCCAATATTTGATTATTACTTTGACCTCTATACCTTTTCCTTTTTAATCCCATAATATCTTGGGTTTTATCTACTTCTTGTTAGGTGGAGTTGATGTGGTAGTTTTGTGAGATCTAGTTGCATTTTTGTATTATTTATTTCTTTAATGATTTGAAATTTAATCATTTCCTCTTAAAATTTGTCTTTGATCATCACTCTATTGGATTGATCTATATGGATCAATACATATCATTTTTTCAATCCTGTTAGTTTCATACCATTGGGCATTCTCTATATCAAGCTCTATATTTATGCCACTTAGTAATCCCATGGATTTCTAAGCTCAGTTCTTTTTTTGGTCTTATGATTATCATACATGTTCCACATGGTATTCCTATGTTCCTTTGACACTTTCATTGAATAATCTATAGTGGTCTTGCTTTATTTGATCATGTTGGTCTGATTACGCATGAGTCATCGATCTTGAAAAGGTACATGAACTTTAAGTTAGATTGAGAATAAGTAAAGATCTTAGGTTAAATATTTTATTCTAAGGTTTTGTTTCATGTTCAAAAACATGAAATAAACCTTAGGCTAAAGTATTTAAGTTAAGTTTAGATCATAGCAAAAAGGGGACCCCATATAGAAAGATGACCTATCTTAAGGTTTTTTGACCTAAGGTTTTTATCATATTAATAAATATAGGGTAAACCTTGGGACAACTAATTTAAACTAGGCTTCATACCATATGGCCTCATATTTTTTCAAGCCTCATCAATAAGCTCATAAAACCTTTCACTAGATATGGATATATACACTAAATATAAGGTTATGAACTAAGGTCTTTAATCTTAAGATAATAATCAAGATAATCCCATGGTACTCATAATTATCCCCCATGTATATTTGAATCTTAAGCCAAGACACAACTTCCAATTAATCCAAAACTAGTCTTACTATGAAGGATAAAATTTCCACACATGATCAAGGTAACAACATTCTCATTTATCTAGGTGGGATTGGTTCCTAAGTTTGAAATTTGATAACTTCATGGATGTCAATAACAGCCTCAAAAGCATTAATGACAGGTGTGCAAATGTCAAAATTAAGCTTGATTGATATATAACTAGGGTTTAAATTTTATGGCTTTGTGGATGTCAATGATGGCCTCATGGATGTTGAATGACGGGCATGAGAACATAAAAATTAATATCAAATAATATATCATTGGGGTTTAATTTGTATGGTCTCATGAATTTCAATGATGGCCTCATAGACGTCAAATGATGGGCATGAGAACATCAAATTTAAATCCTATGGAACATAGTAAGCAATTGGGAATTTCAACTTATTATGCTTCATTTAATTAGCTTCTTCTGAGGAAATGTGGATTATTAATCATGATCTTGTTAGTTGGTTCTGATTAGTTCCTATAGGGTAAAGTTTTGGACTCATTAGGTCCATCTTGCACCATCTGATAATCTTCACTGAAATTCACATGGGCCATAGATCCTATAAAGAAGCACATGAATTAAGTTAGGGCTCGAGGCAAATAAAACTTAGGATAAAGTCTTAGGACTAAGGTCTCATTTGGGTTAATAAACATTAATGGGTCCTTAGGGCTAAGATTATCAACTAATATTTATGTGAATAAATCCAAACTAAGGTGGGAATTTAAAAGGGGACCCTATAGACATTAATTTTATACCATGTTAAAAATGAAAGGGGATAAAGGAAATTGAGAGAGAAAGGGACAAAATGCATAAATTTTATATTAAGATTAGGTTGTGTTGAAAAACATGATCAAACCTTAATATAAATATTAGGCTTATAATCCATGGACTATTTAAAATGTTCCTACTAATATTTTTCCCTCTAATTTTGAATTTAAGTCTAAAAGAAACTTGTGATAGGGTATCTGAATGAGGGTTTTAGGAAGCTTGAATATAGATTCAACTTGAATTTTCATAGACCAAAGGATAATAAACAATCAAATTGAGATATAATTATGAAACCCAAGTATCATCTTTTTTAATAAGAGCTCCATTAAACTTGTGATCTGAAACATAGAGATCCATTTTTAGAAATATCTGGAAAAGCTAAAGGAAAATCATGAACAAGGAAGACCAATCAGACCAAGGGGTGGATGATCTTCAAATGTAAATATTTTGTAAAGCATGTTGAAGAATTTTGATTAAGTTAATTTATAGTATCAAGGTATTAATTATATAATTTAACACATGGGTCCCCAATTTTAAAAAATAGGGGGTATGTTGACCTCAATAAATGGTGACTTCTAGGGGAAACATAGAAATATGTTAGAATTAATAGACTTTGTTTTAGAAAAATACTTAGATTACTTATTCTACTTTATTAGTGTCATTATAAAGATTAGTGCATGGTTGAAACAAACCCAACATCTACAAAATTAGGATCAAACATCAAAACCTAGCCATGTTGTGTGTGTGCTTTGATTCCATTTACTATTTTCCATGGGACTCAGGAGTAAATTTCTAGGTTTCATGCCTTTAACTATTAACATTGACTTGAAACATGTTTGGATATTCACTAAGAACCATGATTTAGCTCAGGAAAGGCTTAGGCATTGCTCTACTACTAACCAAACATCCATAGCCCTGACAGAGATACCTTTGGATCCACTCATGGCCTTGCTCCACTACTAGCTAATCATCTCTATCCTTGGTGGAGATTACCAGAATCACCTTTGCTTAAGAAACTCATGATTTAGTAATAATCTCTTATTTTGTATTTTTAGATTCTTTTAGGCCTTATAGTAAAGGTTGGGAGCCAAGTTATCTAGGTTTAGGGATTTGGTCAAATGTTTGATCTTTAGGTAATCACCCATGGTTGTAACCTTTGTCCTAGGCAAGGATGTTTTTTAAGTGAAAGCATGATTGTGCCTTAATAATTCAAGCTTTCCTCCCACATATGCAATTCTTATTGTAACTAGATTTAGATTATAATAATGTTTAAATTTTCATATACTAGTTAACTTATCTACCAGTCCTTACTAGTTTCTTAAAAATATAACATAAGGCCATACTCTAGATCCATGATCAACATTTTCTAAAGATACATACCAACATCCCTAAACTTGTGGATTTTTTAATCTATTTAAATAAAATTTGATCTGAGGGCTGTCCAAAAGGGTTTATTAGAAACAAAGGACCAAGTAGAGAAGTAAAAGAAAGTAAACAAATATATACAAGCATATCTACAAGTAAGGGATAGGAAGGAAAGAGTAGAAGGGAAACTAAACTAACCTACCTACACTAAATCTAATTATTCTTATAGATTTACTCCATGAAGAACCCAAGACAATAGAAAAATAAATGCTTGAGATAATATCTATTGGTGGTAAATGCAATTTTTTCTCCTTGTAGTTCTTTTAGTTTGAAAGTGTTTTTCCCAAGTGTATCAATAATGTAATAGGGGCCTATCTATAGAGGTGTGAACTTCCCATGTTTTCCTTTAGGTTTAGATGTCTTGTCCTATAAGAGAACTTAGTCCCCTTTCCTAAGCAATTTTGCTTTTGATATCTTATCAAACCACCTCTTCACTATGGTTTGGTGTGTGTTAAAATTAGGAAAAGCTTCTTCTCTAGCATCTTTCATTTGGACAATGTCTAACAGTCTTAAACTTGCAAGTTCTTGATCTTGTTCTATATATTCTTGCATGAAATTGTATCTAGGTAACTTGAGGGTGATAGGGAAGATGGGATCCTAGTGATACACCAACAAGAATGGTGATGCCTTGAGGGATTGCTCGATCTTTATTCTATCTACCCAAAGGGCATATTTGAGAAGCTTGTGCCATATTTTGTGTTTGTCTACAAAAAACTTCTTTAAAGCTTTCATCAAGTTCTTATTGGTATATTTAGATACCCCATTACCTTGAGGATAATGGTTAGATGAGAACTTGAGAATAACACTTTTATCATATGCCTATTCTATCACTTCAATGGATGTGAAAGTAGATCCATTATCATAAACTAAAGAAATTGGACTTCCAAATCTGGTGTATATATTCTCTTCTAAAAAGATGATCACTTCTTTAGTTTTGTATTTCTTAGTGGCTACTTCCTTAGTATACCTAATACAATAGTTAGTAGTAGTCAAGACATACTTGTGACCTTCTAATGAGTTGGGGTTGATCACGCCTATAAAGTCTAACCCCCACTATGTAAAGGGTTTATCAACCATTATTGGTTGCATTGGCATTACTAAATTTGGCTCCTTTGTGCTAATGATTTGGCATGAGTGGCATTCTCTTATATGCTTGTGAGCATCCCTAAAGATGGTTGGCCAATATTAACTATCTCTCAAAATTTTGTAGGCTGTGGTTCTTCTATATGGATGCCCACTTCCCAGATTCTCATGAAATGTGATCATTATCTCAATAGATTCTTCCTTTGAAACACATCTTAAATAGACACCTTCAAATGTATTTTGATATAATACTCCATTATTGATTAGGTAATGGGTTATTTTAAGTCGTAGATATCTCTTCTACTCCCTTGTTAGTCCATTAGGACCAACACTATTAATCAACAAATGAATGATAGGATCATATCAGTCATTAGATTGAAAACTTTATTATTCAACCTCCATGATGTTAAGCTTGGGGTTAGCATTGGCAATCATTTAAGTTAGACCTTGGCACCTTACCAATTTTTCAATCTTCATATTAATGTCATATTCCTATAAGATAGCAATCCACTTACCTCTTTGCTCCCCAAGCTCATTCTGACTTAGCATAAGCTTTGTAGCAGGCTCAGGTAGGATGACATGCACTTTATTCCTAAGAATGTAGTGCCTGAATTTTATCATTGCTTTTACCAATGCACATGTTTGTTTATCAATTAAGGAATAATTTAACTCAAAATTCAAAAATATATTTCTCATGAAAGCAATTGGATGGTCATATCCATCAATTTTTTGAGTTAATACTACAACAATAGTATGGTCAGAAGTAAAGGAGTAAAGGTAGAAATCCTTGGAGATGTCTAAACATATTAGGACTAGAGCTTGACAAATTGCCTCCTTGATATCCTTAAAGGCCTTCTTAGTTTCCTCATTCCAAATTATTTTGGCATCCTTTTTTAGCATGTCAGTTAATGGCTTAACGATTTCTACAAAACCAAAAATAAACTTCATTACAAAGTTAATTTTGCCAAAGAATGATTTTATCTCTTGCTTATAATTAGGAGGCTCTATCTTTGATATAGGTTATATTCTTTCAAGAAATATAGAGATTCCATCCTTAGTAATGACATGGCCCAATAATTTACCTTCAGTAACATAAAAGATGTTCTTCTTTGGGTTAAGGGAAATCCCATACCATTTACACCTTTCAAAACCTTGTTTAAAATGCATGATGTGGTCCTCCCTATTTTTAGAAAAAATAGTTAGATCATCCATGTATATAATGATGCATTTACCTACCAAACCTTAGAAAACATGATCCACTCTTTAGAATGTTGCTCCTATGTTAATCAATCTAAATGACATCCTCTTGTATGCAAATGTCCCCTATTTGGTAGTGAAAGTAGCCTTCATCTTGTCTTCCTGATTCACTAGTACCTAGTTATACCCTAAAAATCCATCAAGAAAGGACATCATATTTGAAATATAAACACTTTTTATAACTTGATCTAAAGAATGCAAAGGGTAGTTTTCCTTTTTAGATGATTTATTAAGGTTCCTAAAATCAATGCAAAGCCTAATTTCACCATTGTTTTTCCTGACTAGAACCAAATTGGCAACCTAGGTAGAGTGTTAATGGGAAATACTATCCTTGCATCTAACAAATTCTTAACTTCTTTGAAAATCATGGGCTCTAGAATAGGGTTGACATACCTTTTCTTTTGTCTAAAAGGTTTGCAATCTTTTTTTTAAAGGTATGGTATGAGTGATGACTTTTGATAAAAAATATCCTTAAGTCATCATAGGACCAAGCAATTATGTCTTTATAACTCATCAATAGGTCTTTATCTTTCTTATGCTCAATGCTTGTATATGTCATTCTAATGTTAACTAGTTGAGGCTGATTCTAGGGTCTGAGGTCAATTGCCTTGTAATCTTTCCCACTTTATTTGGGAATCTTAGTGTTCTCAACCAGCTTATCCTGGTCAAATAATCTCTCCAAGGCAATCATTCCCTTTGGAATCTTATGTTCATTTAGCTGAATGACTTTACCCTAGAACCTACCATCTTATTCAAGAGTATTCTCATTGGCCTCATCAATAAAATGTACCTCAAATACTCCTAAATTAGTCATGAAATCTAAGATTTTTTGGTCATCATTAAAGAACTACAGATGTTTCACATTATTGAAGATAGAGGGGCATGAAACTAGTTCAATGCTAAAGTTTTGAGAGTCATGGTTTGGCATAAGGTTGGTTGTAGCTAAGAAAAGCTCATAAACAACCTTGTTCTCCTATCTACGGATGAAAATAATGTTAAAATCATTGAAGGACTCCAACAAATCTTAGAGTCTAAACTTGTATCTCTTGAGGTATGCCAATTTGCACTGGTATCCACTCCTTACCTAATTGACTACTAGTTATGAATCACCATGAGCCAATAGCTATTTGAATTTATATTTGATATCAAATTTCAAACCTAGGATCAATTCTTCTTACTCTGAAAGGTTATTGGTGCATGGAAATTGAATTCTAAAGGAGGCATGGTATATCTTACCAATAGTGTCAGTTAGGAAAAATCCTATCCTAGACCTAGATTTACATCTAGTCCCATCAAAATGCATCTTCTATAACCTAGGAATAATATGAGAAGGCTTATAATAACATACCTTAGTAATTTCAAAGGTGAAAACTCTCAAATCAAAGTCAACTATGTTCACCTTTTCATTGACAATGTTATATTCTATGATCATATGTTTCATCCTTGGTTCTCTTTCCACTTTGATTTGATTTAGAACCCCTTTCCATGGTAGCCACAAATGAGAAAAATTAGTGGACATGTATCCATTCAAGGACTTAGTCCTTTCCCTGCTTAATAGTAAACCATAAGCATCAAGAATGTCAACAACATATATATAAATAAATTATTAAACCCTAAGTTTAGAGGCTAGTTGCATATGAATGTTTAACAATTCCCCAACTACTTTGACTCTAGACTTATCTAACTAAGTAAAAAACCTATTAAATTTGGTAAGAGTCAAGCTAATTTATTTATAAATACCTACTAGCAAAATGTTGGTGGTTGCACCATAATCTAACAAATAGTAATGTATATTCTTACCAAACATTTTGATAGTAAGAAAAAAGGGTGGAGAATGTGTCTTATCCCTATACATATCAATGCCTACATTATTAGTTTTGGATGGCTTGAAAAGTTTCTTGGATAAGGACTCTAGAAATAAATCCCTTTGCTCGATGATCTGTGTTAATTCATGCAACATGATGTCAGCCTTTATTTTCTTCATATCTTTTACAATATTATACCTAGTCTTTTTTAAATAAATAACTACATCATTAATTTATTTAGAAGTGCTTCCTTATGGATGTTCTAGGTTATTATTTGACATAGTGTCTGGAGGAGTGCCAAAGTTGTTTAGAGGAGTTGAAGTAGTAAACTGCTACCTTTGTTCTCTATTCCTTAGAAGGTAGGTATTATTCAAAAACTACTAGAAAGAATGAACCTCTTTATGAAAATCATCAAGTCCATTATCTTGTTGGAAGTGGAAATCAAACATCTCCACCATAAAGGCTTGGTCAGCAGATTTAGATCTAGATGTAGCTACACCATTATCTTTATTAAGAATCACTTCAAATGTGTCAAATTATTCTTAAAAGGATTCAAAATCTTTACATAATTCAATGTAGTATATTTCACCATGCTTATCAGTATAATAAACTCTATAGTAATCTATTGATGCAACATCAATAAGACTAATGTCCATGTTCTTCATATCAATAGATGATTCATTATTTGTATTATTATGGAAAATTCATTCTAGAATCTATTATTGGGTTTGTTAAATCTTTGAAATGAAGAGTTTCTTCCTAAGTTTTCACTAGTATGACTAACTTGATTTTGTAGTTGAATGAAATCAGTGTTAATTTTTGGGACCATATTTAAAATAAAGTCATTCTCACTCTTGGGAGCTTCAAATTTATGAACCTAGTTGACACTAGAGGCTATTACTAATGACTTATGATCATTTTTAATGAATCTAATGGAAATGTCTCAAGAATCCTAGGTTTTGATTAGGGGAAACATGGCTCAAGGGTAATTGGTTCAAAGTTAGGATCTGATTCAAGGATGACCTATTTTGATTATTGTTAGGAAATATATTCAAGGTGGGCATATGTGGATTAACATTTGGGATATAATAAGCCATTTATCCTTGAGGCTATATTTGATATTTAAGGATCGCTACTTTAAAATAAGCATGGGCTAAGGTGGTTATGACTGAAGAGATCTCTTTAGGAACATAGAAGTCATAAGATTTATTACATATTTATAGATTTTTAAAGCCAAAACATCATCAAGCTTGTAGGGAACTATGGTTTCATTGTGAATATGTTGAAACATAGCATTAAAGGCTCTTATGGACTCACTATAATCTCTTCTAATGGTGGTAAATTATTGGTATAGGATACAAGGACTAATAACCTTGCCAAATTGGTCAATAAAGACATTGTTAAAACCATCCTAATTGGTAATTTAATTGTTAGGCAAATTAAGAGACCATTCATATGAAACATCCTTAAATGTAAAATGAAACATCCTACATGCTACATATTCATGGGTGAAATTTAATAATATTAATGTATCTTTGAATGATTTAATGTGTCCCTCTAGAGTTAAAACACCACTTGAACTAAATGTTGGCAAATATTTCTCAAGATTGAGGGTGAGATCATGTACTACACCTGATACATTGATGGAAGAATGACCTAACCACACCATACCTAAATGAAGGTTGAATCTAGGAATAACTTAGAGAGGTGAAGTTAGCAAAGACTTCAAATTTCTATGGTTACCTTTGTCTTACATAGCTTTCATGTGGGTCCCTAATTCAAGTAGATGCTCCCTCATTTCTGAATATGATCTCATTTTTATTTTAGGTAATTATGGATTGAGAACATAGAATTATTTTTTATATATAATGTGTCAAGTTTATCTTTACAATAGACAAAGAATAAACTTGTAAGTTAAGTGAATTTTGTAAATATTCATGTAATAAACAACAAAGGAATAAGATCTTCAACTAAGCTAGCTCAAAGATATGTCCAAATACATAAACATGAATGATATTTACAACTCCAAGCACAAAAAATCTCAAATTTGAAAAAGATCTATTACTCTTTAACCAAAATAGCTATTGCTAACTTGTAACCTATTGAATTAGCAAAGTTAAAGCCATTTTCACCATAATCATGTTCATATTTTCCAAGAACATTTAACTTTGTCTAAATGAAGCACAAAGATGGGTCCAAAATGGTGAAGATCACCAATATTTACACAAATATGGTAAAATAAACACAATTCTACAAAGAATATCATGATATTTGATCCAAAATATGCCAAAACCAACAAAGATCCTACAATCTCTCAAAGATTTAGGGCCCTCCTTCTAGCACTAGCAGAGATCTGCTTGTTGATGCCTCTAAGTGTATCACAGGTGTTATTAGTGTTTAAAGAACACTTCTCATTTTAGAATTCAAATAATTTAGAGTATGAGTTTTAGGTTGTGGTGATCTAGTCACTTTTGATGACATAGCAGTACAACAAGTAGACTATTCCACAATATTTATAAACTTAGTAGTTGGGAGACACCTTGGTTATAAATAATCTTTGCATAAGATATAATAATCTATACTAGTATCAATGAGTTATGATCAAATTCTAATCTAATACTATTCTAAAATGAATATTCACAATGGTTTTAATCTATAATGATCTAGTTAAAAATGGAGAAAAGAGAAGGGTAGGGAAAAAATCAAACAAGTTATTGATCTTTACCTCAAATATCATGACAAAGTTTAAATTCCAACTGAACATACATTAAACCAATGTATAGTATGAAATAGCATACACCCAAATCTTACCACACACTAGGAAAGTATCTAACGATAATATGAATAAATACAAGTAAGAACTAGCTTTAATTTGAAGATTTACTACTTAAATCAAATAACATATGCACATCCTTATGTAGAGAAAATAAAATGAATTAAACCTAAGGACATTCAACTAATCTAGCATTTGCACAAATTAGCAACCTTGTATAAAAGATGCACATCCAAAATTCTTAAAAACCATTCAAATTTGAGATCTATAATATACATTTGAGAGAGAAGATAAATAGAAATTCATACAAGAAAACATGAGATAATATTCTCAAAATTCTCTGACTATATTAATTGCTTCAAAGTTTACATTAGTTTTGTTGCTAAAA
Source organism: Torreya grandis (assembly GCA_037957365.1). Lineage (NCBI taxonomy): Eukaryota > Viridiplantae > Streptophyta > Pinopsida > Cupressales > Taxaceae > Torreya > Torreya grandis. Next base: position 248,973 of record JARHVA010007962.1, on the reverse strand, counting down.
AAGCTCTCTTCTTATAAATGATAATGTTCCATTTATAAGCTTTAAGGAAGCATATTGATTAGTTTCCTTGACTTATGAGTGTATAGAATATAAAGGACATCTATCCTTTCTACAAAGTTTCTTAAAATACACTAAACTTTATAAAATGGACTGACCTTTAGGTAATGTGCTAAAAAAATGCACGTGCCTTTACAAAAAATATTCTAATTCCAAAATTTATAATGTTTTCTTAAAAGAGAATATCTTTAACCAATTAGTGGACCCCATGTTGATAAAGACCCCTAGCTTTGTTGAAGTAAGCTCATGCCTTTTGATGTTACTCGTCAACTAACTTCAAGTCGATAGCTAGCTCAAGAAATAGTTCATCTTCTTGATTTACTAAATCATCTAGGTATCTATCATTTCTTTCCAAAGCCTCTTTAATGATCTTTACCCTAGCTATCTTATTCTCTAGAGATAGAAACATATCCATGATCCTTATATTATCACCTCCAAACTTTCCTTGGCTCTTATTTCTCACCGCCTACATGACTAAGGTAACTATGTGCTTAATTTCATCTTCGACCATGATACCCATGGAGGTGAATTTTGAAGGCTTAGTAATCATGGTTCCTAAGAGTTTTTCAATTTTGTCTAGTAATTCCTTATCATCTTTGATGAGTCTCTCTAAGGATTTGGACCATACACTAAGGCTATTTATTTTATCCAAAATCAATCCTATGATGGTGTTGAGGTGAGATATACTAATAGCCTTGAAGCTAGGGATTTTATCCCCTATCAATATTCTAATAAAATCCTTGATTTTGTCACTAGAACCCTAACATTAGGTGATTAAACCCTTGGTTATTTTATCATATAGATATAGTGTACTTTGTCTTAGTTTTGTTAACTTCAAAGAGTCAAACATGTCATGGAATGATTTTTTAAACATTTCAATTGTGGAGTTAGGAACTGATAAAATTGCCTACTCTAAATCCTCATTCTTATTCTAAAGGTTATTTATTTGTTGCTACAAGCCTTTGATGCTAGTTTGAAATTGGGTAATTTGAGAGTCTACCAACCCAAGTATATCTTCTTTATTAATGGGGTCCTGACCTGGTCTTTGACCTCCAATTGGGGTCAAACCAACAAATGGTTCCACCTTATAAAAAGTGAACTCTTATCTACCCATCATAGCTTTATTTGTTGTTACTCTTTCTAATCTAGTAATGTTTGGGTTGAATTAGACACTGACTAAAGAGTGTGTCCATTTTGGTGGCTCTAGGGCTTCTATTTGGGTGCTACCTAAAAATTTATGAGAATCCATTTGTCTTTCCTACTCTTTTTATTATAGAGCCACTATCCAAGTATTAAGTTCCTCATGAACTATGATGTTGGTAGTCTTTGTGATGGCTCATTGATGTTTTAGCATTTGGATCTTCTATATATTTCCATATACAAACCATTCAAGAATGGTTGGACCATGAATTATATTCTCATCACTAAACATATTAACTTCACTCAAAGGGTGAGTGAGGGTTATTTTAGGCCTCTTGGTTCTTATAGGAACTAATCACAATTCAACCTTTCTCTTTTAAGGGGGAATAACTGGAACTAAGTCTAAGGATATATTCTATCCCTTTTATCTTCATGCTTCCTCAACTTAGGGTTGAAGCTCTCCTTCTTGAACTTCATCTTCATCAGGCCCATAGGCACTATCTAGTTCCTTTAAGGCATATTCCACTATCTCCTTAGGATGCAATGAAATCATATCAATATATTCAATCAGAGATTCTATTTTCTTAGGTTGGGAAAAATAGGTTTACCCCTCACCAAGTCTTTCTTCAACCTTTTCTTTTCCTAAAATTTGGGAAATTGGTGCTTCTTGCCTTTATACAATTAGTGTCTCTAGTTGTTCTAAAGGAGGCCTAGTAGATGGTCATGGTAGAAATTGGTACTATAAAGGATTAATTTACTATATTTCATCAATTGGCTTCTCATTTCTTTTCAACCTAGCCTCGAGCTTGATATTGTCTTTCTTGAATCTTGTCAAGACCTCAAAAAATGAAGATGTATGGATATACATGGTGTCATGGACACCAAGTTGATTCATACTCCATGCTTATTTTCTTTTTCCTCATATGATTTATGACACTGTCTGAGGGATCCCATTATCTTAACTGCTCAAGATGTAAGTTAAATGAGTCCCTATGCTTGGAAATGGTGTCCACATTGTCCCAATTATGCAACATTTTTCTACTCATGGTCAAAGGAAAAGGATGGAGTACCTGCTTCCTCTTCTATTTTCATACACTATAAATTCCATGGAATAATTGGTAGGCATCTCTTACTTGGCCATCTTGGTGGGCACATATATTGGTAACTTGAGAGGCTAGCATAGGGTTCCCTCTATCTTGATTATAGTGAAGTTATGATATAGCCAAAGGTCTCCAATGAGTTCCACATACTTTTTGATTAAGGGACTTGCCCTCATCATTGGTATCCTTGTAATAGCCTTAGATAAAGTTGGATACACATAGTCATAGATCAATTATATGTGGTCCCTATACTTGAATACGTGTAGTTTAGAATAATAATGGGAGATTATATGTCTTCCCTTAGGTGATCAATTTTTGATGTTAGGGATGTTTGTGGTGACCAAAAGGGCATCTAGAATTTAGGACATCATAAAGAAGTGGTTACCAATCCTCTTATTTATAGCAAAAAATTATTGTTTCAGGCAAGTACTAATCAATTCTATAATAGGAGGGGTAAGTCCTTTTTCAACCATGAAATATACATAAGGGACCTAGATTTTGATGACATAAGTCTCGAAAGGGGAGCTAGATAATATATTTATCAAATTCATGATCATTATAATCACTACCCTAAATTGGATGATAGGTATTCTCCCAATAGAGTCAAAAAATACTTGGGTTTCTAAATATAGCAATGGGACTAGGTTAGTTTTGAGGTCATTTTGGCTAGACCATTGCTTAATTGTAGGCAAATCCACCTGAGGGATGGGAAGCTTGAAATAGATTTGAAAATACATAGGGTAAATGAAATCAAATTTATTAAAATTATGTTCAAGGATAATCATATCCTGATCAAGTCTATAATCCTTAAAAATAGGAGCAATAATGTTGATATAATGAAGTACCCAGGTTTTGCTATCGCATGGTGGAGATGAACCATTTGGATGGAGATTTTGGCATAGTAACTCTTGCATAATATAGAAATATTTTCATCCTTCTTGGTAATTTCCTATAATTCTTCAATGGCCCTGAAGATATTGGACCAATTTTTTCCCGAGTATTCAATGCTACTACATCCAATATACTGTCCTTAAATATTCTTTCATCCATGTCTAAAGTCAAGTACAATTTTTTGTCTTCTCCATTATATTTATTTCATGCTACCATGACTACTCACCAATGGTATAAAATAAAATTTAAGGCTAATTTTCACTTGTTTAGATGGTAATTAAACTCTTTTTAGCTTGGTTATGATCAAACTAGGATTGAATTAGGGATTTTATAGGCGCTAGGGATTTTTGAGATATAATGGTGATAGTAATTACCACTTTGGTGAACTTGGTGTTGATATTTTATTAATAATTATGAATTTATACCTTTGAATTTTCAATCCCATAAAATCTTTGGTTTTTTCCTCTTATACTTAGGTGGAGTCGATGTGGTAGTTTTGTGGCATCCAGTTGGCCTTTTTGTGGCATTTCATTCATAAAAGATTTTAAATTTGATCATTGCCTTTTAAAATTTGTATTTGATCATTGCTCTATCAGATTGATTTATATGGATCTATACATATTGTTGATATTGATCCTATTAGCTACACACCATTAGTCATTCTCTATATCAGGGTCCATGGTTGTGCCAATTAGAAATCCCATGGGTTTTCTAAGCTTAGTGCCTTTGTCAATCTTATAATTAGTGTGTGTGTGTGCCACATGGTGGTCCTATAGTCCTTTGGGGATTATATTTAATAATCCATATTGGTCTTGCTTCATTTGATCATGTTGGTTTGATTACGTGTGAGTCATCAATCCTAAAAAGGTACATAAATTTTAATTTAGCCCAAGACTAAGTAAAGAACTTAGGTTAAATATTATAGTCTAAGGTTTTGTTTCATGTTCACAAAAATGAAATAAAACTTAGGCTAAAGTATTTAAGCTAAGTTTAGATCATAGCAAAAAGGGGACCCCATATAGAAAGAGGACCTATCTTAAGGTTTTTTTACCTAAGGTTTTTATCATATTGATAAATATGGGTCAAACCTTGGGACAAATACTTTAAACTAGGCTTCATACCATAGGGCCTCATATTTTTTCAATCTTCGTCAATAAGCTCATAATACCTTTTACAAGATATGGATATATAGACTAAATATAAGGTTTTGAACTAAAGTCTAGTCTAATGTTAAAAACACTATTCAATCTTAAGATAATATTTAAGATAATCTAGTGTTACTCATAATTATTCCCCATGTATATTTAAATCTTAAGCTGAGACACAATTTGTAATTAATCCAAAACTAGTCTTACTCTAAAGCACAAAACTTCCACACATGATCAAGGCAATAACATGCTCATTTATCTAGGTGGGATTGGTCCCTAAGTTTAAAATTTGATGATTTCATGGACATCAATGAAAACCTCACAGATGTTGAATAATGGGTGTGAGAATGTCAAAATTAATCTTGGTAAATATATCATCGGGGTTTAATTTTGATTGTCTCATGGATGTCAATGGTGGCCTCATGGATATCAAATGATGAGCATGAGAACATTAAATTTAAATCCTATAGAACATAGTAAGCCTTTGGAAATTTCAACTTATTACACATCATTTGATTGACTTATTCTGAGCAATTATGAACTATTGATCATGATCTTATTATTTGGTTCTAATTGGTTCTTGTAGGGTAAATCTTTGGAATCATCGAGTCCATCTTATGTCATAGATCCTACAAAGAAGCACACAACCTAAGTTAAAGTCCAGGGAAAATAAAACTTAGGATAAAGTCTTAGGACTAAGGCCTTTTTAGGGTTAATAAAAATTAATAGGGCCTTAGGGCTAATATTATAGACTAAGCTTTGTGCGATTAAAGCCAAACCAAGGTGGGAATTTAAAATGGGACCCTATAGACATTCATTTTGGACCATGTTAAAAATGAAAGGGGATAAAGGAGCTTAGGAGAGAAAGGGAAAAAATGGATAACCTTTAGATTAAGGCTGGGTTGTGTTGAAAAACATGAAAAAGACTTAATATAAATATTAGGCTTATAATCCATGGACTATTTAAAATTTTCTTACTAAAATTGTTCCTACCATTTTTGAATTTAAGTCTAAAAGAAACTTGTGATAGGGTTTTTTAACGAGGGTTTTAGGAAGATTGGATATGGATTCAACTTGAATTTTCAAAAACCAAAGTCTAATAAAAAATAAAATTGAGATAGAATTATGAAACCCAGGTATGATCTTGTTTAAAGAGATCTCCATTAAACCTATGATCTAAAACATAAAGATCCACTGTTAGCAATATTCAACAAAGTTAAAGCAAAATCATGAACAAGGAAGACCAATCAAACCAAGGGGTGGATGATATTCAAGTGTAAACATTGTGCAAAGCATGCCAAAGACATTATAATTAAATGAATTTCTAATACCAAGGTATTAATTGTATAATTTAACACATGGGTCCCCAATTTTTAAAATTAGGGGGTATGTTGACCTTAACAACATGATCAATACATATATCAAGATTGTTAGAAGTAAAGGTTAAAATTTGTTAGTTATTTTGTTCTAACCTCCCCCATTTTGTTATCCTATACTAGAATGGGAGGGAAAGCAACCATTGGATCAGAAGAAGGAAGATACAATATGGAAATGATATGAAGATAAATAGAGCTTTTATGGTGAAAGGTCTAGTGGTTCTTAGGAACCATTAGACTTCAGATTTATATGTAAATTTGAGATGAAAAGGATACGTATTAGAGGATGATAAAAATATTAATTTGGGAGGTGTGATGATCCTTAAAAATGGCATGTTTTGATTATTTTTTACTTGCTTTGATCTTCTCCTAATCTGGCTTTTATGAGACTATCTCTTATATATTCCTTCTGGAAAAAAGTCTAATATATGATAGCTATATATTACTATATTTCATAGAGTAATGTTATTTTTTGCTATAATTTGATTAGATATGATTATATTTTTGTATATGTTTTATTACTTATAATATCTATTTGTTAAATTTCAAATCAAAACAAGGATATTCCATGAGAAACTTGGGTCAACACATTCTACAAGTAAAGGATCTTATGCCAACCCATCCTATAGATAAAGGATCCTATATCAAGACATCCTATATCCAAATGATCCTATGTCAATGCATCCTACATCCAAAGTATCTTATGTCAGCACATCTTATGGCCATGTGATGTAAATTATGATAACAACATCATGAGGACTATGCAACTATCAATTTAATCTATTGTAACTACTAACAACCTAATAAAGCCTATAGTTACAACAAGATGAAGAGAGTTAAAATCACCTAGGATATACATTATCTACAAAACTCTTGGAGATTATAATATAAGTATTTTACTTCATTAAAAAATTCTATTAGGGTATCTCTAACCAAACTTTGGTTATAAATGACCTAACAGATTCAATATGTTCTATTGGGTAGAGTTTAACCTCAAGAATCAATTTCTATTTCCTATAGTTGAATAATCTCACTATAGCTATGTTTTTTTGTATTTATAGTTATTTCATAAATTTAAAACTTCCACCTATGATATAAATATAATATATAATAGATGTGGAAATTATTAGGAATTTATTTTGAGATTAAAAGTGTGTAAGCATAACAAACAATCTAATTGAGATATTGTAATCTACTATAGCAAACTAAAATGGATAAAAGAATAATCATCATAAACATTTGAATTGATTATTAAATTATCTTATACCATTATATTTTCTCCACTTAATAACTCCATTACTCTAATAGAAACTCATGACAAGAATACTTAATCTTATGTTATCAAATTTCACTTTGTACTAGCTCTACTATAGTGCTCTGTCTAGGCCTTGTTTGTTCTTAGAAAGGTTTTTTTATTACACTTTAAAATTAATAACCCTATTAAATGACCTATTTAATTCTTATATAGTTTCTAATAGGATGATAAAATAATGATTTTATTGGTTTTTGATAATAGTAATCTCAACAACTTTTACACTTTATGTCTATACATGCCTACTCTATGTTTGATAGGTGTTAATTCAAACCACTTCAATAAATTACTTGAATTACCTTAAAAAAACATTTTATAGTGATAAATTATTATGGAGATACATTATTAAAACATTATCAACCCAAGAACAAGACTACACCTCAATTTTCTTCTCACATTCTATGTTTTATCAATGAAAACCTATAGGAAACCAATACATAATCAAAAGTTAATCACTCTTCAAGGATTATTTTCATTTTTTTACACTTTAAATACCTTATAAACATCTTTTACTACCTTATTTTTTATTTTTAATAATTTACACTAGTTAAAAATGGAGTTATGGTTCAATTTGTGCCTTAAACCTTATTTTAGGGTTTTACAGGCAATATAGATCCCAAGAGCTCTTTATGGATAGTTCATAAAGACAAGACACTTTATATATTTTAAAACATGTATTTTATGGTATAAATAGCATATTCATCTTAACCAACCCTTAAAATGTACTAATGTAATGTTTAGTATATATTATAAGTGCTTGCAAACAATTGTGAATGAATAAAATAAGGTTATTTGAAGGTTTCAACTACTTATACCTTAAATAAAGTTCAAATTCTCATTAAATTTAATTTATTCCTATTTATTTATTCAATTAAAATATTAATAAAAAAAATCTAACCAACATAACCCTTTTTATTATAATAAAATTAAGTTTCCTCATACATAGAACCCTATTACCATGATAGAGTGTCAATAGAACTCTATTTCTTGTCTTAGCATTCAATATTCACCATAGGATCATTGGAACATAAGTAAAAAATAGTAAAATATGTGAATCAATACCTCTCATCCATATAACATGCCTTCAATACCAAATAAGGCTTCCTTTATTGATCATTTACATAGTCATATTTACATTTCATGCAAGCTTAAAGGCCTTCTTAATTCCTCCTCTACCTTAACAACTTAGCATGACTATGAAAACATATCATGACACTTTAAAAATTTCAATATTTTCACATATTTACAAGAAATACATTAAAAATTTCAAATTTTGATTTTGGTCAGAAAACTTGCAAAAGCATCTAATTGACCTATAAATTGACTTATAAGACCTTTAACAAGGTATTTATTGATTGATTTGACTACCTAAGACTCTAAGAAATCTTGAAAAAACTATTTCATTATAATTTCAATGATGCTCCTACATCACATTGTGATATATGAATTTGACTCAAGAGAGGATGGTTAGTATAGTGTTAGTTCCAAAATGAAAGAAACACACTAATATCATAACATCTCTAGGCCTAAACACTAGGGAGAGCTTAATTAAAAAAATCAAATGACAAAAAAAAATAAAAATTAAGGAATCAAACACAATAATTCCTTCACCTTCCTTGGATGCTCCAAATTCCTTTGTAATGGTGGCTTGCTCTACTTGTGCTCATGAAGTCCTTGGCAATGGAAGCTTGGCTACCTCCATCTCTCCTTGGTACCTTTGACTTGTGGCTTGTCTTGGGTTGGATTGGAACTAATTTGGCATGGTAACACTAATTTTAATATATTTTTATGATATTTTTGCATTATAACTTTGCACCAAAATAGCTTAGAAATGATGCGGTAAGGCCTCCTATTTATAGATCTTTGTGATTGACCAAAATCAACCTGAATCATCCATCTCAAGATTGAGATGTGTGGTTTAGGATTAATTAAATTTTTTTAATTAAATTTGTAATTATCCTCATCATGACATTGGAAGAATGAGAAATTAAGATACATGGATGGCTTTGATGAGGCATGGGAGACATGAATCCTAATATTTGTGGTATTTATGGCCTAGGGATGTCTTCCCAAGAAATGAGGTCACTTGATGATGTATATATTCAATATTCATTTATGAAAACAAGTATTCAACAAGTTTCCTTGGAATTATTAATTAGGCTCTAATTTGGGTTAATTAGCTCTTAATCATGTTTAAGCACTTTGTGCATAAATCACCTAAATTGATCAGAATGCCTTGTTATCGGTCCAAATTTTGACTAGATTGGAATTAGAAGGTGATGTTAGATGCATTGGAATAATTATCCCATTTATTATGTTAAAAAAAAATAACAAAGGTACATGTCTCGTGCTAGATATTTGATAGGAAAGAGCAATCTAGAGCACTTAGGTGTAAAATTGGTGTTTTGACTCAAAATGATCTAATCAAAGTTAGCTAGCCCATAAATTACATTGCCCCCTTTAGGAATACCCTAGCCAAAATTAGCACTTGAATATGTCAGTTTCACATCATTTAGTATGTTTTAGTGTTTTAATCCAAATTGTGCATTTTAGGCAAAAATTAGCCAAAAAACTTGATTGGAGGTTATCGATGGCTAGATTTGGGTGTTTATAGAAACCCTATGAACATTACCCCTAGAAAATAGGTGAAAACTTAAACAAACAAAATGGAGTAATAAAAGAAAAGGAAGGGGATGGCTGAGCTATCCCCATATGCACTAGGCAAGTGGGTGTTGCCTAGATAGTTTTATGGATGTAATATCTAATAAAAATTTTAGGCCAAATGTAGTTCTCCCACAAAATTGGAAGAATGTGATAACTAAGGGAAAAAATAGAAATGGATGTGATAGAATAATAGGAATGGTCTTGAAAAATGGTAAGTGCATGAAAGAAAAAGACCAAAAGGATGGGGAAACTAAATGACAAGTGATTTACTTGTAACTTAGTAAGGGTTCCGAGAATCCTTAAGGCAAAGAAGTGCTCAATGTTTTCGTTCTTTTTAATGATTTTTCAATTTTTTTTGAAATTGTTTTGGAGTATTTCAAGTCAATCAATAATGATGAGACACTAAATAGTTTAAGATCATAAAATAGTGAGAGCATGGCTTAGGTTGCTCAAAAAATGTTGAGAGCATAGGTAAAATGGTGACTAAGCTGACCTCAACAAGTATCAAGTGTTGCCTACACAGTCCCAGAGTAAGACCTCAAGTCACTATAATTTTTCCCTACAGTAGAGGAATTTGACTAGTTTAGTAGTTAATTCAAATAAAATAGGCACAATTGGTAAAAAGGCATAGGGTGGTATAAGTAGTGGCAAGTTGGTATGTCAAGGATTAATGTTGCCCCTAGTTTGCCCATAGGTAGTTGTAACCAAGATATAATAGCATAGATCAATGGTACTAATTTGCCCAAAGGTATTTATAATTAGTAACAAGACTGATGGTAAGAAAGGAAAAACAAATGAAGAATGCAACTACTAAAACTTTTGTCACACTATCCCAAAATACAATCTCTATCTAAAGTACTTGAACCGACTGATGAAACTGATAAGATACTTCAATGTTTCATAATGAATGGATAAAAACCAAGGTCAAATAGGCTAGGATATAAAATACACTAGGTTGATAGAATGGAATCAAAAAGTGTACGTGGCAAAGAGGATAGATAAGGATGGTATTTATACAAAGAAGAATAGTGATAAAATGGCATAACTAAAATGTTCCTTGCAAATAATACACCTTAGCACTCAAGCATAGTATCCTTGAGATGAATAATATTCATTAGCTCAAGAAGTTCATCTCCATATAGTTTGGCAAGCATGTATGATCTTAATCCATAATATATAGTAATGATGAAAGGCCCTATCCAGTTTGGTTTGAATTTCCCTTTATACTTCTTCTCAACTCTGTTATTCTTTTGGTTTTTTTTAACAATAAGATCACCAAGTTCAAATGTTCTATACTTAACATGCCAATTATAGTGTCCTTTGAGTTAGTTTTGATATTCTTGAATATTGTTGAGTGTAACCATACATTTCTCATCAAGTAGGTATAGCTCTTGCAGGTGAGCTACTCGATAGTCATGATCATCTAGAACATGCTTGAAAGATATACATAGTGAAGGAAATTTGACCTTAATAGGAAGGATGTCTTTAGTACCATAAAAAAGTGAGTAAGGAGTGGTTCTTATGTGGGTATTATGATTGGTACAGTATGTCCAAAGGGAAGGTAATATATGGAGGTGCCAATCATAACTGACATCATTGACAATCTTTTTAAGAATGTTAACAATTATTTTATTAGATGCCTCAAGTTGGCCATTACCTTAAGGGTAATATGTTGTATAAAAATGTTGTGTGATGTTGTATTTAATACATAAGTGGTATACATCCTTGTTCTTGAATGATCCTCTATTATTAGATATAATGTTAGATGGGATATTGTAGCAGCAAGTGAGATAGTTAAAAATGAATTTGGAAATTTGCTTTCTAGTCATGTAAGTTAGGGGTATAGCTTCAACCCACTTAGTGAAATACTTAGTGGTGGTAAGGATATCTTTATGGCCATTAGATGAAGTGGGTTTAATCTTCCCAATGAGGGCAAGTCCCCATGTATAAAATGGCCATGGTGTCAACATTAATTTTAGAGTTTTTGTTGGGGGCATGAATTAGATTAGCATGCCATTGACATTTATCACACATTTTTACATATGAAGTTTTGTCTACCTCTATTATATGCCAATAATAACCAATATGCAAGATATTTTTGGATAAGATTTCCCTGATAGAATGAATGCCATATACTCCTTTGTGAACTTCTCATAATGCTAGTGTAGACTCTAGCGAAGTTAAATGATGAAGTAGAGTTCCATCAAAACTATGATGGTAAAGGGTAGATCCTAGTAGAGTATAACAATTGGAATGATGAATGAAGGCTATGGTTTATTTTTGAGATAGGTTAGGTGGTAGAACTTGGTCATGAAGATAATTATAAAGGTCTGAGTACTAGATAGAATTTGGACCAATAATATCACAAATCATGGCAATGGTTAAAGGTTCATGAGATGGTGCTAACAAATTCTTGATGAGGAACTAATATTCTCTATATTTATCTATTTTTCAAATTAGATAACCAATATTATCCATGGCATATGTAGTTCTATTACTAGCCCTTAGTATTTGCTCAAACTAAATGTTGGTAATTTATTGCTTAAGAGTGTCGACCATGGCTTTATATGGAACTAGCTTATCATCTTTGTTTCTAAAAATGATCTGTGACCTAATTAATGATTAAATAAGAATCACCATAAACTTGGAGATGATATATATTCCAATGCACTAGTTATCAAAGTCTTGCAACAAGTTCTTCATACTTGGCCATGCTATTTGTGAAAGGAAAGTTGATTCTAAATGATTTAGGGATTAGATCCCCTTGTGGTGTAATAAATAATATGCCTACCCCCAATCTATGTGCAATAAATGAACCATTAAAATATAGATTCCAAGGCTACTCCTCAAGGGGTGTGTTAATGATGGTCATTATGGATTCATCAGGAAAGTAAAACGTGAGTGGTTGTGTGTCTAAAGAGGCGGTTCAACAAGTTGATCTATAAGAACTTGTCCTTTGATTACCTTTTGATTGACATACTCTATGTCAAAATCACTAAGAAACATGATCTATTTAGCCATTCTACCTTCCAAAGCTATTTTAGATAGTATATACTTGGATGGATCTACTTTTGAAATGACCATGGTCCTATTATTCAACATGTAATGGCATAGTTTTTGAGTTGTGAAGACCATGGCCATATAAGATTTTTCAACATGTACATAGTTATGTTCATATGTAATCAATGTATGGCTTAGGTAGTATACAACATGATATTTTCCATTATAATCATGTTGATCCAAGAGTGCCCCCAGAGCATGGTTGATAACTAATAAGTATAACAAGAATGGCTTTCTTGGCATAGGAGGTAATAGAACAGGTAGATTAACAAGATAGTGTTTGAGTTGTTGAAAAACTATTTGGAAATGATCATCCCTATGAAATGTAACTTATTTATTCAAAATGTGTGTAAATGGATGACACTTGTCTACTAAGAGATGAAGCATCAAATTAACTAGATCTTACCCTACAAACTATGGAGTTTCTTCAAATTGGTTGGTGGTAGCATCTCAATTATAACATGGAATTTAGGCAGATCAACTTCAATACCTTTACGAGACATGATGAATCCAAGTAACTTTATTGAGGTTACTCTAAACACACATTTCTTTGAATTGAGTTTGACTTTGTACTTCTTTAATCTTTCAAATATCTTACGTAATACTACTAGATGGTCAGCCCTAGTTTTAGATTTTCCTAATATGTCATTGATATAGTCTTTAATAATATCATGCATCATATCATTAAATATGATAGTCATGGCTCTTTGATATGTAGCTCTAGAATTTTTAAGGCCAAATGGCATTACTTGATAACAAAATGTTCCTCATGGAGTAGTGAACATTGTTTTATGTTGGTCTTCTAATGTTATTCTGATTTGGTTGTATCCTAAAAATTCATCCATGAATGAGATCGTTTCATAACCAACCATGGAGTCGATGATCATGTCAATATTAAGTAAGGAAAAATCATATTTAGGATAAGCTATGTTGAATTCTTGAAAATTATTACAAATTTTGATCCCTTCCGGCTGTTTACTAATAGGTACCACATTAGAGATCCATTCTGAAGAGTAAATGGATTAGATATATCATTCTTCTAAAAGTTTTTCAAACTCTTTCTTTACCAATACAACAATGCAAGGATGTATCTTACATAACTTTTGTTTTACCAGTTTAACATCAAGATTAACCACAAAGTGGTATACAACCTAGGCAGGGTCCAAACCTGGCATGTCAGAATAGTCCCATGCAAAAATATCTATAAATTGTCTCAACAAAGATATAAAGATGTCACATTCTTCCTCAATGAGGGATGATCCTAATTTTATCCATTTTAGGTCTGATGGAGTCATGATGTTTACCTCTATTGTATCTTCAACTAGAAGTGTCAAACTATCTTCTATGATAGTAGGCAATAATTTGAACTATTGAATTATGTGAGGCTCCTCTATTAGGACTTGCTCTTCAAATTTTCCTATGCATGGTGAATCTAAGTCCCATAATGGGATATCTATCTATGTAACAATAATAGTTAAAAATTATTGAATAATTTGATCAAATACTTGTTTTTTCTCAAAGCTAAACTTTGATCCATAGGAAAGTTCATCGTTGATGGTCTCTTGGTCTAAATTTGAAGAAGAATGAACACCCTCATCTAATGGTACCTAAAATAGGTTTTCACCACTAGATTGGCCTTTATCTTTACTTTTTCCCTGGTTAGAAATCACCTCAAAGAGGTTTTCACTTTGGGACCTCAATGTTTTACCTTTTTTTTTTACTAAGGGTGTTCACTCGCTTTCTAAAATAGGCTATAGGATCCAATGTGATTGATAATATTGATTTGTGATCTACCAATAGAACATTATCTCTAAGTCCTAAGAAATCACTTAATGCCTCATCATTCTAGAACTCATCAATTGACAGACTAGATTCTTATTAGTCTCAATCTATCAGTCAGGGATAATAAAATGGCAAAGGGTTGTGATGAATGGCTAGGGTAAGGGTACAAATGGAATTGTTATCAAACAGGTGGGTTTTAGCTAGATTAACAAAGGTAAGGCTATGATCAAAATCTACTTCACTATCAACATCATCATCACTAGTTGTTGGTGATGGAGTTTGAATGAGATATGTGGGGTCACCCCTAAGTGGTTTAAATCCAAGTCCATAAGATTTTTCATACTTAGTCATGGAAATTGGCTCGATAGTTCCTTATTGATTTGGTTTGAGGCCTCTTCCTTCATAATTATGATGCTCTATGATATTATTGGGAATATGATACTTTGAATTTTAATATCAATCAACTTGGTTGTCATTGTATAACCATGATTCATAACCTTCAAGAGGGTCAAGTCCTAGGCCAAATTTTGGTACAAATGTGATAGGTCCCTTATCTTTGGTCTTTTGTTACCAATGCATATGTGGGGTGACTTTAGTTTGCCTAAAGGTTTTCATATTCTAAGGAAGATTATCAATATGAAATGTATCATGGGTCACATACTCTCTTGATCCATTATCTAAAATGGTGAAATGATTAGTATCTTTAAGAGGTGGCATGTGGGAAAGGGAATCTAAAGTATTAGGATCTATATAATTATCTGATGAGGGATCAATAAGTATAGCTTTTCCTTTATCCTGCTTGGAATTTGGATTCATGCCATACTAATAGTTGTAGCTCTAAAATTTGGCCTCAAGATGCTTGTAGTTTTCATATGTATATAAATCTCTTGGAATATTCACTTCCATCCCTGAGTTGGAAAACTTGAGACATTGGTGCAACATTGATGGGACTGCATGAGTCTCATGTAACCAAGGCTTGTCTAGAAGCATGTTGTATGATAACTAAAGATCAAGCACATGGAAAAGTGTATCATGGGTTAAAGGCCCAATGAAAATTGGAAAACTAATGGTGCCTTATGATTTTATTTCTTGATTATGATAAGCTTTGATGGTTATTGTTTCAAGCTGGAGATCTATTATTATGTACCCAAGAAGCTTGATGAACTTGAGAGACACTATATTGAGGCCAAATCCATTATTGATAAGGACATGTTTCACTTTATGCCATCTTATATAAACCTCAATGTATAATGTATTATTATGGAGTGGGCTAAGGGAAGACATATCACTTTCGTTGAATGTGACTTATTGGGCTAGAGCTACGTGTCTAACTAAATATTGAAATTGACTAGGGGATATGTCACTAAAAACCATGGATTGGGTCAACAAATAATTCAAGATGTTCTTGTGGATTATTGAAATTCACAACAAATCTAAAATATAAATTTGTGCTGGTGTCTTTTGTAATTGTTCGACAATATCAAACTTCTTATCTTGGTTAGTAGGAAATAGTTTGTTCTGAGGTTGAATGGTTGGTTAGATGATAGGAAAAGTGGTAGATAGTTATGGTCCTAGGATAGTACTCTTTGACCTTTGAGTTTTGATTTCATAATCAAGATTAAATACTAGACCATTATTGCTAACTGATATTGGAAATGGTGTGGGACTAGATAGGACAAGTCTCAGTTATTGGTGCACTTTCATGTGATCATGTGGCAAGAAAGAGTTGTTGATATAAGGTATAAAAGGGGAAGTCCTAGTTTTTTTGTTTAATTATATGCATTCCCAAGTAAAATAAGGATTATCCATGTAATTTGGCTAAATGGGGTTATTTAGCAATGGTCTAGGCTGATTAGTGCTTGGTCTAAGATTAATGGAGATGGTATTAATGCTACCCCCTATAATATGACCTATAACCCTATTGTATTCATGTGCCATTACATGGTAGGTTTATTGATTATTACCATTTTGACCTTGTTTTTGTCCATTATTTTGTCATTGTGGGTTCTACTACTAATTTTATTGATTTTTTTGGTTTAGCCTTTGATTTTGATTTTGTTGCTGCACTAGCCATTATTATTGCTAAGTGTTATGTTGGGGAAAGTGGTTTTGATAAATTTAAAGAGTTTGATTGGAAGTGGAAGCACCATTATATAATTTTATCTCCCCATTATCTAACATATTCTCAATTAAATGCTTGATTTAGACACATCTTCATAGATTATGCTTGTTGACTCAATGATAGTCACATAATTCATTTTTACAGTACCAATCAGGATAAGGAATGCCTTGTGGATAATGCTTTGGTATAGGCAAACTAATTAGATTAGTGGTAGTAAGCTTTCAAAATAAATACTCAATAGGTTCTCTTAGGTCATTAAAGACACAATGTGTAGGCACGGTTCTCTTAAGAGGAGGGGTTTGCAATGGTAACATCTACTATATTTGTTGTGCATGTTTTAGTTATTGTGCTTATGGCACTAGTTGAGTAGAAATAATCTAAAAAAGTGGTGTAGATGATGTTTGTACCATTTGGACATGATGGGACTCGATTACTCCATTTCCCACAACATTCCTATTATAGTTGAATTACTTCAGTCTTTCATGGTTATTGGCCTAGGCCGATTGCAATGCTGGCACTTGAATGGAATTTTGGTTATTTTCTTAATTGGTGCCTCGATTTTCATTAGTTAAATTAAGTTTGATGAATCCTTTATTTATGAGTGCTCACTTAATAAACAAGCCTTTGTCAATGATTTCTTTGAAAGTATGTGCACATTGTATTTCTAAATGATAAGCTATCTCACTATGCAAATTTTTGGTAAACACAGTGGCTAATTATTTATCTAGTAAATTATGGGTGAAATAGCTTAAAAGGGCTCACCATCACTGTAAATAACTTGAAAAACTCTCACCATCTTTTTTATTTACTTGTATTAAGTCCACTAATGAAATCTCAAGCTTGAGATTATAGGAAAATTGTTACACAAACTTATCAGAAAGATCATCAAAATACGTTACCAAATTTTTGGACAACTTCAAAAATCACTCCAAGGCTTGTCTAGCCAAGATCCTTGCAAACAATATAAAAAGGTATATGTCTCTATATGCCACTAGTGACATGCAACAAATAATTTGATCAAATGAGCCTTAGGGACACCTTTCCCTTTGTATTTATCAAATTTTGGTGGTTCATATCCTGGAGGAAATGGTATTTGTAAATAATCCATGTTGAATGGATAGGAACACATGTCATCCAATTTGAACTTTTTAGTTTGTTTACTAGCTTAAATGGTAACAACTTCATCCTTCATCTATTGCAATTTTTGGGATAGGAAACTAGAAATAATATTGGTTTGAGGGAGAATATTGGTTTGGCTAGATGGTTGGGAGGTCAAAGTTGGGAAACTTTGACCAGGGTATGAGGGAGATACCTATTGAGGAACCTTCATTTAGTTGGGTAATGGACCAAGAATATGCATACATGGATTATGATGTACTTGAAATTGCACATTTGGTTGTGTGATATTTTGGTTTGGGTTGGTGATAAAGGTTTGACTTGGAAGATTTTATGGTTGAAATAGAGGGATATAATTATATTATGCCTATTGTGGTTAAAAAGGGACATGTAGCCAGCTAATCAAACCTTATTATTAAATGGGAAATTATGGACCAAGACCTTATCTCTAGATTTATGGCACATTTTAAACCAATGGTTGTCTAATAGGTACTTGAGAAACATGGAGACCTCCTTGTTACATGAATCCCTATGAGGAAGTGAAAGAAGGTTATAGATTTGGCATCTATCACTGACTAATATTTTCACATTGTTGACTATTCATTTCTTGGTTTTAGATTGGCATATTAGTCTGTGACTAAAGAGGTATGTTTTTCATTACCTGGTGAGGTGGAACATTGGCTGCCCCTAATCATGGTGGAAATGTATTTGTCCTCTATTACATTGATACACTAGATGTGCCTATTGTTGTGGAACACTACTTTTTACTTATTAAGGAAGAGTAAGGTTTGTCACATTTTATCATTGAGGCATGCCACTATCCATTATTTGATTACCTAATCCCATAGGTTTTTCATTTGAGGAAGTAGTCAATTGAGGTTGAGGTGTAAAAACCCCTACTCCCTGGTATGTTATCTTATTCATAGGATTAACTATAGACACATGTTGTTGGCTAATTATTTACTTGTTAGCAGCATTTTAATCAAGATTGGATACTATTTTGACATTGTCTACTATGTTTGGCTCACTATTCTGTGTATAAGATGAAGACATTTCTTTAATAATGGGCATATGCATCAAGTTATCTATCAAAGTAGTTTGTATGAATGGGTTAGAATTTAGATTATCTTGTCCAGTTAACTCTATCAACACTCTTGTTGAAGGAACTAGGTCAATGAGAGGCTTACTTACATTTTCATCTAATTGAAATCATGTGTTAGATTCAGGTAGATTTTATATGCCATCTGCATTTAGTTAAAGTGATCTTCCATGATGTTTTTGCCTCGATTAGATTTATTGGGGTCTTGATACGTTGTTTGGACTAGAGCCATAGGATTGCTAGAAGAAGCTTGTTGATCATAAATGATATTATGGGGTACTCTTACTAGAATTGGTAAATTTTCATGGGGGAAGTCTACTAGAAACTTGGCCCCTACCCTTTGGCTCTAACCAAAATATCATCTTTGTTCTCTAACAAATATCACTCAAATAAAAATGGATCATACGTGGAAGCCGTATTAGTATAATATGACTATTAAAGTACTAGATCATCCACTATAGGTATTATAGCTAGGTATTATGCAATTTGTTCTTAGTCTTGTTCTAAATAAGATGGTGTGTTAACTAGATAGTTAGCCAATGGATCTTGGATTTGGGCCCCTGATTGAGTATTGTAAGAGGGATAAGAAATCATCTCATCAGAAATATTATCCACATTAGGATCTTGCACCATTTCTTCCTATGAAACCACATTACTAATCTTTGGATTATACATGAGTCCACTATGAGTGTAGGAATACATGTTAGGATCCATAGTGAATGTTTTGTGATAAAATGTCAATAAGTTCTATAAACTCTAAAAAGGATAATGTCTAAAACAGATGATGTTCCAACTTGGTCTAGATTCATCAAATGGATCAAAAGGTTTATGCAAATATTTGTGAGGAAACAAGCTAGAATAAAGTATCTAATGTTTCACTATTCACACAAAGATAAGCAAGTAAATGGACCAAAAATCAAAATGCCAATCTCTAAGGTTGAAGTGTTTCAAATCAATCTAATCTAGGAATTTAAAAGTTGCTAGGTCTTTTGGCCAATGCAACATCAATATCTAGGCTCAAAAAAGGCATGTGCTAGGACTCTTGGCCAAATGACATCAAAAGCTAGACTTTGAAAATAGATGAAAGTTTTAATCTAATGGATTTAAAACACGTCTAACAAACACCAGGCATCTGATTCTTGGACATGAACTTGATCAACTAGGTATAGGTTATGAAACAAAATTCACTTTATAAATAGTTTATTTTCCCACAAAAAATGGTATAAAACTTAGTTCTTTTGACAAAAAAGCTAGACAAAGGTGATCAGTATAACCATTTTTAGACAAAAGATCATAAAAGTACATTTGGATTGGTCTAAAAATGTAGGAATAAATTTAGAACTCTATGAAAGAGGGTCTATGAAATAATTTTCAAAATGTTTTGGGTAGCGTAATAATTTTCTACTACCTAAAAGGTGGGACAAAATGGTTTGTCTAAAAAAACTTTCTAATAAAAAGACATTTTCCCACAATTTTAACAGCATAACACTACTTTTATTGACTCCAAAAATGTTGTGGTGCATAGACTCAAAGTTTAATTGTTTAGCATAAAATGGCTTAAGTCTATAAAGTGATGACAATGATTATGAGTCTTAAATGACCTTTAACCCAAGCTAGTAATTAAACCTAAGTTCCCTCAAGTTTAGTGCAAATGGTGAACCCACTTAACACATCAACCCTATGAACTTATAAAGGTGCAATTTTGAATTTAGATTATAAGTGAAGGACTTAAACAACTTGGGTAAATGTCTAGACTCAATTGGGTAGCATAACTATGCCAAAGTGGATGATATTGCTCTCAAGCTTTTGATGAACTTTTGAACAAGGCAAATTGATGATCTTACACAGGCTACATAATGCCTCTTTGTTCAAATGAAAATTTGGACCATGTGTTTGGTTTGGATTATTTGTTTACACCAAGTTTTTTTACTCTAAACAAGACTTTAAACTAGGATAAGACCAACTAATTAATCATTCTTAAATCCTTAACTGACAAGGTTGCTTCATATTGTTGGAATCTATTAAAGTACATCATTTGAGAGGATTTCAAGTGTTCACCCAAAATTAAATGCACATTATATAATAGGGTTTTTATGCCCCCCTTCTCTCAAATGGTAGTACTATAACATAGACCTTGAGGCACACCTTACACCAGTAATACTTCCATAGCAAGTGGGGATTTGTTAAAGATCCAACAAGTTTTTGAATGATCTTGGGGAATCAATTACACAATGAATTTCATCCCAAAAAATTCAAAATAAAAGCACATATTTTGGGTCTATATCACTTAGCTTATTATGAAAAGGTTTGGTCATTTTTGCAACCACTACATCTTTCTATTCACTTAGTGTAGTATGATCTCCAAAGTGAAATTAAATCCCATGTACAACTCTAAAGGAGCCAAATGAAGTCAATTCTAGGAGATGAAACCCTAGTTCAAATATTCCCTAAAGAACTTATGGGAGGTGATTAACTCCCCCTCGTAAGCCAAGTTTTTATAAAAATAAAGAAATAATGAAATGGAAAAACTTTAAGGTCATTTTAAAGGTCACCCAAACTTTTATGAGTTTCTAGGGAGTGATTTAGATGGCTTTCTTTCTAAGCTTCATACTAGGCTATTTGTAATAGGAATTTCACTTTTAATTCCAAGGGTTCCCTATAGGGGACAAATGGAAGAGCATAGACACAACATTCCCCTTTTTTCCAAATAAAGATTTGATTAAACAACTATTGTAAATAAGAATTGATAATTATGTTCAATTTTAACCTCAAAATGAAAGATTTGGTGGTGTTTATTTGACCCCTTGGTCTTAGTTGTAAGCTTTGAAAAGATTCACTAAAAACATCTAAATTATTTTTTAAACACCCAAAACAAGGTTCCTAATTGATTTTTAGGCACGAAAAAAGGTGATTTAAACATGTTTTAAGAAAATATCTAGCTTGGTCCTATAGAAAAAATGTTAGCATATCTTTTAGCTTTGAAGCTATTTTTGGTTTGAAACAATAAACTTTGGAAAAATAGCTCTCAAGTCTATGTTTTTGAAAAAACACAATGACTGACATTGGTTATTACAACTAACAGTGGTTAATTTTTGATAACTGATGTTGGTTACCAAACCAACATCGATTAAGCTATGAAACTAATGTCGGTATTACCTATCGATGTTAGTTATTTTGTCAAACTATGGCAAAATAAAATTTAAAAATCAATTTACATGAGTTTTAAATGTCCAACTAAATATTTTAGAGTTGTAAAATGATCTTATTTAGGTGTGAGATGCATCTAGTCCCACTGGATGTGTCATAATGTGATCTAGGAATTGGACTCAAAAGATGATTTTTAGTATAGTGTTAGTTTCAAAATGAAAACAAAATGAAAGAAACACACTAATATCATAACATCTCTAGGCCTAAACACTAGGAAGAGCTTAGTTCATAAAAGCAAATGACAAACACAACTAAAAATTAAGGAATCAAACACAATATTCCTTCACCTTCCTTGGATGCTCCAAATGCCTTTGTAATGGTGGCTTGCTTGGCTTGTGCTCATGAAATCCTTGGAAATGGACACCTAGCTACCTCCATCTCTCCTTGGCACCTTTGACTTGTGGCTTGGATTGGCTTGGCTTGGAACTAATTTGTCATGGTAACACTAATTGCAATGGCTTCTTGAGGATATTTGTGTATTATAACTTTTCACCAAAATAGTTTATAAATGATGTGGTAAGGCCTCCTATTTATAAATTTTTGAGATTGATTAGAATCAACTTGAACCATCCATCTCAAGACTGAGATGTGTGGTTGAGGATTAATTCAAATTTTTAAATTAAATTTGTAATTATCCTCATCATGACATTGAAAGAAGGGGCAATTAAGAGGCAAGGAAGGCTTTGATGAGGCATGAGAGGAATGAATCTTGATATTTGTGGCATTTATGGCCTAGGGATGTCTTCTCAAAGAATGTGATCACTTGATGATGCATATATTTAATATTAATTTGTAAAAAAATATTAAACAATTTTCCATGGAGTTATTAATTAGGCTCTAATTTGGGTTAATTATCTCTTAAGCATGTTTAAGCACTTTATGCACAATTTACGTAAATTGATTAGAATGCCTTGTTATTGGTCCACAATTCAACTAGATTAGAATTGGAAGGTGATGTCAAATGAATTGGAATAATTATCCCATTTAGGATGTTACCAACAATAAATAACAAAGGCACATGTCTCATGCCAAAGATTTGATATGAAAGAGCAATCCAGAGTACGTAGGTGCAAAATTGACATTTTGACTCAAAATGATCTAATTAAAGTTAGCTGGCCCATAAATTGTATTTCCCCCTTTAGGGATACCCTGGCCAAAATCGACACTTGAATATGTCAGTTTCACATCATTTAGCATGTTTTCATGTTTTTAAGCCAAATTATGCATTTTAGGTAGAAATTAGCCAAAATCCTGATTGGAGGTTATTGATGCCTAGATTTAGGTGTCTACACATATGTTTCAAAAACATTCAACAAACTGAAAGGCATATTTTTAATGCTCAACAAAAGTTTAAGGCATACAATAATGTGAACATGTAATATAATATCTAATAAGTTATTATAAAAAACTAAAATATGAAATCAATGAGAATATTTTAAAATTGAAATGCTGAGTAGTATTTGTATATATAGATCCATAAAATCCATATAAATGCATATAAAATGTGAACATGTTTTATAAAATATCCTAGGTCGATGCCATTTATGCATATAATGTTTTAAATAACTATACATCAAGCCATATAGGCATACAAAAATTATCATAAAACATGATCATAATCATCAAAAAAAATGCATCACTCTATTTACCTTGTTTGTAGAAGCCTCTCTTATGATTCCTTATTCAAAACTAGAGTTGTTAGATATGGATGACTATGAGTCCTCCTCTACTCAAAACAAACATATAACTCCAACAGTTCATATGCAAATATTGTCTCAAAATTTACATGTACTAGAAAATAATACTTAAAAATTTAAGTTTTTAAAATGATACAAAAATTATTCACAGGGGCATTTAACACAATATGGTAGTAACAATCAATTTGAGATTGGCACTCAATAAGGTCAATGATAAGTTCATTATAGATAATGAGAGTGTGAAATAGATCACTAATAGGATTTGGTGATGTGTTCAAGATAAAGAAAGGGATAGGTCCTTAAAAATGTGTGTGTGTGTGTGTATAAAATACAAATTCAAATTTGGCTCAAAATATTTAAGTCAATTGACTAAATAATTAAAATATAAGAGAAAATTTACAATTTAAATTGTCAACTATACCATGTCATGCCTGCTAATGATTTCAACATGACTAGAAGTCATCGCTAGAGGACTCTACGTAGAAAATTGTTTCATGCATCAGTTATTTGCATAAGTATAGTGGACAATTATAAAACACATACATATTTACACTTAAACATTAAAATAAATTTCATGTACCTTCGTGAGTTGTTGTGTAGATGAAATTGTATAAATAAAACCCAGATTTGCTCCCTCCTAAATAGATGGTGGAATGTCTAGTGTGGTCATCAATTAAACAAACAAAATATCATTGTTAGTCACTTCATCATATGTATATATGTATATACAAGTTTTTGAATAATATTAGAGATATAGACATCAAAGGAGCTTAATGAATCAAAATTGATCATAGTTAATAAATGCAAGTAGGTTATTTTCATCAATAACATTAATTAATACTTTAAAAATACCTTTGTATAGGTATATATGGGCATAGTAGAAGAAATATACATGCTCCTATGGAATCCAACATCTTGTTCCAACATAAAAAATTCATATGAATTATTAATATTTATATATAAAAAATAATTAAATACTTTTTAAATTGTACAAATATTTAAAATTTAACAAGTCTAACATTTTTTTGCAACAAGTAAAATATTAAAGCTACCTAGGAAGTTGTAGTCCAGATCAAATTCAAATGCCTAAAACATAGTGAGTTCATTATCATCTAGGCCCACAAAAATACCACCATGAGTGGGCTACATGATATCCTCCTCCTCCTTAGATCCAATGCATATAACACATCATGATCTGTAATTGTGAGCTCACCAAGTAGAATCACTAGATGAAGCCTTGCCATGTCCACCCTTTCCAATATAATATGATAAATCTAGCTTGTATGTTGAGTGAGGTAGTTAATAAACACCCTAAGTGCATACAAAGTATCAATCTCTATAGTGTCCTTGACTATAGAGGGTAGGATCACAGGTGGATTTGGTTTGTCAATACGTACTCTCATAACATGATTAGGGTCATGATGTGCACCTAACCTATCTTGAACAAATCCCTTTCCTCTGGCAAATAACTCCAAAAAATAAAAATAGTTTATAATTTCATTCAACACAATTTCACAGTATAATTTTCTCAAAAAATACATTAGGACCTCATTATTACTGTAAGGCAAGTGATCAAAGACCATCCAACATTGATCCCAAAAAGTCTATTTGATCAAATCCTGAGTGCATCAGTGGATTGGAATATGTTTGGCCATCACATCTAGTGATGCACTGGTTTTCCCATCAATGAATAACTCACGAATTTGGGATTTGGTTATATTTTTATCTTTCATAGTGGTTTCAAATAATTTATTTGAAAGTATACCCTGCATCTATGTCTATAGTTATATCACCTATAAATTTGACATGTTAATGAGTCAATTTAACCTACTAATGTTTATAATGTGTTTGATAGAGAAAGTTAATATGGGTTATTTTCATGGAAATACCTCAATTTATTAATAATATTATCAGTTTATAACTTGTTTTCAATGATATGGGATGTTAAATCCTCTGTAATACCATGGGGGATTTAGGAACTACAAGAGGGATCTGAGGGTTTTATAGGGGCAGAGGGATATAAGGATTTTGTTGGAAGCAAAATCACTAAGAGGAGGGTAGGTGAATCAGTCATATCTTAAAAAAATCATTCAATCCTTATTAAACATTCATTGAGTAATCATTATATAATAAATTTAAAACCATGAAAGTAACATAGCAACCATACACATGAGCATACAACACAATAACACTAGTTTTAAGTGGGAAACCCTCATGAGGAATAAAAACCATTAAAACAAAGATTGGAAAAATAGTATTATAAAGTAATGAATAAATATTTAGCTAAGAACCAACCCAAAAATGAGAACCAACCCCTAATTCACCAATCATACACTTATATTTAGCAAGCACCAACTTGTTAGGAGGCACCAACCCCCTTGTTGATCAATAACCCATTCAATCAACACTTATGATGACTCAACACCCACTCATCCACCAATGATTTGTCCACATTTTCTTTGATACTTATTAAAACATGATGATGGTCTTCTCCTTCTCTCTATCTTCTATATTCTACCCTCTTTCACTCTATCTCTCTCAAATCTACCTTTTAGGATTTTTGTCTCAATATGCCTCTTTCTAGGTTTATTAGGTCAAATGACCTTGTAATCCACATGTATCAAATATATTATATGTTCATCATATTATATATCATATCTTTTGATAGTTTATAATACCTTCTAATCCTTCACAATTTACCCTCTTATTCGCTCAAAGGTCTCTTCTATTCAACACATAAATAAGCCTATTAGACCTTTCTTTTATACATGTTACTTTATCTCACACACCTTGGTCAGACATACACATTTTCACACTTTTATTACCATTTAAATAGGTATTATAACACATTTCAAACATTAATAGACTAATCCATTATGTTAGCCATAGCTTAACAAGCTACATTCCTTCATTAGGTCTCATAAAGACCTATTAGGCCTTCTTAGTCACATGTTAGACTTGGATTTACTTGGAACACTTAAAAACTTAATAATCAATATAAAAATATCAAATGAAAACTTAATAAACCCCTACTAATATCATCATATCTTCATAATTATTTTTATCTCAAACTACTACTTGGAGCAGACCATAGTACTTTTCATATTAGGCCTATGCACACTCAAAAAACTTGTTATAAATAACTGAAGAAAATAAATAAATTTGACAAGAAACCATGGAAAAAAAATATAAATATAATCCTCATGACCTCATGGTAATCACAATGTGCATTAGATATCATAACTCAATCCACAAATACTTAAACCATTTTGTGCAAATAGCTCACTCAAAACTGCCAACAAGCCTAAGAAACATAGTCATTAAGTATTAGGATTCTCTCACTTATAATGGTACTTAAAAAAATACAAATGCATTTATATGATCCAATAATATATATATATATTAAAATGACATTCATCAATACTGTGTTTTTAATGATTATGATAGTTTTTTTATATGTTAGTGAAAATGATGTTCCTGAGTCTTTATTCCCATTTTGGAAGTGATTAAATAATATTATGGTTTTTAGTATATTTAATTTTATAATTTTTATGCATTATTAGTCATGGGGAGTTCCATTTCGAGTGTTGGATGTCCAAGTATACATAACTAGTTTTTGAGGTGTATTGGTAGACTTGAGTAAGCTGAGTGAAGAGTTGTCCCTGAACCATTATCTCATAAACATAGATGTACCAAACATGTGGTTATATATATATATATATATATATATATATATATATATATATATATATATATATATATATATATATATATATATATATATAACCACATGTTTGGTACATCTATGTTTATGAGATAATGGTTCAGGGACAACTCTTCACTCAGCTTACTCAAGTCTACCAATACACCTCAAAAACTAGTTATGTATACTTGGACATCCAACACTCGAAATGGAACTCCCCATGACTAATAATGCATAAAAATTATAAAATTAAATATACTAAAAACCATAATATTCTTTAATCACTTCCAAAATGGGAATAAAGACTTAGGAACATCATTTTCACTAACATATAAAAAACTATCATAATCGTTAAAAACACAGTCTTGATGAATGTTGTTTTCAACTCCTATAAGGACAATTAAAATAATTATTATGCACATTAATATCTCTTATGTGACCTATATAACATCCTCAAATATATATATATATATATATATATATATATATATATATATATATATATATATATATATATATATATATCACACGCTATAGTGTTATCTATTGGTATTATATACCAATCTATTGACCTTCTCTCTCACAAGCCTTACATAACCAGACAAACCATTTTAGCTTCACTATTTCAACATCTTACACTAAATTCCAAACTTATAAAAATAATTTATAGGTCATTAAAATTAAAAACATAAACATCATGTGAATTATATACATTAACTCATGATATAGTGTCTCAAACACATCACTCTAACTTGCATACCCAGATCTGCCAGTTTCCCTTAAAGACTAGTAATGATGGATTTGCATTCCAATATCTATGTAGACATGATTAAATATTATTTATGCATGAAAATTATCCATATAAATATTTATAACATATTAAAACACAAAAAATACTAATTTCTAATAGAAAATATTAAACATGTAGATCAATCTTTGAACCTCTCTATACAAAAATCTCATTGAGCATGGAAATTAAATATTTATATTATAAAAAGCATGAAAATTAAATATTTATATTATAAAAAATACCAATTCACTTGGATCCATACCTTATCCATGATAGGATAACCCTAATCTCATTCTCACTTCTACCTGGTTTTTCTCACTATTTGCACTATTAGACCTTTTAGCAATAGGTCAACTTGTATGACCGGTTTAACATGCCTAAATTATATAAAATACCCAAAAATAATAATGGACATAAAATAAAAGTATCAAACTTTTTCCTCCAATGATTTTCATACTTTAATTTGTTCAACTCTATCTACTACACCAAAGTTTTGATAAATAAGCACTTTTATGTGGGGTCCACTCACTCACCTTAAAAACCAATGCAAAATAGAGATACTTGGGAGAATAAAATACATGATCCAACCATAAAACTAGGTCATCCAATCCATTATGATCCATTTATATCAATATCTTTCATATGAGATCACTATGAGGGTTTTAGGATGGTTTTAGATAGGTTTTCATTCTTAACATTTGTTCATAAAACTCTACCCCTAAAACCAACTCATAACTCTTGGAAAAAATTTATAAGACCTTTTTCCATCTCTCTATAATATATTATGATCCCATGTAATAGTCACACATGCCAACAAGCATCATAAAGTGTATCTCGAGCTTGGAAACCTTTACTATGTGTAATCTAGAGACCTCAAAACAACATTTCAAGATTTATTATTCATAACATGAAATCATATATCATTAAAAAAAATTTAAATAACATTTAAAACCTTTATCCATAATCACCTTTTTAATCCTGCTATGGAAAACT
Source organism: Torreya grandis (assembly GCA_037957365.1). NCBI lineage: Eukaryota > Viridiplantae > Streptophyta > Pinopsida > Cupressales > Taxaceae > Torreya > Torreya grandis. The sequence continues at coordinate 219,716 of JARHVA010007962.1, read as the reverse complement.
GATCTCATGCCTCAATTGGCCACTATCTTTAGGATTTTGACCTGTAAGTCACATTAGGTCTTGAAACTGACCTTCAAACTTCTTTTCATGATATAAATACTTCATTCACATTATCAAATATCCTTTATAATTCTTATACATAGTCATACATCCTTCATATGTTTTGAAAATAGCCAATGACACTTTATTAGGTTAGGCAGGGTCTAGAACTAGTCTAGTTATAGATTTGGTCTTAAGGCCTTACTCTTGTAAGCTTAACTTAACATTGTCTTAAGTGATCCATCACATATTTTACCTAATTAAGTAACCTAATACATATTATTATGCCTTTATTCATCCATTTTACTAAGAAATCATTCTCAAACCTTTTCACTAGGTCTTCTTCATGATATGATTAGTCTTTAGGCTACTTAGGCATTTGACCTCCATGCCTCTTTTCATGTTCTCAACACCTCACTATTATGATCAAAATATCTCTCTCATGCCATATTAAATATTACCATGATCAACCATTTCCATGTCTTCTTAAATATTTGAGACCACTCATCTTAGCAAGCAACCAAGCCCATGCCTTCACACAAGATCTTTTCATGACATCCTTTACTAGGCACCTCATGACACCATCAACTTTGAAATTAGTAAACTTGACATTAATGACCATACACAACATTCCCATAATACCAATGAAAACACTATATTGACATAAATTACAACACCTCAATAATCTCCCCCTTTTTCATTGATGGTAACCACCTTCAGAAACATTAATGGTAATCACTCTTATAAATACTTTTAGAACTTTCTCTCCTTATCTCTGAATTATCTCCCCCTTTTGACATTAATGACAAAGTGGAATATGGGTCTAGGAATATTTATATAACCATGTTCCCCTTATATCTACGCATACCTTTTTTTAAAGAATTCATAAATCAAAAACACTCATGCAACTATAGGAAACACATTTTCTTCTCTTGAGACGATGGCTAACATATGTGGCAAACTCTTCAACAAACATGCTCCTCCTAAAATCATGCATACATATTTTGAATGAATTTAGATACATAATATCACTCACCTTTCTTAATTCACCTTGATGTTACAAATATGGATAACCATGGTCATCTCTATCTACTTCTTGACATGATTGATATTGAGTTTAAAGTTTACTAACCATCAACCAACCTGATGTAGACCTTGATCTACTATCTCACCATAGCATCATACATCTTTTTTTTTCTTAATAAACTTTATACCTCCATGCATCTTGAGTGTCATATCTTTATTTTTGACATCATTTCCCACACATAAGTTATGTTTGATGACTAATCAACACACCTATTCCACTCATGATTCTAATGAACTCCTCCTTTGGGTCTTGTTACCTCAATGCATATATGCTCAAAAGTCATACAAAAAAAAACAAGGATTCATGATCATACCTTTATATATCATGAATCCATCTCATCTACTAACATAAGGATGGATAATATCCATCTTCATTTCCTTGCTCAAACATTCATCATGCCCTCAGTCTTATTAACAACATCTAATATGTTTTTATGTCTTTGTATACGTTCTTAGACTTATATACCTACTCTAAGAACATGATTGGCTCCCCTTATCTCCATGAGTTATTCAGACAATATCATGAATGTGATTGGTTTTATCAAGTCATCATAAAGATACTTTGTAAATTATCTTTGCAAACACATCTCCAACAGACTGTTATCTAATCTTTGGACCTAAATTTCAATAAATAATACAAAGCTCCCATTAAGCTGATGATTTATCTCAAGAAAACTTGATGACCAACAACCTTCAACAACTCTCATAAACTAATCAAATTTGCACTTTTCACGATAAATATCTTCTTGAGATGAATTTTTTTGAATGTAACCTCATACATCTAATGATAGAGGAGTGTCTCAAATGCTTCATATGAATGCACAAGCATCCTCAAAGATCTACCTTACAACACATTTGAAGGATTATACACCTATATCTTAAGCCCATAAAATGCAAAAAAAGTTCTCATATACCTAATCTCAGTCACTTCACCATGCTACCTACACATACCTTCTTATAAGGCCTAGAACAAGGCTTTACAAGACACCTTGATTCCTTGACCTATTTCATCCATGTTATGATCTCAACACAACATCATCAAGTAGATATGAGACTCTTAAACATGGACCTTTCTCTCACATGACAATCATTACACACCTCTAATAATCATAATTTTGTCACAATATATAATTCCAACTAGACTTGCTCATCTAGACACCAATTATAGACTTAGGGACTCCCCCTTAGATCAAACATACATCACTTAATGCAAAAAATCAATAAATAAGGACCATACAACCATGATCTTCCTTATCTTCTTCAATTTCTCACCATACATACCATCTCAACATGCCTTCATACTTTATTTACATACAATACCTATCAAGGATCAACAAGCATCGACCATGATTCCATTTTTAGATGAGTGTCTCCATGAATCCTAATGGAGTCACCCCTTCCATAGGGCATTATAATAACATAAGTATAGGAGATTCCCAAGTCTCTATATTCTTATAAGATTTAAAATTCTTCAATGTCCTTCTAGACTTGATTGTCAACTTATGTTTGACCTTTAACTTGGCTTCTACATAATCCTTTTGATCTGGTAAAGAACACTTTTGATATTTTTTCAAATACGACTTATGTCATATAGTAGAAAATAGTCACTTTGGTTTATGAGTTGATCATAACTCATCTTTTCATCCTTATTATTCTTATTCAACTCTAATAGTACCATAATACTTTGGTATACCATCATTACAAACAAGATAAATATTGTCATCATCATAAGTTCAAGCATGTGCTTCTTAGGATCATTTTTAGGCTACTAAGCCTCTCTCAAGGGCCTATCCCTAATACCAAATGTTGGAAGCATAATCACTAGGGGAGGGGTGAATCAATGAGATATGAAAGAAATAATTTAATCCTTATTAACCATTCATTGAGAAATCATTATATAATCAATGTCAAACCATAAATGTAACATAGTAACCATACACATGAACATACAAGATAATAATACTAGATGTAAGAGGGAAACCCTCATGGGGAATAAAAACCATTGAAATAAAACCTGGACAAATAGTATTATAAAGAAATGAATCAATATTTATCTGAGAACCAACCCAACAAGGAGAACCAACCCCTAATTCTCCAATCACCCATTTGGTTTTAGCAAGCACCAACTTCCTTAGAGGCACCAATTACCTTATTTATCAAGCACCCACTCAATCAACACTTATGATGACTCAACACCCACTCATACACCAATTATTTGTCCAAATTTTCCTTTATTATTATTAATAATTTATGATTTTATTCTTCTCTCTCTCTCTCTCTCTCATATCTGCCTTTTAGGCTTTCTAGCTCAATATGCCTCTTACTAGGCTTATTAGGTAAACTGACCTTGACATCAACATGTATAAAATATATTATATGTTCATCATAGTCTCTCTACACTATTTTTATGGTCTATAATACCTCCTTATCTTTCACAATATGCCCTGTTATTCGCTCAAAGGTCTCTTCTCTTCAACACACAAATAGGCCTATTAGACCTTGATTTTATACAAGTTACTTACTCTCACACACCTTGGTCATCCATACACATATTCACACTTGTATTTACCTTTAAATAATTCTTATGACATATTTTAAACATGAACCAACTAATCCAGTATGTTGTCCATAGCTTAACAGGCTACATTCCTTAATTGGGTCTCATGAAGACCTACTAGGCCTTCTTAGTCACACATTACACTTGGATTTACTTGGAACAATTAAAAACTTAATAATAATTATAAAAAAATAAAATAACACCTAAATAAACCCATAATAATGTTATCATATCTTCATAATTCTTTTTATCTCAAACTACTGCTTGGAGCACACCATTATACTATTCATATTAGGCTTATGCACACTAAGAAAGTCTATCATGAATAATTGAATTAAAAACAAAATTTTTAAAATCAAACATATGACCTTAGGGGTCATCACCATGTTCATTATATCTCATAACTCAAGCCAAAAAGACTCTAATGCTTCTGTGTAAATAGCTCACTTAGAATTGCCAACAAGCCTAAAAACATAGTCATGAAGTATTAGGAATATATCACTTGTAATGGTACTTCAAAATAATCCATATTAATTTATAATACCACATATTATATCTATAACATAACCACATGCTTGGTGTATCTCTACTAAAGATATAATGGTTCAAGAACAACTCTTTACTTAGCTTCCCCAAGTTTGCCAATACACCTCAGAAACTAGTCATGAATACTTGGACCTCCAAAACTTGAAGTGGAACTTACCATGACTAATAATGCATAAAAATTATACAATTAAGTATTAAAACATCATAATATTATTTAATAACTTTTAGACTAGGCATAGTGACCTAAGAACACCATTTTACTAACATATAGAAAACTGCTAGAATCCTTAAAAACACATTCTTGATGAATGTTATTTTCAACTCATGTAATTAAAATTAAAATAATTATTATGAACATTAATAGTTTTTATGTGACCTATATAACATCCTCCAATAGATATATAACACTTTATAGTGTCAAATATTGGTCTTATATACTAATCTATTGGTCTTCTCTCTCATAGTCATTACACAACCAAACAAGCCATTTTGGCTTCAATATTTCAACATATTACACTTAATTCCAAGCTTATTAAAATAATGTATATGTCACTAAATTTCTAAACATCAAAATCATATGCATTGTATATATTAACCCATGATATAGAGTCTTAAACTCATCACTCCAACTTACATTTGTGTAGACATAATTAAAGATTCCCGATGCATGAACATAATTATTTAATATATTTAGAACATATTAAAACACAAAAACACTAAGGTCTAATGGAAAATATTTGACATATATATCAATCTCTATAGCTATCTATATACAGATCTCACTGAGAAAGACAAGTCAACTTTTAGAGCAAAATTTTGCTACATACAAGGATCTCCAAAACATATAACCAACATGAGCATGTATTAAAAATATTATAAAATATCCCCATTAATTTAAATACAACCCTAATCCATGACAACGTATCCCTAATCTCATTCTCACTTTTTCTTTGTTTTTCTCACTATTTTCACTATTAGACCTTTTAGTAAAAGGTCAACTTGTATGATTGGTTTAGTATACCTAGAGGATAAAAACTACTCATAAATCATCATGGACACAAAATAAAAGTCTCAAACTTTGTGTTCCAATTATTTTCATACTTTGAATTGGTCAACTCTATCTGTTACACCAAATTTTTAAGAAACAAGAACTTTTATGTGGGGTCCACTCACTCACCTAATAGACCAATGACACTTGGAGATACTTGGGAGATTTCACTATATTCTCTAACAATAAAAATATGTCATCCAATCTATTCTAATCCATTTATATTAAGATCTTCCATATCGAGTCACCATGAGGGTTTTAGGAGAGTTTTAGAGAGATTTCCATTCTTAACATTTGTTCATAAAACTTTTCCCCTAATACCAAATCCTAATGCTTGGAAAGAATTACTAGTAATCTTTTCCATCTCTCCCTAAGATATTAGCTTCTCATGTAATAGTCACACATGCCAACAAACATCATAAAGTGTATCTCAGGCTTGGAAACCTTTACTTTACGTACTCTAGAGACCTCAAAACAACATTTAAAGATTTATTATTCAAAACATGACCTCATAAAGAATGAAAACACTTAAAATAATATATAAAACCTTTATCGATACTCATATTTGAAATATTACCTTATAAAACTGATCTCATGCCTCAATTGGCCACCATCTCTAGGCTTTTGACTTATAGGTCATGTTGGCCATTTTGTTCCACATACAAAGTTTTGACTAGATAATTATGTAGCAAGGTTATTGTTGAGAGAGTGGTCCAATGGTAGAGCAAATGAATAGAGTTATGGATGGAGTGAGTGGACCAAAGTGATCATGTAGAGTGCAAAGCTTTTGAAACATTTTAAAGTGTATTTTTGTTAAATTCTAAGGGGCCAGGTCTATAAAAAAGAAAAAGGTTCTTGAGAAGACTTCATGGTGAAACCAAGTAGTTCAAGGTCATGGGACAAGTCTGTATAAGCTTCAAGTTTTCGTAGTTCATTTAGGCCTTCAAAGATTAAGCAACATTTTGAGTATGAGTTCAAGAGATCTTATAGACCTTCAAAAAGTTAAGTACAAAACCTTTTTTTTTGGTTAAGTCTATAATTGGGAATTATTTTATCTTTCATTGGGCTAAAGATAAATTCTTTCAGACCTTTTATTTGACTAAGTGTTCATTCTTTCAAGAAATCTATTTTGGGATTTTTGGCTAGGTGTCTAGAATTGTTTCAGACATTTTTTTTGAAATAAAAGTCCAAAAGACATGAATTTTATCAAACATTTTGTCTGATGTAAAAGTCCTAAAAGGTACTTTTTCAAAGAAAGGTAATTTTTCAAGTAAAGTGTCCTATAAATTTTCTTGAAAGGTAGTTTTTCAAGTAAAGCATCTAATACAAAAATCTTGAAGGGTAAATTTTCAAGCAAAGTGTCCCAAACACTTTTTTTGAAGGGTATTTCTTTACCAAAAGGTCTAAATCAAAAGTTTTAAAGGGTCATTTTTTAGAAAGGTATCCTAAGGAAAACACTCAAAGGGTCATTTCTTCAATGAAAATCCCATAGACAAGAGTCTAAAGTAAATGTCCTGGGGAATTTTTATTCTAGTGGAGTAATGATAGTTATGTAAATGTAGATTTTCAGCCATGACAAATAGCTATTTGTATTCAAATCAGTCCAAGATCAACAGTCTACACTCAATTTTATTAAAGATATAATGGCATGCATAAGTTCAAGAATTCAATGAGGCATTTACACAAGTGTCAACTTTTAAGCATAAAAGATAGATATTGAAGTTCAAATATCCTAGTGATGGTCAGGTGGATGTCAAATACATTTACACAAACATCAAATATAGGTGCTCAAGCATCAAAGTAAATCCTTGTGGAATAGCCATTGTATTTTAAACATTCAAATCAATGATCCACATTAAATCATATAAATATCCAATAGTGAGTGACAACTCACAAGTTAATGGGCCTAGGTAGATCAATGGCACATGTTTAATCATAAGAAAGATCTAGCTGCAAGTGTGAGTCAAAGAAGTTAGTGAATCCATGGATAAAATGTGTACATGATAAGTGGAATAAGTACATTTAATTGATATAATATCAATGATCAATAGTCATCCAAACAATTAGGATCTAATAGAGATAAGTTGGTCAATATGTCAATGATCTAGGTCAATTTTTGATAGCTAATAAACAAGGGGAAAGCCCAAGACATTTTCAACAAAAGTCAATCAACCATTTTCAACTGAGATAACTAAATACAAAGGAACTAAGTTTGAATATGGCCCAAGATTGAACCAGAACATATGTTCCAAGATGAAAAGGACATTGAAGCTCAGTAGTGTAAAATAGGTCTTCATGAGACCTAAATAAGACCTAAATATTTATTTGGGTTAAATATGTAATTAATGGGAAGCTTCTTATCCTTCGACATGGTCATTTCCTAGACAAGAAGATATTTATAGCCACCTAAAGTAGAACAACATGGCTCGATCAGTTTTAAGGTATAAATATTTAGTCTTTAGGAGCATGATGTAGAGTCTAAATATGGACACCTAGTGGATGGATAAAAGTCAATGGAGCATTCAATTCTTTTATAAGACCTCCTTTCCTAATAATACCATGACTCAACATCCTTGAGAATACAAATCCATAAAAAGTGGTTGGGCCTCTTTCAATACACATATCTCTCTCTTTCTCTTTTCTCTAAATATAGGCTTCCAAGCCTTAAAATGGATCCCTCTTTTTTAGCATGATTGGATTCTACTGAAATTTGTACTGTAACACCTTTTGATGTAATAAAAACAAATTTCCATCATTTTCCAATCCAGATTGAAGTGTGTTTCATGAATTCATGTAATGAGGTTAAGTGAATGTATATTCCTTGCTTGTGTCTAAGCTTTTATCACCTTCAAGAAGTGCTTAGTAGTTCTCATAAGTCATTATAAATGTAATTTATAGTTTATTTTCTAACTTGAAAGTTGATATTTGCCCTCTCTTGCTAGTTTGATAACTAATTAATGCCTTATTTTGAAATATTGATGTGAAACTAATCTTATTTGTTCTTGAATGTGTCTGATAGTATGTCTTGTGCAAGTTTGAGTGATCAAATTATTGGTGCATCATCTATTTTACATGATTTTATAAGTTATTTCTAAAATATCTCCTTTTTCTAAGTGCTAGTTTTGGTGATGGATAAAGAAGGAAGCTATCCTTCTCTAGAGGTATGATCCATTATTAGGATACTCATAGCCTAGGATCAATCTCATGTTAGACTATATTTTATTAGGAAGATCTAAACAATACCCTTACTCAGCTAGGGTGAAAATCTAGAACATAAATAGTTTTAGCACACCCAGTGGAACGCAACTTCTTTGGCATAATTGAAGTTGAAGATTGAGAAGAATAAATTGCAATAGTATTAGATATTTACCATCATTATAGCTAAAGATCCTTCAGGTTATAGAACTCATAGCACCTTCTGGACAGTGCTTTCATGCCAAAGGTTACAACAAGATCATCAAGTAAAGGTACTCATTTTGAACATATTGAATTGACTTCTACTTCTTATAAAATATCAATATTCAATAGAACATGACCTTATCCTCCAAAACAACAATCATCCCCTAGTCATTCTATTTTTTAAGTCCAATCTATTATCCCCAAAAGACAAATCCTTTTTGCCCAAATGGTTATCATAAATCAAGTGTGTGTTCCATTCAATAGGGGTAGTCCCCTGAATTTGGGTCAATATGATGACATTCTTGTGTCTACATTAAAAGGTATCCCTTTCTTTTTAGCATAATGGGATAAAACTATTACTATTGAGCATATCCAAGATGCTACCAATCTATGTTCTATTTATAATTTTAGTTAAGATAATGTGGCTATCATATTGCTTGCTACTTCCTTTAAGGGCAAATAATTGAAATGATATAAGAATATTCCTTTAACATCCATTTCTACTTGGGATGATCTAGGTACGGCCTTAGTTAGGTAATTTGAAGATAAATCTGATCATCTATATTTGGTTGAACAAATGACTACCATACAAAGGTACCCCCATGAGTTCATGTATGATTTTAACCTCAAATTCTATAAGATATGGACTAGGATCCCCATATTGGTTAGACCATCACCAGAGTATGCATTTTTGTACTATATTAAGGCCCATAATTCTGATATAAGTGTCATGATATAATCTATGGGTGGTAATACCTTGCCAAATGCCTATGAAATTGTTACAAGAGTAGAAAATATCTTAATACAAGCTAGTAAACTTGATCTAAGGCACTTAATGGCCTTATTCCTAGAATTGTAACCTATTCCTCCCCCTCAAGCTCCCCAAATTCCATCTCTATCCCCTATTCCATCTCTAAAATTCCAAGTTGTAACCCCTCCTAATAAATATAGTGAGATTTATAAATTGAAAAGCATGTTACAAGCTTTTGTAAATGAGATTGTTCAACTCAAGAGACAACAGTACCAAGGTAGACCTTATTAGTAGTAAAACTAGAATAATTATCAGTATTTCAATAACCAATGTCCCCTAATCAAGGTTTCAAGGACAATAGGCAACCTTATCAAAATAAAGGAGCCATAAACTAAACTAATACATATCCAACCCTTGATCCTAATGTACCTTCTAGTTCAAAATCTATTGACCCTCAAAATAACTTGATGCAAGATTAGGTTGGTAGCCTTCTAATCCAAATGACACTCAAAATCAAGCCTTGGTATCATAAGATATTACTATGCCACAAATGACACATGAACAATTATCTCTTAAAGGTGGTTAGTATCAATACATGAATATGCCATTCCAAGGATAATATCAACAAGTTTTATGTCAACCTAATGCTATCAATGTTAATTGGAAATTGGATGATCATATTGTATTCAACCAAGTTGGTGAAACTAGCAACACAAATGGCCAAGTGGAAACTCTGACTAGAGATAAAAGAAGAGTAATTGAGGAAGCGCAATATGTGAGAAATACTTCTATTGTTCCTAGTTTCATTTCCAAGAGTGTCAAGGATCAATTTGTTATTCCTATAGCACAAAAAATTTATAATGTAGAGACAAGCAATGCATGGATATAATTTGGCCTTTAAAATCCATTTTGTTGTGATGGGTAAGTGTACAAGGATGGGGGAATAAAAAATGGAAATAATTTAATTGAATAAATTTTAAATATGAGGTTCTAAAGACCTACATACATAGCTCTATGACATAAGATCAGTATTACCGAGCAAAAAATGTATACCTAGTTTTAAAACCACATACATAATTTTTTAACCATATACACAATTCTATTGTTGTAAAACCAAATAAAAATAATCAATTCCATTCATTTAGCATCAACACAAACAATGAACAAAGCATAATAAAAGTAAATATGCATTTGATTGAGACTCAAAAAATCTAAATTGGAATGGGCAATACATGGGTTTCATGATTGTTGGCCTTTTACTAGCCTTTAGTTTGTTGAAAATTGAACTAAAATCATCTTTAAACCCTCATTAAAATTACCCTAGATCATGTCCCTTTGAATCAAATTCAAAAATAGTAGGAACAATTTATGTGGGAATGATTTATCATGCCATGGACTTAGTTTAATTTTTATCCTAAGATTTAGTTGTGTTTATTAACATGACCAAACCTTAGTCTAAATTTTTTATGTTTGGTCTCTTTATTTTCTCTATCCCCCTTGGTCCCTTTTATTTCCACATAGTCTAACTAAATGAATAGTCCCTTTTACTATAGACTTAGTCTAAAAGAATTACCCTAAAGTTTGTTGTATTTATTAATATAATAAACCTTAGGCTAAAACTAGATGTTATGTCTTTTATTATTTGTGAGGTCCCATTTATTATGTCTCAAAACTTAGACTAAAGTGTTTATCCTAAGGTCTTACCCATGTTTATTAACATGAAATAAAACCATAGTCTAAATACTTTATGCTAAGTTATTTATTTTCCCAATCCTGACATAAATATCATTTTCATCTACAAGATCAATGGTCCACATTTGCTTAGGTGATCAAGATACATCAGTGTGAGATTAAAACCCATCCCTAAGCTAAAGTTTAAGAATCTTCCAAAGATCAATGGTCCACATGTTCTCAGGTAGTCAAGATCTAATAGAGCAGGTTTGCTCAGTTGAAGATGATCAAATGGTGTGTATCAAATGTTGAAAAGTCAAAATCCCTAGGGAAAACATGGAGATGACACATGACATAGTGAAAATCCACATAATTAAAGCTCGAGCATCTTTCAAATATCGATGGTACATATATGAGTGAACATATTCTGATTAATGGTTCACATAGTGGGAGGCATAATTAAGTAGATCAAGATCAATGGAGCAAAATTGATCCATGAAAATGAGATCAATGGTGTGAAATCAATGTTAAAATTTTAACAAAGCTTAGAGTGAATGCAGAAGTGACAAGTGTCATAATCATGGGGAGCGTAGCTAGTAGCCAATAGCTTTCAAGTTCTCAAATCAAGATTGATGGTTCACATTGATCTATGTAAGGATGATCCAATAGTGTGAGATCAAGGTAGAATTTTCAAAAATTAATGGTCACTTTTTAAATATTAATGATAAAAATGCCATGAAAATGCCAGAGGGAAGCCACATCAGAGCCATGTAAGTATAATATGCCAAGTTGAAGAATTTATAAACCTAGGAAATGGAAGGGTATAAGTAAGTAATCCAATTAGGATCTAAGTCATGAATATCACACAAGTATAAATAGTTGAAACCATTAAAACACTATAAAAACCTTCAAGAAAGCCCTAGAAAGTTAAAAAACCTTGATTTGACCATGTGCTCATTGTAATCAAACTAAGGAAGTTGAACTATCACTTGTTTAAGAATAATTCTATCCTTAATTGAAATGCAGACCATTATTAAGCAATTTAGAAAATCCCACAACCATGACATCCCAAAAAAGTGTTTCAAGGGAAAATGTTGAGCTCTATCTAATTTTAGATATAGAAGGGAGGGTTTGTAAAAAAAATAATTTGATGCCATAAATATAAATACAAGGGATAATAATTGGTCAAGTTTATCTTAGGCCATTGAGAACTAGTAACCCATCACAAGAGAAGAACATGCCTGTAAGGAGGCTCTACTACAACGATCAAGGAAATCTTACAATAAAACAAAATTTGAAATAACCAACCATCTTATCAATCAAAGAAGAAAAATTCAAGTTATATGAGGACACCATGATTGACTATGTAATTCATTAAATTCAGTCAAAACCAAACAAGAGGCAATAAGTGAGAAAAATTCCATGACTTCAGGCCAAGTTTGCTAATATCGGGCTTCAAGATATCAAGTGAAAGACTTAATCAAAGCTTTGACTAAGAATCAAGTTCTTAAATTGAGGATAATTAGCCTAGCCCACTTAAATATGGCTATGTATTTATTGGTTGACAAATCAAAGCCCTAATTAGTTAGTTTAGGTAGGTGGAAGACATTTCCAAGGACCTCAAACAATAGGAAGATAAAATGATACACATATTGGACAACTTAATCACAGAGCCCACCTCACTTATTCCTTTGGGCCTTATCGTTGATGAGGAGCTCAAACATATAATCTCTCAATTTATGAAGAAGGTGAGGAATCAAGTCAAAATAAGACAAGGGATGATAAGAAAAATATCATAGACCTATTGTTGACATCTGAAGAGAAGATAGGAGATGCTGGGAGCATCAAACAAGCTTTGGAGAGAGCTAAGATAGATCTTAATAACCTGGGAGATCAAGAAAAAGAGTTGTTCATGAGGTCCATTATTGACTTCCATCTGATCAATGAGAAACATTATAGAATGAAGATCCTACAAGGAAGGCAGAAGGTTGTAATAACACTAGGGTCCCAAAGTTAGTTGAATTTAGAATATTCTTTTATAACTAGCATTGTATATTTTGGAAAAATAATATTCTTTTTGTAAAGGCATGTATAGCTTGTAAATTACATTGACTATAGGTCAGTATATTAGAAAGGTCATTTGGTCTAGAATGTAATAGAAAGGAAAACTATCCTAGACACATGTATAAATGTAATTTGACATCACTGATGGTCATGCCTCATGAACAGTCTAGATAAAGAGCCATTGTCAATTTTAAAAAGGGAGAGAGTTTTTTAAAGCCAAAAAACTATTTATGACTTTAGAGTAATTAATATAAGAAAGGAATTTTGAAAAGTTTGTCCATATTTGCTTGTGTGAATTATTATCATAGTTTGTATCTCATTTGTCTCATTTTATCTTCAAATTTGAATGGTTCTTATGAATTTTGAGTGTGCATCTTTTAATGTAGAGTTGTTAATTTGGGCTAATGTTGGATTAGTTCAAAGTTCTTAGGTTTAATTTTCTTTGTTATCTCTTCTTGCATTTGGGTTAATGTTATTTTCTTGTAGGGGTAAAATTCTTAAAGTAAATCTTGTTCTTATTTGCATTTTTTTCATACTTTCCTTAGATGTTTGCCTAATTTGTGGTAATATTTGAGGTTATGCTACTTCATGTTGAACATTGGATAAATACATGTTCAGATGAAATTGGAACTTTGTCATAATGTTTGAAATAGAGATCAACAACACCTCTCTTTTCTACCCTACCCTTCCTTTTACTCTTTTTTATCAATTCACTTTAGATCAGTTTCATTTTGAATATTCATCTTAGTTTAGCTTTAGACTTAGTTCTGAGCATAAATCACTTTAAATAACATAGATCATCTACAAAATCAAAGATTGACTATTAATCCATGATGGCTCCCAATCACCAACTAATATAAATTTATGAAATAATCAACCTATTCTACCTCTATTCTACTAAGGATAATAGGATTATCACAATCAACAAATAATGTAATTAATTCTTTGAATCTAGAAAGGAGAAGTGCTTCTTAAACATTATATGTTGACCTAGTGATACACATAGGTACCAAACAATTGGTGTTACAAGGAGGACAAGTTAAATCTTTGCAAATTTGTAACATCTTTGCTAATTTTGGTGAATACTATTCAAATATTGATGTATTCTTTGCATATTTGTGTAAATATCATTGATATTAATGGTTTCAAACCAGTCTTTGTGCTTATTTAGACAAAGATGTTCTTTGAAGTTTGAAGTCTAATTATCATAAATATAGCTTAAGATCTGGAAATCCAAGGCATTTGAGGTTAGTAATAGCTATCTTTTTTAAAGATTGATTGGATCTCTACAAATTTGAGTTTATTTGAGCTTAAAACGTGTAAAGATCATTCATATTTATGTGTTTGGACATATATTTGAGCTTATTTAGTCAAATATTGATGTCCTTTGTCATTATTTATACATATTTGTACAAAATTTAGTTAATGTGCAAGTTTGATCGTCATTCTTTGTAAAGATAAAACTTACACATTATATTTCAAATAGGGTTCAAAGCTCTCAAAATGAAATTGCCAAGGATAAGGACCAAGTCATGTTCAAAGACAAGGGTTCCCCTTCTTTCATTAGAAGTGCATAAGAGAGATAGGTGAGACAAAGGTAACTATAGACTTTTAAAGTCTCAACCAACTTCACCAATTCAGGGTGCTCCTATGTTTAATCCCTACTAAGGAATGGCTTGTCTAGGTGGTTCTTCAATCAATGTGTCAGGTGTGGTACATGACCTTCCTCATAATCTTTAAATGTATTTACGTACTTTTAGTCCTAATGGCATTGTAACTATTGAATAACACATTAAATCCTTTAATATTTTTTAATGTAGTTCTTGAATATATAGCTTGTAGACTATTTCCATTTACTTTCAAAGATGCTACATATGAATGGTCTGTTCACCTTCTTGAAAACTACATAGCTAGCTTGAATGATTTTAATAATTAATTTATTGACCAGTTTGGAAAAATCATTAGTCCATGTGTCCTATACCAATAGTTTACCAAAATCAAAAGAGACTCAAATGAGCCCATAAGATCATTTAATGTTAGATTTCAAAAAATGTTCAGCAGAACCATAGCTCCCTATAGACCCAATGAGGCCTTATCCTTAGAGATATACAAGGATGACTTAGATTCCATGAATTATATGTTTTTCAAAAGATCTAATCATATCATTAATACATTATCCTTAGCTTATACTAAATATATGATCATTAATCATTAAATACAATGATAGGGAAAATGGCATCCATTATTCCCAACATTAATCCAAATTCGCCAATGTTGAATGTCATTCCCAATGCCAATAAAAATATGCCAACATTAAATCAAATTTTAGTTCTAAACCAATTTCCTTTGAACCATGTACATCTTGGCCAAAACTTGGGATTCTTAAATAGATCTACCAATAAGGCTAGAGAGCTTTATTTCTTGCATCCAATAGCAGTACTTAAGTTCATAATTTTGAGGCACCCAAGACTAGGAATGATACTATCTTAAAGATGGTTCAAAATCTAAGCACTAATTTCATTAAACTACAAAATCAAGTTGGAAATACTATATAAAATTCAAATAGGAAGTCCTCTTTTCAAGGATTCAATAGGCCTTCAAATATATTTCAAAATAACAATAATAACAACCATAACAATGAGTCATCCCCTAATAAGAATGTACCTAATATAAATCTTGGTGATGTAACTTTGCCTAACTATTGTAGAGTGTATTATACTTCAAAGCATGGTGAATGAGACTATCTAGAGTTTTTCAATGTTTTTGAAGATTTTTAAGAAGAATTGGATACTTTTGAAGTTGTACCTAATAAAGACAATGATATAGGTACTTCAAGTTTTTCAAGTTCATCCAAATTTGTTGATTCAACTCTCATGGTGGAAACATTTGAGTTCCCACTCCAAGAAGAGAATGATCCTTAGGATATACCTAAAGAGATTCATGATTTTTATCATGACTTTAAGAAGACCTATCCTTTGAGGATCATGGAATAGAAACAACCTTTGACTACCTAAAATCCACAAAATAATTTTGACACTCCTCTTGATACTACATTAGATAACAATCTAGAGCCTCCTAATGGAAGTACCTCTAAACCTAATGCTGATGAATCTAATTCTTCCAATAGTACTAGATATAATATTGTAGAGTGCATGAAAAAGATAAAATATAACATTACCTTTCTTGAGTTGACTCAAATTACAGAACAAAGGGATTTGTTGTTGGAATATTTGTCTAAAAAGCCTGTTAATCCACAAAAGAATACACATGCTAATATTGTAATACACAAAAGTAAGGTAGATTTTCCACCTTTCCTACATATAGTTAGGATATTTGGTAAGAATTTATTCAATTTTTTGGTAGATTTAGGTGCATCTGCAAACATCATGCCTAAGAGTATTTGTGATAAATTAGGCTTGACTACCATTAAATTTGATAGAGTTGTGACTCAATTAGATAAATCAAGTGTCAAAGTGATTGGTGAATTATTAAATTCTCACATGAAGATTGGTTTTGAACAAAAGATCCATTAATTCATTAACATCTAAGTGGTGGATATTCTTGATGCATATGGAATGTTACTAAGTATGGACTAGACTATATCTCTGAATGGTTATATGTCAACTAACTTTTCACACATTTGGTTACCTTAGAAAGGAGTTATTAATCAGATCCATATAAAAAAGGAACCCAAAATGAAGCATATAATCACCAAGTATAATGCAATTGATGAGATGGTCAACATGGTTAACTCAGATCTAGGTGCTTACACCCTTGACACCACAAAGGTATGTAACTCTAAGACTTCTCATGTTATGCCTAGATTATAGAAGTTATATTTTGATGGTGCTAGATGTAAACCAATGTCTGGAGTAGGAGTGGTATTAATCAATCCCTTTGGGAAAGAATACAATGCCTCTTATAAACTATAGTTCTCATGCACCAATAATTTGGCTGTGAATGAAACACTTATTATTAGATTACAATTCGTAATCAAACACAAGGTCAAGAAACTATTAGGTTTTGGTGATTCTAAACTATTAGTTAATCAAGTAAAGATTAAATATTAATTCAAGTTGTCCTATCTTAAGAAATATAAATTTAGAATGTGGGACTTAATTGAATGTTTTGATGCTTTGAACATTATGTCAATCCCTATGGAAGAAAACAAGGCTACTAATGAACTTGCTTTAGCTACAACCAACCTTCTACCCAATCAAGGTTTAAAGTTAAAAAGACTAACCAATGAATAGTACCATGTCCCTTAGTACTAGATAGTGTCAACTATTTATAATTATTCAGTGATGATCAATAGATCATAGATTTTATGGCTAGATTAGGAGTATTTGAGGGTCATATCATTGATGAATCCAATGAAAATACCCTTGATGATGACAAATTTAAAGGCAAACTTGATGACAAGGTCATTTAAATGATTGAAAATAAGATCCCCAAAGGGATGATAGCCTTATATAGACTATTTTATTCATACAAACTAGCTAATATTGTCAAAATTCCAAAATTAGATGGGAAGGACTACAATACAAAACCTAGGCTCTGAAGGTCAAACTCGACTAGTGAATATTGGTATAGACTACATGAGCATTGAAATTAAGAGAGACAAATATTTGATAACCAAGTATATGGATGTAATATAATCATCCTATGATGACTTCAAGATCTTAGATCCTAGGGTCACAACCCATACCATACCTCTAAGAGAATCCCACAAGCCATTCAAGCAAAAATAAAGGCTAGCCAACCCTATCTTAGAACTAATGATATACATTGAGGTCAATAAGTTACTAGATTCTAAGATAGTATTTCCCATTAGACACTCCACTTGGGTAGTTAACCTAGTACTAGTCAAGAAGAAAAATGGTGAAATCAAATTGTGCATTGATTTTAGAAATTTGAATAAAGCATCTAAAAAGATAATTAGATCATACCTTCTCTTGACCAAGTAATCCAAATTGTTTTTGGTTCTACTATGATGTCTTTTCTTGATGTATTTTTAGGGTATAATCAAGTGCTAGTGAACAAATAAGATAGAATAAAGACTACATTTACTAATAAATGGGGTACTTTTATCTATAAGATAATGCCCTTTGAATTGATAAATGTAGGTGTAACCTTTCAAAGAGCAATGGATCATGCATTCTAAGGCCTCATAGGTAAGTGCATTATCATTTCCATGGATGACCTAACTATATTTTCAAATAATGGTGAATATCACATCATGTACTTAAAATAAGTATTTAAAAGGTGTAGAAGGTATGGAATTTATCTCAACCAAAATAAGAGCATTTTTATGTAACAAAGGGAAAATTATTGGGACATGTTATAACTAAAGAAGGGATGTATATAGACCTAGATAGAGTAAATACAATATCAAAGATAGAACCCCTTAATAATAGGAAGGAACTAAAGTCTTTCTTTGCTAAAATCAACTTTATAAGGAAGTTTATTTTTGGTTTTGTAGAAATAGTGAGACCTTTGAATTACATGATGAAGAAAGATCACTTGGAATGAAGAGGCCAAGAAGGCCTTCAAGGAAATAAAAGAAGCAATTGGACAAACCCATGTATTGATAAATTTAGACTTTACTAAAGTCTTTTATCTTTACTTTTTTCTTTTGACCATACAATTATAGTTTTCATAAATTAGAAGATATATAGATGTGATCATATTATTGCTTTTGTGAGTACTAATTTTTAAAATGTTGTATTAAATTATTCTATTATTTTCAAACAAGCATGTGCTGTGGTGAAGGTAATGAATAAATTTAGGCATTATATCCTTAGAAATAAGGTGCATGCAATACTACTAGACCCTACCACTAAGCTCATGCTTAGTCAATGTGAACTTGGAGAAATGAGAGGTAAGAGGATGTCTATTCTTCAAGAATATGATCTAGAGATGAAAACTACAAATTTGGTAAGATGCTAAGGTTTAATTTAGTTAATTCCCAATTCTAGTCCAAAACTTAGTGTTATGTAGGTCAAACAACAAAAAATTTATCCCAATGATTGGTATGATCTTATTGTTCATTTTCTAATTAATGGCTATTATTTTTCAAGGTTAATTAGAGAGAAAAATAGATCTTTGAGGCTCAAGGTAGCTCATTTTATGATTAAAGATGAAGTACTATATAGGAAGAACTTTGAGGTCATTTACCTAAGGTGTGTTTCTAAGGATGAGGTGACTAAGATCTTGAGAACTTTCCATGAAAATTTAGGATGTGGACATCCATTTTGAAGGAAAAAACCCATAGGATCCTTAGGGCTAGTTACTATTGGCCTACTATCTTCAAATATTCTCACAAGCATGTGAGAGAATGCCACTCATGTCAAGTCTTCAATACTAAAGAGACCAATTCAGACATGCCACTAAAGTTAGTAATGATTGATAAACCCTTTACCAAATGGGGACTAGATTTTATGAGAGTCATTAACCCCAATTCCTTTGATAGTCACAAGTATGTTATAACTGATATTGACTATTGCACTAGATAGATTGAAGCAGTAGCAACCAAGTAGTGCAAGACTTAAGAGGTGATCAATTTTCTAGAAGAAAACATATGCACAAGGTTTAAAATGCTAGTGTCTCTAGTCTATGATAATGGATCTGCCTTTATATCTATTGAGATGATGGAATGGGCATATGGCAACAACATCATTCTCAAGTTATCATCAAACCATTACCCTCAAGGCAATGGGGTCTCCGAATCAATGAATAAGAACTTGATGAAAGACATAAAGAAGTATGTGACTAATAAACTAAGAACATGGCATAAGTTACTCATGTATGCCCTCTAGTTAGATAGAATAAAAGTCAATAAAGATCTTAAGGCATCACCATTCTTTCTAGTATACAATCAAAAACCTATATTCCCCATAACACTCAAGTTGCCAGCCTATAATTTTATGCAAGAGTACATGGAGGAGGATAAAAAATTTGCAAGTTACATTTTGCTAGACATCATATAGATGGAAGATGCAAGAGAGGAAGATTTTACCAAATTTAGAAGACACCAAACCATATTCAAGAGGTGGTTTGACAAACTTTTAAATATAAATGTGTTTAGACAAGGAGACTTGGTTCTTCTTTGGGATAAAACCTTAAAACCAAAGGGAAAGCATGAAAAGTTCACACATTTATGGATTGGCCCATATCAAATTGCTAAGATTCTAGGGGATATACCTTAAAACTAAAAGAATTGCAAGGAATCTAGTTTACATTGCCAACCAATGGGCAATACCTCAAGAAATATTTCTCTATTATCCCACTTGGATTCTTCATGGAGTGAATTATAATACTAGTTAGTGTTAGTGTAGGTAGGGATCAATTTATTTTCTTTCCTATTTCTTGCCTTCCTATCCTTTGTTTATGCATAGTGTTTTTGTATATTTATTTACTTATTTGCTTTGTGTTTAGTTTTTTAATTTTGCTACTTTATTTCTTGATTTTAATAATTCCTTTTAGACAGTCCTCATCTCAAAATACATTTAGATGTTCAAAATGAGCTTCATAGTTCAAGAATGCAGATATGTCTTCTCAACATTAGTTGAATATAGATTATTGAAACACGATCTTAATGATATAGTTTAGATAAACTAGTAAAGACTAATAAAAAGGTTAGTTATTCCTTGAGATTTTAGACCTTGTTATGATATAAGTTTGGTTCTAATAAATATTTCACATATAGGGTGAAAGCATGAATTATCAAGACAAATCCATGTTTCACTTAAAAAATATTAATTTCCTAGGATAAAGTTTACAATGAAAGATGATTGTTTGAAGATCAAACATTTGACCAAATCCCAAAACCTAGTTAATATGGTTCCCAACCTTAGTTATAAATTCAAAATATCTAAAAAATATAAAAAATAATAGCTTATTGCAAAAATAAAAAGGATTTCTATGTAGAGGTGATTCTCGTAATCTCCACCAAGCCTATGGATGCCCAACTAGAAGTGGACTAAGGCCTTGAGTAGAGTTAAAGGTATCTCTATCAGGGATATAGATGCTTGGTTGATATCACATCAATGCCCAAGCCTTCCTTGAGCTAAATCATGATTCTCAATGAACATCCAAATATGTTGTAAGTCAATGTTAATGGTTAAAATCATAAACCTAGAAGTTATTCTCTAAATCCTAAGGTAATTAGTAAGTAGAATCAAAGCACACACACAAAATGGCTATGTCTTTATGTTGGATCCTAATTCTACATGTGTAATATTTTTTGTAACCATGAATTGATCTTAATAATGGTTCCTGATTAAGTGGAATAAGTAGCCTATTTATTAGTCTAAACTATAGTCTCTGAATTCTAAAATATTGCTATGTTCCCCCCAGAAGTCACCATTTGTTGAGGTCAACATACCCCCATTTCTAGAAAATGGGGACCTCTATTTCAAATTTGGCAAATTTGTGTTAAAAATTGAAAAATCACGTGATCAAAGTACCACTAGCATGATTTCACATAGTCTTTATTTGAAGAATAGTCATACTTAATTTGGTTGGCATATTTTTTCTTACTTCTAATTTAATCTTGCTTAAAAATTTAACATTAGATATTCATGTTTTAGTTTCTAGCTCCAATGGAGTCCATTTGGAATGGGTAATGCCTAGGTTTCATGATTTTTGGCCTTTTACTAGCCTTTGGTTTGTTGAAAATCAAACTGAAGTCATCTTGAAACCCTCATTCAAATTACCCTAGCTTAGGTCCCTTTAAATAAAATTCAAATATGATAGGAATAATTTATGCGGGAATGATTTATCATGCCATGGATTTAGTTTAATTTTTATCTTAATATTTATTCATTTTTATTAACATGACCAAACCTTAGTCTAAAATTTTTATGTTTGGTCTCTTTATTTTCTAGAGCCCCCTTGGTGGCTTTTGTTTCCACATAGTCTAACTAAACAAAGGGCCCATTTTACTATAGACTTAACCTAAAATCCTTACCCTAAAGTTTATTGTATTTTTTAATAAAACAAACCTTAGGCTAAAAATATATGATGTGTCTTTTATTATTCTCAAGGTCCCCTTTATTATGTCTCAAAACTTAGCTTAAAAAGTTTATCCTAAGGTATTACCCATGTTTATTAACATGAAATAAAACCATAGTCCAAAAACTTTATACTAAGTTCTTTATTTTCTTGAGCCTGACTTAAATATAATTTTCATCTATAGGATCAATGGTCCACATTTTCTTGGGTGATCAATATCTAGTGATGCAAGATTAAAGACAAAGCCCCAGCCATAACCTAAAGTTTGAGCATCTTCTAAAGATCAATAGTTTGCATTTGCTCTGGTGATCAAGATCTAATGGAGTGCATTTTTTTAGGTGAATATGATCAGATAGTGTTTAGTAAACATTAAAAAGTCAAAATCCTTAAGGATGAATGTAGAGATAATACGTGGTATAGCTGCAAGCCATAAATTAAAACTTGAGCATATTTTAAATATTAATGGTATGTATATGAGTGTACACATTTTGATCAATGGTACATAGAGAAGGAGGCATAATTAAGTAGATCAAGATTGATAGAGAGTGATTGATCCATGAAAATGAGATCAATGATGTGAGATCAATGTTGATATTTTAACAAAGCTTAGATTAAATGTGAAAGTGACAAGTGTCATAACCATGGGGAATATAGCTAGCATCCAATAGAATTCAAGTTATCACATCAAGATAAATGGTATACATTGATCTATGAAAATATGATCTAATGGTGTGAGATCAATGTAGAATTTTCAAAAGGTAATAGCCACTTTTTAAATATTAATGATCAAAATGATGTGAGAATGCCACAGTGACACTACATCTGAGCCACATAAGTATAATAATCCAAGTTAAATATTCTATAGACCCAAAAAATGAAAGGGTATAAGTACATAATCTAATTATGATCTAAGTCATGAAGCTTGCACAATTACAAACAACTGCCACCATTAAAGCACTATAAAAACCTTTAGGAAATCCCTAGAAAGTATAGAAACCTTGATTGGACCCTATGATCATTGTAATCAAACCAAGGAAATTGAACCATCACTTGTGCAAGGATAATTTGATCCATAATTAAACTAAAAACCATTAGTAATCAATCTAGAGAAACCCATAACCATGGCAGCCCAAAAAAGTGTTTCAAAGGAAGATGTATAGCTCTATCTGAATTTAGATACAAAAGGGGGGGTTTTCAAGGACACAATTTGAGGCCATATCTCTAAATATAGGGGAAAATAATTGGTTGAGCTTATTTTAGACTATTGGGAACTAATAGGGCATCATAATAAAATAACATGTATGCAAGGAGGCTCTATAAGAGGCAATACGTGATCAAAATTCCATGATTATAGGCCAAGTTGGCTAATGTTAAGCTTCAAACTATCAAGTGAAAGACTTAATCAAAGCCTTGACCAAGAATAAAGTCCCTAAATTTAGGATAATTAGCCTAGGCCAATTAAATATGGCTATGGCTATATTGGTGGACAAAATCAAATCCCTAAGAAATTAGTCTAGGTAGATGGATGACATTTGCAAGGACCTCAAATAATAGCAAGATAAAATGCTACACATGTTGGACATCATAATCAAAGAACCCACCTCACTTATTCTTTTTGGCCTTATCATTGATGAGGAGTTCAAACATAGAATTTTTTAGTTCATACAAGAGGTGAGGAATCAAGTCAGAAGAAGACAAGGGATGATAAGAATAAGATCATGTACCTATTATTGACATATAAAGAGAAGATAGGAGATATTTGGAACATCAAACAAGCTTTGGAGAGAGCTGAGATAGATCTCAATAACTTAGGAGATCAAGAAAAAGAGT
This sequence comes from Torreya grandis, assembly GCA_037957365.1. Taxonomy (NCBI): domain Eukaryota; kingdom Viridiplantae; phylum Streptophyta; class Pinopsida; order Cupressales; family Taxaceae; genus Torreya; species Torreya grandis. The sequence continues at coordinate 195,710 of JARHVA010007962.1, read as the reverse complement.
TGTTCATGAGACCCATTATTGACCTCCATATAATCAATGAGTAACATTAGAGAATGAAGATCCTTCAAGGAAGGCAGAAGGCTACAGTAGCACTAGGGTCTTAAAGTTAGTTAAATTTGGAATATTCTTCTGTAACTAACATTGTATATTTTGGAAAAAGAATATTATTTTTATAAAGGCATGTATAGTATATTAGAAAGGTCATTTGTTATAGAACGTAACAAAAATGATAGTTGTCTTAGACACATGTACAAATGTAATTTGACATCACAGATTGATATACCTCATGAATGGTATATATAAAGAGAAATTTATAACTTTAAAATGGGAGAGAGAGTTTTAGAGCCAAAAAACTATTTGTGACTTTTGATAAAATTAATATAAGCAAGGAATTCTACAAATTTTATCCACATTTGATTATGTATATTGCTATCATGGTTTCTCTCTCATATGTCTAGTCTCATATTCAAATTTGAATGTTTATTATGAATAATGAGTGTTAATATTTTAATGCAGAGTTGTTAATTTGGGATAATGTTGGATTAGTTGAAAGTTCTTAGGTTTACTTTGCTTTGTTTGTTCTTCTTGCATCTGGGTTAATTTTATTTTCTTATAGGAGTAAAATTCTTAAACTAAATCTTGTTCTTATTTGCATCTTTTTCATACTTTCCTTAGATATTTGCCTAATGTGTGGTAGGATTTGAGCTTATGCTACTTAATGTTGCACATCAATTAAATGCATTTTAGATGAAATTGTAAATTTTCCATAATATTTGAAAGAAATATTAAAAAACACCTCTCTTTTCTTCCCTACCCTTCCTTTTACTCTTTTTTTAATCAATTTACCTTAGATCAATTTCATTGTGAATATTCATCTTAGTTTAGATTTAGATGTAGTTATAATCATAATTCACTTTAAATAGCATAGATCATCTATAAAATCAAAGATTGACTATTAAAACACAATGGCTCCTAACCACCAACTAAATAAATTTATGAAATAGTCAACCTCTTTTACCTCTATTCTACCAAGGATAGCAAGATTATCACAACCAAAAACTCATGTAATAGATTCTTTGAATCTATAAATGAGAAGTGTTTATTAAACACTACATGTTAACTTAGTGATACACATTTAGGTATCAATAGGTAAAATAATTTGGTCCCAATAATGAGGCCTGATGAGGAACCCAAACACTATACAACTCCTATAAAGCATAGAAAAGGAGAAAAGCCATAAAAATAAAACTCCTCCCCAAAAGAGAAAAATTAAGAAGATATGGATAAAAATACCCACTAATGTCTATAACTACATGTAGCCACCATGTGTATTGAAAAGGAGTTCCTCGATGTGATTATGGATTAGAAGTACATGCAGTGAAGAGTGGATTAACTTGAAATAATGAAAGTGTCCAATAACCTGATGGATCTTAAACAAAGGTGTGATTTATACATAAGGAATTATTCTCTTCATGCAAGGTAGATGGTCTATCTTATCTATACCATGATGGTGTATTAGAAGCAGAGGCTATGAAGGAATAAAAAATGACCTATAACTATGTAATAGACTTCCTAGTATCTGATGAGTCTTAGATCAATATACAAGTTCCCTATTATGTTAGAAGTGGACTAGATGTAGGTGGGTCAAAAACTAACACCTTGAAATATGGAAGGTGATAAGGAGATGGTGTAGGTGTGTCTCCATCACTATTGTAGTCATATATGCTAGAATAAGAGTCATCAATATCTTAGGTGTGCTCAAGATTATAAATGTCATTAGGTTCAGGTGAGTCTAAATAAAAAGAATCTAAAGGAGAGTCAAGATTAAAGTGTGAGAAGTTAAATATCCAAGTTTTATGACTGACCATCCCAACTACTAATATAGTATCAATGTACATCTCTCTAATATACATTTAATATGGATTGAACTCAAATCACATGGTCATATCAAGGTGAGTGATTTGGTAAACTAATTAGAGATTAGTTGAAAGTAATGGAATACTTAGAACTTTATTGAATGTTCCACTACTCACTTCAATATAACCTCTCCCATGAACCTTTTTAGAATTTTCATGACCCGATTGTATAGAGGGCATGTCACATGGTTTTAAGAACCAAAATCTATCTATGAAGAGTCCATGTGATGCAAAAGACAAGAGTCAATGACCCATTTATGAGTTAGAGGTATCACTTCAACTAGGGCCTTACCCTTTACTTTCCCCTTATAATTCTCTTTTGACTTTTTTTATAATGGTTGTTTGTCTTATAAGATTCATGGGTTGATGAACATTGATTGGTATAATCAGGGAGATTAATATTGTGTTTCTCAAGCATCTTAGTTAGTTGGTAGATTTTCTTCTTCAAACATTTGATTTCATCATGACTTCCCATAGGAAATGTACATTTGATCCTATAATTATTATGATTAATAATATAACAAGAGGTTTCATGGTTTGATTTTTTGATGGAAGGAATAACATCCTTCTCTTGATATATTTTTTTTCAATTTATTATCATTCATTTAGAGCCTTATCTTTCTTATCAAAATGTGCATGATATTTTGGGGACTTCACTGTGCCTATCTATATCAAATTATCTTTCTCTTAAATCAAGTCAAAAATAAAGGTATCTAAAGAAGTCATATTCCATGAAACTCCATGAACACCTTTTGTGGCATGGAAATTGGACACAAATACATAATACTCTAGACCTAGTTTGGAGATTATCGATAGAACAAGTTGTTCACTTTTATTGTTAATTACACATTCTTTCAACTGTAAATTTAGAAGTCTAAACTTGGTGTATAAGTCTTGTTGAGTTTCATAGTCATCTAGGCTCAAACTAGTAAACTCATTCTCCATATTATGGCCTCTTATCACATCCTAATTCCTAAAGAGTGTTCTTGGAGTGGTCCACACTCGAGTAGGTGTTTTGGTAGATTTTATGTGAAAGAGTAGATTAGGAGAGATGGAAAGACACATCAATTCATATACTTTATATTAACTATTGAACCATTTTATTTTCACTTGTTCTAATGTAAGTTCAGTCTCATTGCCCATTATAATTTGAAGGTAACCTTTAAAATTTTTAAAAAAAAATTGTTTCATAAAGTAAAGATGAAATGTGGAAAAAAAATTCATAGCACCACACAATACCCCCTAAGAACTATTAGCAATGACCCCCTTAAAAAAAATTCAAATACAAGAACTCTCATAGACATGCCAAACACAACTGAGAATACATATAAAGTAATTTGTGTGTAAGTATGAAAGAACTAGAAGGACATCGGTCTCAACTTATAATATGTCTAAGAGGGTAAAAATGTTGATTTTAATAAAGTTTTAGTGGAATTAATATTACCACCAATACATAGAGTATAAAAAACAAGAAATTTTAAAAAAGATGACACTCAAATCTAAGTTAGTCATCAAAAGTTATAGCCATTTGACAATTTGAGCAGAAATAGTGGTGGAAAGTTTTTTGACTCAAATTTATTAAAGAAAATTGAGGCACCTTAGAATAAAATCTTGAAATTTTTTTGAATCAAATTTCTCATAAAAAAATTTAGGCCATTTGGATCAAAAGTTAAGAACTTTTGGGTTGGAAGTTCCCATGAGCTTATTTCCCATATGACCAAGGGCTAAGACCTTTTGTGAGTATTCCCACCCCCTCACTTTGATTGATATGATTGATGGGGAATTACATCATAAAAAAAATGTCCTAATTTCTAAAATGAATAGTTTCATAATATGTTTGGTTAAATTTGACATCCTATATACTATCATCACATTCTCAATGTTAAAGACGCAGTTACGTTGTCACATGGAATGAGGATGGCCAGACGACTAGACAACCCATATGGTTATAGACCTATGGATGTATGGATATACACAAGCTCATGTGATAATGGTGGTCATGCATAACATGGATGGTCGATAAAAACCTCAAACTCATGTATGTATGCAATCATGTACACATGGAATAGAGACAACCGGTTGATCCCTTAACCACACAAATGCATGAAGTTGTGTAGGCATGTGGAATAGAGATGACTAAATAGAGAAAGGATAATTGGTTGAGCCTCTTATATGTGAAAGTGTAGGATAAAATATAAGGGTGATGCATGGGGCCTTATACATGTGTAGGTGTAGATGGAGGACAATATCAAATATCATTACAAAACTTTATGTTTCATATTTTTGTAGAAATGACCCAAGTGGTAAAAACCCCTATAAGAAGAACCAAATATTGGAAAATTATTATGGGTTTTTGTAAAACTAGTAAGTAACCACTTAGTATTTTACAAAACCCATAAAAATCCAAAAAATATTTTATGATCGAAGACTCCAACTGTATGGATATGTGAAAAACCAAAAAAAAATACTTGAAAGCCTAAAAAATAGTTGAAAATGGTTGTTACAAATCTAGGTTATGTTTATAGTAAATTCTAGGGTTTTATTACCCTATGAATCCAATGGTGTTATCTATTTTTTATTTGGAGACTCCAATGGTTAGTTTTTTATGAGTTTTCTATAAACCCCACCAAACCCTTAAAAAATGAAATCAATGAAAATAACATGAATGCAATGTAAGGATCTCTCCAAGATTTGAATAGAAAATTTCTATTAGAATGGCTCAGATACCATGTTAGACTACACCATGATCAACTGAACAATGAAGCATGCATGAAGAACCTATATGAAGTGAAATATCATAACCTTCAAATGAGATAAGCTTGCCACACAAAAGAAAAGTTGTTAAAATAATATTCATAGTTTTCTCATTATATCATTATCCATAAAAATAAGTTAAAGGTACACATATAAGTGAAAGATAAATATGTCCCAACATCTTCATGTATGTGGAATTATCTTTCACTAATGACCTAGAAGAGATAGCAAGTTGTAAAAGGATATATATAATGATTCTATTAATCTCTATTAACACATCAGAACCATTTCTATTAAATTAAATTAATATATAATATATGGCCTCAAAGACCAAATTTAAGTTTCCACTTTGAAAGGAACCTATAGGGTATAACTACCTATAATATACATATATATCTTTGGACAATTAAACCTCATGGAAAGTGATGGGTTAGACATAGGAGAGTCAATATGGCACAAGTATGACATATATATACATATATATATGTATATATATATATATATACATGTATACATATATATATATATATATATACGTACATATATATATATATATACATATATGTACATATATATGTATGTATATATATATATGTATGTGCATATATATATATATATGTACACATATATATATATATATGTACATATATATATACATATATATATATATGTATATATATATATACATATATATATATACGTACATATATATATATATACATACATATATATATATATATATGCATACATATATACATATATATATATATATATGTACATATATATATATGTATATATATATACATACATACATACATACATATATATATATACATATATTTATACATATATATATATATATACATATATATATATATATATGTACATATAATATATATATATATACGTACATATATATATATATATATGCATATATATATATATATATGTACATATATATATATGTATATATATATATATATATGTACATATGTATATATATATATATGTATGTATATATATATATGTATATATATATAGTAATTTAATGTAATAGAAATGGTTCTGATGTGTTAATATAGATTAATAGAATCATTATGATATGGTTCTACTTAATTATCATGTGTGTATGGTTAGTGCACAACAAGTACTCTATTTTACTTTAATCTATTTATCATATATTATGTTTTTCTGTTCCACCTTTTGTTATAGTTGTGTTCTTCTTATCATGTATGTGAAACTTTGGATGTAAATGATGGTTTGTAAATTTGTAATGTCCTTTATGGTTTTTATTTAATATAAACTACACAAATTATCCCTATAATTATCATGTTCTAGAGTATTTCCAATAAGCTCTAATAACAATGGTGTAGTGAGCATGGAATCATTTGGATGAAATAGGTTGAGATGGCTATCAGAAAAGAGGGATATAGAGAGATGTTTTAATGAGAGATTCTAAAATTTCACTAAATAAGAAGAAAGGAAAGTTATAAAAATTGTGAAGGATATTATCTAAGAGCACATCTATGGTGAAATATATGAAAATTTTTGGTGTGACTTGCATGGATTGTTAGTTGTTTGGTTAGCTAGGTTGGAATACTATTGCTTCAGCCTAAGGAGGTCATAGATTATAGTTTGGATAAAATAAGAATTAGATAAACTATGTAACCTAGGTACAAATTAGTCCCTAGTAGTATATTATTGGATAAGGACTACAATTGATGGTAATATTATCAAGTTTACAATGCAAGGATATGTTCCTTTTGAGACTCGATAAGATTGGTTCATTCAAGGAATCATGGGAAATTTTTTTAATGACTACCTATGTTGATAAAAATGTTGGTTATGGAAAAGTCCATGATTCCTACTCTAGCCAACATAAATTAGTCACTTTGGGCACTAAGGGGGTGCATGTAGGATGAAGTGAATGATGAGGCACTGAGTAAAAAAAAATTGAACTTCATCCTAAAAAATAGAAAGAAAAAAGACTCAGAGTGAGAAGAAAATTATGGGACTAGAAAGGAAACTTCATCAATAAAGAAGGTGGAATAAAGTAAGAAACCCAAAATTAACTACGAATATGATTATAATTTTGGAAGAGAGCATTAGAGCTACAAAGATGCAAGAATAAAATGAGGAGTTTGTTAGAAACAAAGGATGCACAGAGTATGCATAAAGTACCTATGAAGAGGAGGATGTAGATAATAATTATACAAATATGGATGTATAATAGTAGGAGGAATAACATAGGTTAGTAGTATAATAGTTATAAGGTAGAGGTAGATTGAATTTAATGAAAGGTTTCTATCTAGACATGGGGAAGGTAATTTATAGGAAGAATTCAGATTTTAATGTAAAAATATGGTAGGTTCAAGTTTAAAATTTGAAACTTTTTAAAATATAAGTCATTCACTTCAAGAGTATGCATTCCCCTAGCCCAATTTATTATTTTATGTAAGAATAAATGCAAGTGAAGAGGTGGATATGGACTAGTTTGATTCCTTTACAGACAAGTTTGGAAATTCAAGTGCAAAAATAATGTAGATAATAAACAAAATAAAAATAGGATCAAATTTCTTGTTTAAGACACCCAAAAAGTCCATTGCATAGTTACCAATGTCTATTCAACAATGCATAACCATTGGTAAATCATTACATAAATTTGTAGTCACCATTATACATGTACATTTAATCATAATTGCTACCATTCAACAACCTATCATAACAACTACAATTATTTACCCTATGTTTTTGACTACATGAATGTTTAATTCTTTAATGTATTATGATGAGACTACAAACCTAGAGTAATATATGATAACTTGTGACATGAAATGAAATGTTAGAGTGATAACAATAGATGATGTTAAAAAATGCAAATTGCAGTGGCTTTATCAGTATAATCCATAGAGTTCATTTATAAGAGGGATGTAAAAACCCTAGACCTTACACAAGTTAAAATTATATTGATATTAGAATATAAATTAAAGAGATGCATAAGCCAAACCATTTAGGATTTAAAATATATTCAACAAAGATTAGGAGAATCAATTTCAGAATATGATCAAAAACATTTTGACATCAAGAATAAATTTTAATTCATTTTGTAAGACAAAGATAAGTATGTTTGGTTTGTATAAGGACTATGACTAATAATTAGATTTGCCATTGCATAGACTTAGTATCCAACTAAAGCTCATGATTGGTCTATTGGCTTATGAGTAGAGCAAATAGAGGACTATGGGGACACCCCCATAGTTGGTTCTAAAGTTCAAGCAAATATAGATGCATTCATGAGAATAATCAATGAGATGCATGAAAAATATAAGCCTAAAATAGGCCTATGGTACATAGAGTGTGGATGAGAAAGACATCATATAAATGATTTTCCTAAGGTCAACCATGAATTCTTTGAGATATATAGGGTAGTGGGGCATGTGACTTCTAAGTTAAATCTATTATATCACTACATGAAAAAATCATAGGGTTTATTATTTAATTTTTGTGAATCTAAAAACCATGATGAAAGGTATTATTAAGCATTGTAGGATTTGAAGGAAGATATTACTAAGAATGTCTTCATATTTATATCACAATAAGTACCACTTACAAAGCAAGAAATTTTAAAATCTAGAAGTGGAGATGACCAGTGTGACTCAAGGTAATCTGGTATTGATGCCTTCATCACCTCAACATCAGATGCCTTCATCACCATAGTTTCAACCATAGGGCCTAAAAATCTAGTATAATAAATCATATCCATCATATGAACATTCTAGTCAATATGCAAAACCATGGGCTAACACAAACCTTCAGCAACAATAATCAAATTGGGATATGAGTTTCCCTTAACACCAATATAGGGGTTATGATGTGCAACTAAGCCAACAATGAGAGTATGTTAGACAACAATAACAAGGTTTGCGATACCAATGGAATAAAGGAGGATATAAGGGTGGCTATCATGGTAGTCATAACAATGATAATTGATAAGCATGAACACCTATCTAATTTTATCTATGTTGTGTATAAAACCATTATTTGGATAATTTTCATAGCAACCCATGGATACAAGTCTACTACATATACTACAGAGTCAAAGGCCAACATCAAATATAAGATTGTCTAGTATTAGATAAAAAAAGAAAGAGAGGATAGTACACAATATAAATATGATCAATGAATATCCAAAGTAAAATACATTTATGAAAGAAGTCACCTAGAAATAAAGAGTCAAATAAGGGTTACCATCTTCAGAAATTCCATGGGATCAAGGCATTAGAAAAGTGCACCATGATAAATATCTTGATCATGCTATAAAAAATAATTTGATGTATCAAATCATATAGGTCTTGTAATATATCCAACAAAATCTAGTTTAAGAGGGAAATACCATAGCCATTGATGCCCAAATATATAGACAAATTATCAAGATCATGAGATAGGAGGGTGTTTTGACTACTTTAATAGATCTAATGAAGTTACTCAATATACTACACAATGAAGATATATCCCAAAACATCACTAATATTCTACATAATATTTTGGATTGCACACAACTAAGTCAACAATGTTCTAATAAAGTAGTATAGTATGTTAAAACCAAGAAACCTTAAGATGTTTATTCTTGAATGAATATTGGGTTATCTAGATATGAGATTCTAAATGCAATATTTTATTTTGGGAGCATAGTCAATATGATTCCATGATCAACTTGGGAAGCCATTGGTCGACCAACCTTAAGCTATAATCTAATTACTCTTAGTTGGGTATATTATGGTAGGGTCAAGCCTATCAGAAGGTTAAAGGATGTTGAAATTAAATTGGTTAAACTTAGCTTACAAGGAGATATTGAAGTCATCAAAATTAAGATAATAGAGAATCATTATAGTGCCTTAATCGACATTAATTAGGCTTATAATGACCATAAACATTATGTGAAAATAGTTAGAAGATCATCAATGGAATAAAATAATGATCATACCCTTGAATAAGTTTGAGTAAAAACCATACATTATCCCAAAAGAGTGAGATTTCCTGTATGACTATGGGGATAATAATTGGTTTAAAGTTGGTGTAGATGAAATTAAAAATGGTTTTTTACCTATAGAGTATTAACCTAGAAAATCAAACACTATACAACAAGAAGAGTGAGTAGAATTTACCCCTATTATAACAAAGTCTTCGACTAGGTAGGTACATATAGAAGAATGTGTTTCTCTATCAATGAACTCTCTGGTGAATTTTTAAGTTGATTTCTCTTATAATATAGGTGAAAAAATTATGGATTACATGGATCATACTCATGAGGGTGTTCTACCATGGGGATCATAATCATATATAAGTGGTGAATGAGATACTCACATGTTGAATTGGGTCTGCAGATATCATGAATTATAACCTCTGTGCATGGTGTTCACTACATAACATGAGATACCTCAATAATTTACAATAGAAGATCTCAATCCATTTATATTGAGGCTCAAACACAATGTACTAGAGGTGGATCAATGGTTCATCACACTCAACTATGTGCTACAAGGAACTACTGCAACTTGGTGGGTAGTCCATATAAATCCATAAATTCATTAGAAGGATGCATGTGAACTCTTACATGCAATATTATAGCTACAAGATATTTCAAAAATTATAATGGCATTTATTCCAAGAATTTTAATGCCCTTAGTTATGCATTTATCAGTTTGTGGATATATGGACCATGCAGGGAGTAGAGCCAAGATATTGGGTGCACATCTTTAGCCACATCTTAACACCTTTACTAATAGTTTGGTATATTCACTAAGAGATAAGAAGAGAAACCAAACATTGGGCACAATTTCAGTAATATTTCATTAAAATTTTTGTGTTTGAAGATGATAATCCATTAGTGCATAATGCCTTATAGAAAATCAAAATCTTTATCTATCTTGGATGAGTAGAGGATTTATCAACTATAGTTCAATCATCATCAAAATAAGAGGATGCACAAGATTTTAATTTAGCACTACACAACTATAAATCTAGCCAATAAAAACAATCTCTTCTCAATCCATGTAATATAATAAAAAATATGATTTGACAGAGTATAGTGATAGTGACAAAGATCTCAATCTAGAATGAATCAAAACTAGTTCAAAGCATAGAGCAATTGGAATAAGAAAAATTGTGTGACATAAACATTCTATAGTAAGAAGGTAAACAAATTATGTAAGATTCTCTTCCTAATACATCAATAAAGATATACTAAGAGCCCTTATGATGAATTTAAGGTAACACTATAACAAAATTGGTTCATAAGCTTATGACAATGGGAGACTATTGGACAAGATAAAAATTTAAAGTTTTTACAACTGTTAAGGGAATACTAGGATGTGTTCTTAGCCAAATTATTAGAGGTAAAAGGCATATATTCATATTTAGGATAAATTCACATAAAATTGAAATATTTCACTTGACCGATTAAGAATCAACCATATATATTAAATCCTAACATGAAAATAAAGGTAAAATTTGAGTTGGATTGAATGCAAGAAGTTAGAATCTTATATCTAGTAGAAAAAGTAGATTGGGTAAGTCCCATAGTGGTGTAGCCAAAGAAAACTAGAGAGATATGGATTTGTGGGGATTAATGTGCACTCAATGATGCCTACATAAATGATCCTAACCTAATATAATTCATAGATGAAGTCCTTGAATTGGTCATATGACATGAACTATACTCCTTTATATATGGATTTAGTGGGTACCCCTATATTCCAATCTCATCCAAAGATCAAGCCAAAACTATGTTTGCAATTTAATGGGGATCATTCACATATAAGGTAATGCTTTTTGGATTGAAAAATTCACCCATAGTATTTTATAAAGCTATAGTAACTATGTTCAAAGATTTCATTCATGATTTTATAGAATTGTATTTGGATGATTGGGATATTTACTCTCTGTTTAAACATCTATTAATGTTTTGACTCATGATATAATGGTGTTGAGCATTGCACATTGCTCTTCTTATTTTTTAAACGTTTTGGTTTTTTGATGGGCCATGCCATATGCACATATGCCATTTTGGTTAAACCAACTAAGATTGTTGTCATCATAAGGATGCCACCTCCTACTAACTCTAATGAAGTGCATATATTTCTTAGTTATACAAGATATTACAAGAAGTTTATCAAAGTGTATGTAGCTATATTTGCACCCATGGAGAAACTACTGCTCAAAGATACAAAATTCAAATGGATAGTAGAATGTCAAGAAACATTCATTGAGTTAAAATAAGGACTCGTAATAACACTAATTTTAGTCTTTTCTAACTAAAAAATCCATTCCAAATTCATGTATATGTTTCTGGTACTATAGTAGGAGTTGTCTTAGTGCAACTAGGTGAAGGTGGACTAGATCATTCGATAAATTTTGCTAGAAGGAAGCTATATTTAGTTGAGAAGAATTATACTACTATTTAAAAGGAGGATTTAGCCATGTTTTTTTTTCATTATAAAGGTTTTGACACTACTTGTTAGCTACATCATTTGAGTTGTTTACAAATCACCAAGCATTGTGATACCTAGTTAATAAACTAATGTTGGGAGGACACAAATCCATGTGGCTTATGATATTTTAGGAATTATGATTCTAAATTAATATCAAGTTAGGCTAAGAAAATTTTGGGCTAGATCACCTGACTAAACTTCATTATGGGGAGGATCCATAAGAACTTGAAGATAAATCCTTAGATGTGCATATATTTAGAACTAATACAATTCCTAATAATATGGAAGATATTTAAAATTTATTAGAGTAAATAACCTTCTCTACACACTATACATAGAAGGATAAAAAGCAAATAGTCACCTGAACTATACCTTATAGCTTCATTAATGGGTTTTTGTACAAACTTGATAGAGATGATGTATTGTATAGAGTAGTTCAAGAGCATAAATAACCATAAATTCTTTAGGAGGATCATCAAGGAATTATAGGTGGTCATTTCATAGCTAAAGCTACTACAAGTAAAATATTATAGTGTGGGATTTGGTGGCCTACATTATTTCAAGATGTGCATAGAGTAGTCAAGTATTATGATGTATACCAAAGAATGGCCAAGCCAAACCAATGTGATGAAATGCCTTTGTCTCCCATGCTCATATAAAAAACCCTTTCAATAGTGGGGAAATGACTTTATTAGACCTATAACTCCTTAAAAAAACAAAGTCATGCATATTACATTATTACTGCAATAGATTATTTCACTAAATGGGTGAAATTTGTTACCATTCCAAGTTGTAGTATGAAATATGCAACAAAATTTTTATATGAAAACATCATTAAAATATTTAGATGTCTAGTTAAGATAACTAGTGATAGAAAATTTCATTTTTTAAATGATACTATCAAAACTCTCACTAAGGATTTTATGATATCACACTATAAGAGCATAACTTATCACTGATAAGCAAATAAATAAGTTAAAGCAACCAATAAAGTATTGGGAAAAATGCTATAAAAAACCTATAATGTGTAAAGGGATAATTAGGAAGATCAAATCCCTAAGATTATATGGTTTTATATAACATATTACAAAATAGTTACAAGGTTCACTCCTTTTCAACTGGTATACAACCTTGAAGTAGTAATGTTTATGGTGTATATTCTTCCTAGTCTATGCATTATGATGGTTATGAGATTAGGGGATCAATATTAATTGAAATCATGATTATTGGACTTAAAAAGTATTAAATAAAATAAAAAAAGGGTACAATGTATACAACATATTAATAATCAAAGTAAAAAAACATGGCATAGTCATAACTTGTAATCTAAGGAAATTTACCCAAAACTAATGGTCTTATTTTATGACAATTGATTTAAAGTATTCCTAGGAAAGCTACACATTATATGTAAATGACCTTATATTAATCATTAAGTGTCATAATAGGGTACTATAGTGTCAAAATATTTTTAGGGAACCATACTTCTAGGATGTATAAATGGTTGTAGGCTTAAGTCTTATCATCTTTAATATTTATCATTCAGCGAAAAAACTGAGTGGGTGTTGAGTAGTATCATGTAGTTAGGAATTTATTTGATGTTGTTTATTTACACTTAATTTTTTTGGTTTATAAGGTTTGTACAATGTATTCATTGCAACACAACACTTTGCCTCAACCATGAAAAAATTATATCATAAGGTATGATTGCATTCACGAGATAGATCACATCAAACAACTATATGTAACTACATTGAGGACATCAATTAGGTTTGGTAAGGTGGAAATAATACATGTAAAAATAAAGGAATACCAATGGTCATGCAAAACTATTAATGATGTGGTGTTTCAAAATATTTCATCTTGTTCAAGGAAGATTAAGTAGTAAATGGATAGGTGGAGTCATAAAACAAATTGGATAAATGAAAGGACATATAGTCACATCAAATAACTACCAAAGGGGTAAATAAAAAAATTTAAGAATAAAACCTCATTATTAAGGTAACTTATAGCAAGTGATATTAATTGTAGAAGGAACATTCATGTGCAAGTATTTAGTGCATTTAAATTAGTCAGTGAGACAAAATTATGTGACAAAAACTATATAAGAGTGGGGTATGGATAATTCTAAAACATTATAGACTCTAGATAATAAATGAATTATATGATCTACTTTCAGAATACCTCCCTATGATTAGATTTAAAATTAGATCTTGATCAATAAAAGTAATCATTCATCATAGATAATTGATATATTATAGAGAGAGTTTAGTTGTTGATCCAATTCATAAATACATAGAAATAAGAAATGGGAATTGGATTAGGTATTCACCAAACCAAGTATAATGACCCAAATCTATCTTATTTCATTAACACAACATAATCTACTCTTTTTCAAAATATCCTTAAGGATCTACACAATCAATATTCATCATACTTCAACATCCACTTTAAGATTGTGATGCAAAAAGGTTGATTAAGCTGCCTACATTTGGGAAAATTGATGAGGTCATGATGACTCTATTAATTCACTACAATCAAGAGGCTATCCATTTATCCCAAGATGTTACAATTTATATCACTACATAAATAATGTCATGAGCCATAGGCCTTATAAATCATGTTAAATCCCTCCTCAAATATAAATCTATGTCACCACTGGTCCATATAGATAAGTAGGAAAAATATGCCACATGATCAGGTTGAGTAACACCATTTAATTAAATTGAGGATGATTCAATGCACATTATGGTAGAATGCATCACAAAAAGGTTTTGGCAGACTACCAAGAAATTAAAGAAAGCTACAAGAGGGATAATTAATGTTATGTATTTCATGATACGATTGTGTGAGGACTTCAATTAGCCTAAGTTTTTGGCATCCAAGATCACCACAAACATCGAGAAGGTACTTGTAGGTAACATGCAAGAATTTTAGTACCATTTTTTAGTTTTGTTATTGTGCTTCACACAATGGAAATCTCCACTTAGACTAGTCAATGTAACTATATGGTTTTGGCTTGCTACTACCCTCACAAACTTCACATCAACAATAATAGGTCATTACTATGAGAAATTGGGGTAGTTTAATACATGGTGTTTGGAATTTCTATCTTTGATCAAAACACACCCAAGAATCCCATAATATGTCATGCAATATTTGGGATAATATGCTTCAATCACCAAGCTGCATAATGACTTTCAAATTAAAATCTATGAGTTGGCCACTCCACCTATGACTAAAATTCCATTATTTATTTATATGATAGAAGCACAGGGTAAAGTATATGAGTAAAAAACTAGATACAAGGTCAGTTCCACCTCTATAAGATATTCTTACATAAGAAAAATAATCAAATATATAACAAGCACTACCATAATAAACAACATAGCCACAAGCTCTACCACCATAAGATAAAGTCAAAAGTAAGGCACTTGTAAGACAATCTTTTCCACCACCATCAAAGAAAATGATGAAATAAACAAAGTCCTAGTTGGATCACCCTATGGTTATGAAGATAACTAATGAGTGTGATCTACTAGAGATGGGAGTT
>JARHVA010007962.1:130000-175000 GCA_037957365.1 Torreya grandis | reverse complement strand
GTAAGAGAGTGCATGGTTTTGTAATTATTTTATATAAGAAAAGAATAGATAAAGTACGAGATATTGTAGATTTCTATCATTTTTTGAGTAAGCAACATTGAGAGATAGTTTTTTTTTATACAAAAGAAGGGTTGGTGCTCCTGTGGGTTGGTGCTCACAAATAGTTGTTATGTTGGTACTCAGCAAAGGGGTTGGTGCTCCTGCAAGTTAGTTCTTGAAAAATTTGTAACTTTAGTTGGTACTCATTCATATACTTGAGATTTTTCTCTATGATTTTTCCCACTTTGGGTTTCCATGTAAAAATCTGGTCTCTCTCTCTCTCTCTCTCTCTCTCTCTCTCTCTCTCTCTCTCTCTCTCTCTCTCTCTCTCTCTCTCTCTCTCTCTCTCTCTCTCTCTCATGTGGCACATGTTATTGTTTTAGTTTTATTGAATATTTTGAATGTGTGATTAAGTGGTTAAAAAAAGAAATTATATTAAATAAAAGATATATAATATACTAATTTACCCCCCTCTCAATATATTTCATGCTTAACAATTAGTATCAGAGCAGGTTTCTTTTGAAAAAGTTTTCCAACTTGAAGGTGGATCAGGGAAAGCATGATAGCTAGATCACATGAAATTTTTTCTAAAAATAAAGCACCTTTGTTTGACAGGACAGATTATGATTTTTGGAGCATAAGGATGAGGACTATCCTTTGGATTTGACATTTGGTAAGTAGTGGTGGAGGAATATGAAGAGCCACATACCCTTGTAACTACTATAGTGAAAAAAAAGCAAGTGAAAATAATGTTAAAGCTTTAAATGCTATTTCAATTAGTTTATGTGAATCAATTTTTTTTAAAGCTATGTAATTTAAATCTTCTCATAAAAATTGGTTAAAACTTTAGAATATTTACAAAGGTGATGGAAAGGTTCAATAAGCTAAGCTTTAGACTTTCAGAAGATAGTTTGAGAGTTTGAAGATAGAACAGAAAGGAAATATAACAAGTTAAATTTTATGAGTTGATCAAATAGTTAATCAGATTTAAGGTCTTGGAGAAAAGTTATAAGAATAAATCATGATATAAAAAGTTTTGAGATCTCTACCATTGAGATATGATGCAAAAATTTTAGCAATTGAAGAGATGAAGAATTTAGCCAAGCTAAATATGGATGAGCTACATGGTATTATTATAACATATGAGATGTAGACCGAACAAGGGAACCCCTCAAAGAGAGAAGCTACATCCAAGACATCAAAGAAATAGAAGGCTAAGATTCAAGAATCAAGTGACAATTCTAGCAATGATGAATATGGCAATGGAGCTTTATTCATTTGCAAGCCAAAAAAGGGCATAAGTAAATATCAAGGAAAATTACCTTTTAAATGTTTTAATTGTGGAAAGATTGGACATTTTGTAGCTAAGTGCCCAGATAAGGGTAATGAAGAAGGAAATTTCTACATACAAGAAGAATTTCAAAGAAAAATTCAAGAAGAGATTCGAGAAGAAGAGTTTGTATTCTAAAGATCCTAGCTCAGTGAAGATAGTGGATTCAATGATTCAGAAGAAGAAGTGATTCTATTCATAGCCATAAATGAATATGCCTCTATAAGTAAAAGTACAGATTATCAAGAAGAAAAACAAGATCAAGCCAAAGTGAATCTAGAAGGAGAACTCAATTTTTCATTAGAAGAGTTAAAAGCTTTTGAGAAGAAGAATAAAATATTAAAGCTCTAGATTGAGAAAAATGAAAAGGAGTCAAAGGAAATAAGTGAAGATCTACAAACACACTTTTAAGAAGCCAAGAAGAATAAAAAAGATATAATGACTCAGTTGTAAAAAGTAAGTGAAGAATGTGAAAGGTATGTTATTGAAATTACTTCTTTAAAAGTAGTTCTTGAGAAAACAAAGAAAGTAATCAATGATAGAGCAGCCAATGATTCAAAATTTGAGAATAGCATTAATGTTGAATAAGATATTAGAAAGTCAAAGATCAATGTCAGATAAGATAGGTATCAGATTTGAAAAAGAGAAAGGGGAGACCACTAATTTCATAGACAAATTTAGCATAGAAAAATGAAAGAGCTCTGCTAAATCTCTTACAAAAGAGGAAATAAAAAGGGAAGAAGTTAAGAATGCAGAGGACATCTCAAAAAAAGAAGGCTGGAAGGAAAAAATCTACAAAAGGAAATTAGGTCAAAGATACAAAAATAAGTCCTATTTTTATGGTTACTATTTTTATTATAATGGATATGGTCATAACAAAATAAAATGATAAAAAAAGACTAAAAATTTTAGGAATAAAGAGAAGGAAACTCATGTAGAGTCAAGTAGAAGCCACAACTCTTTTGATCCTCTATCAGGATTTAATGAAGAGGCCATAATATGTTATAATTACAATAAATTTTAACATATAGCCTGGTACTATAGAAACATGTTCAAGTCAGTCAAGAAGAACCAGATTTTCAAGTCTCCATTCATCAAAAAGAAAGTTTAGACAGGTTCATGGTAGAAGAAATAACCTGAAAAATCTATGTTGGTACAGATGGCCTTGCATGCAAGAAATGAAGAAAAGATATGGTTCATTGATAGTGGATGTTTGAGGTACATGATATAAGACAAGATTAATTTCATAACCTTAAAGAAGATCAATGGTTGCATAGTGAAATTCAGAGATAATACTATTACCATAATTGTTGGAAAAGGTACACTAACTTTGGATAATGGTAGAACTAAAACTAAAAATGTTTTGTATGTAGAAGGTCTTAAGCATAATATTTTGAGTGTAATCTAAATGTGTGATCAATAACACATACTAAATTTTTATGTAGAAGGTTATGAAATTAGGAGAAAAGATTCAAATGTGTTGGTTGTAGATGCTCAAAGAATAGGTAATAATTTGTATATGTTATCATACATCAAAGGTTAAAGATGTTGTTTGAGTTATATTAAAGAAATTTGGCTATGACACAAGAGAATGAGACATATAAATTTTGAATTTTTTGTCAACATTAGTTAGAAGTAACTAGTTATAAATATTCCAAAGATTACAAATCCATCCAACACGCTTTGTGAACCTTATCAGCATGGGAAACAAGCTAGAAGGTGGTTAAAAAAAAAAGAATACTCGACCACTTAGATGTTAGATCTTGTTCACACTAATTTGTGTGAACCTATGAGAAGTCAAAGTACTCAAGGTGAGAAATATTTCATGTTGCTTATTGATAATTTTTCATGTATGACTTGGGTAATATTTTTAAATAAAAAATTAAAAGTTTTCAGACATTTCAAAGTGTTCAAAGCATTAGTTGAGAATGAAACTGATTTGAAGATTAAGTGCCTAAGATTAGATTCATGCCAAGGAGAATTCATGTCAAATCAGTTTATTGAGTTTTGTGAATACCATGGAATAAAGAGACATTATTCAATAGCTAGAACTCCACAACAAAATGGAGAAGTTGAATGGAGAAATAGAAATAGTTTAGGAGATAGTGAGTACAATACTAAATGAATCCAAGATACTAGATAAATATTAAAGAGAGGTCATTGGTATAATAGTACATATTTAAAATAAATTATTATTGAGAGTCAATAGTGACAAGAGTCCTTATGAGGTATGGAAATACAAACTAGCTATAAGTGATTATTTTAGAGTTTTCGATAGTATATGCTTCATAAAGAGAACTAATAAAAATTAGGTAAGTTTGAATCTAGATCAGATGAAGGTATATTTCTTGGCTATTCTTGAAAAAGTAAAGATTATAAATGTTATAATAAAAGAACCAAGAAAATAGTTGAAAGTGTAAGTGTCAAGATAGAAGAAGATGGAACACAAAGAATCAGTCATCTAATAGACATTCCTGAAATCATTAAAGAGGAAGATTTTGAAGAATTAGATGAAGATGAGAAGAAAGAAAAAAAATATACCAAAACCCCATCCAAATATATACATATAAATCATAATGAAAGTGACATCATTAGGGACATAAATGAAGGGATTTGCACCAGAAGAATGATGGTAAGTGAATCTGAGTAAGTTAATTTCTTTTTGTTATCCAAAATTTAGCCTAGAACTTTTTTAAAAGGTAGACATGATAAGCATTGGGTTAAGGCAATGAATTAATAATTAAATTAGATAAAAAATAATGATACTTGGAAATTAGTGCCTAGATCAAAAGATCACAATGTGATAGGAATAAAATTGGTTTATAGAAATAAGTTGAATGAAAATGGAGAAGTGACCAGGAATAAAGCAAGATTAGTATGTAAAGAATATACTTAGATTGAGAGAATAGATTCTGAGGAAAATTTTGCACTAGTGGCAAGGCTAGAGTCTATTAAAATGTTTCTTTCATATGCAATGTTTAAAAATTTCAAAGTGTTTGAGATAGATGTCAAATCTATCTTCCTAAATGGGAATCTAGAAGAAGAGATCTACACTAAGTAGCTTGAAGGATTTATTCTCTCAAATATTAGTATCCATGTATGTAGATTGAAGAAAGCACTATATGGATTGAAACAAGATCCTAGAGCTTGGTATGCAAGACTTGATAAGTACCTATAAGATCAAGGTTTCAAGAGAGGATTTGTTGATACTAATCTCTACATCAAAACAAAAGGTGGGCATCAGTTGATTATTGTGGTATATGTTGATGACATCATTTTTGGAAGAAACATTGAAAAGATGACAAAAGAATTTTTTGATAATATGCAAAAAGAATTTGAGATGTCTATGCTTGGAGAATTATCATTTTTCCTACGATTGCAAATATTTTAGTTAGATAAAGGAATTTTCAAATCTTAAAGTAAATATGCCAAGAAAATGTTGAATAAATTTGTTTTTGAGGATTTTGCACCAATTAGCACACAAATTAGTATAGGAAATAAGGTGAGAAAGGATGAAGATTCACCTATTACAAATCAATCTTTGTATAGATCTATGATTAATAGTCTTTTATATTGGATAGCATTGAGGCTAGACATCATGCATGCATTAGGAATGGTTGTAAGATATCAGTCAGCTCCAAAAGATAGTCAGGTTTAGTTGGTGAAGAGAATATTTAAATATATCAAGGGAACATTAGATTATGGATTATGGTATCCCACAAGTAGAGATTTTACTTTGGTTGATTATACAGATTTAGATTAAGCAAATTTATTGGATGACAAAAAGAGTACAAGTGGAGGAGCTTTCTTCCTTAGTGATAGCTCAGTATCATGGCTAAGCAAGAAGTATAATTAAATATCACTTTCTATAGCTGAAGTAGACTATATTGTAGTGGTATTATGTTGTACTCAAGTGCTTTGGATGAAGCAAACTTTTGAAGATATCAAGGTAAAATATGATGAACATATTTCTATTTTTGTGACAAAATAAGTGTTATCAATATTTCTAAGAATCCAATGATGAATTTAAGAACAAAACATATTCCTATCAGATATCACTTCTTGAGAGAACAGGTTGCAGATCCATAGGTTAAGATGGAATATATCAAGTACTATAGAGAAAATTATAGATATTTTCACAAAGGCACTACCAAAAGACATATTTGAGTATCTATGAGATAATTTGGGAGTAATTTCTTTTACTTCCTACTATTGAGGATCAGCATTAGTTGAGGGGGAGCTAAGTGTTAGCTCTAAGATAGGCCCATTTCCATTGATGTCAAAGGGGGAGAAGAACAAAAATAGGTATAGGTATAGGTGTAGAAATAGGTACAAGTTGCTATGGTAAGGGGAAATTACTATATATTTTTAGATGGAAATATGTATAGGTTTCAAGATGTGGTAGTCTCAGTTTATGTTTGCAATCAATGACATAGGGGGAGATTATTGTAAATATTGTCATTGATGTCAAAGGTCTTGTATTATTGGTGATAAAGGCCCCATAGAATTTAATGGTGTTTTTGATATTCATATCTAGGATAATGTGTGTTAATATGTATTTAATATTAATGAATATATTTTTGGTTGCATTGAAGTCAAAAGAGGGCCCTTGGAGAAGTCAAAGAGTCATGGGGTAAAGACAAAAGAGGGTATGGTACATTTTTCATGAAGGGACACTTTAAGGAGTATGAAAAGTCACCAAGATAAAGACAAAAGAGGAAGGGATGCATTTGATTATGAAGGGTCGCCATGTTAATTTTCAAATTCAAGGATATGAAGGGTCATGCAAGTTTGGCACCCTTTTCCATGAGGATTGAAGGCTAACAAAGGGTAAATGCAAAAGGTCATTTGAAAAGTTATGAATAAAAGATTGAGAATCCATTTGTTATATGAAAGAGAGTGCATGGTTATTTAATTGTTTTATATAATAAAAGAGGAGAGAAAAGTAGGAGATATTGTATATTTCTATCATTTTTTGAGTAAGCAACATTGAGACATAGTTGTGCTTTATACGCAAGAAGGGTTAGGTGCTCACAAATATTTTTTGTGTTGGTGCTCAGTAAAGGGGTTGGTGATCTTGTAAGTTAGTGATTGAAAAATTTGTAACTTGAGTTGGTTCTCATTAATATACTTGAGATTTTTCTCCATGGTTTTTTCCACTTTGGGTTTCCATGTAAAAATATGGTCTCTCTCTCTCTCTCTCTCTCTCTCTCTCTCTCTCTCTCTCTCTCTCTCTCTCTCTCTCTCTCTCTCTCTCTCTCTCTCTCTCTCTCTCTCTCTCTCTCTCTCTCTCTCTCATGTGGTGCATGTTATTATTTTAATTTTATTGCATATTTTAAATGTGTGATTAAGTGGTTAAAGAAAAGAAATTAAATAAAAATAAGATATATAATATATTGATTCACCCCTCCTCTCATTATATTTTGTGTTTAACAACAAATCCAAAACATAAACAATATTAAAAGCATATCTTCTCAAAATGGGTACATGAAAAACATCATGAACATGGGATTAGTTGGGTGGAAAGAATAGATAATATGCCACTAGACCTATCTTATCCAAAATATATAATGGACCCATAAAGTGAAGTGTGATGTTAAAGCCCTTTCCATATAAGATCAAACTCTTATGTGAACACACTCTTAGTAAAACGTTCTTGTTAGCTAAAAAGTGCTGATTTATCCTACTTAAATTAGTACCCTTATTATTTTGGTCACATGCATCTTGAAGGCACTATTGGATGAGAATTATTTGATGTTTCATGTCTTATAAGATAATAATTCTGCTCTCTACTCTATCCTTAATATTATCCTAGCTCAAAAGAGTCCTACAAGGTATTCCATAGAGAGCCTCATGTGGATCCATGTGAATGGAAATATAATAAATATTGGTGTGCACAAATGTAACCAAGTAGTGGTAGTAATAACAATGTGATAATTGATCCATAATCTACATACATTACATATCCTCTAACACTTTGATGACTAGATGTGTTTTCTCATCGATCTCTAGATGATATGAAATTTTGAAATTGAGTTGAGTGTTCAATGCCTTCTAAAGAGTGATCCAAAATTTATAAATATTATTTATATCGTTATCTCATATGATCTTCCTTAGAATCCCATGAAACAAAATAATATCATCAAGGAATACCTTCACCACTATTGTGGCATTGTTTGTGGTCTTTATCAAGTGAGAATTGGGCTACTTTTGTTAATTTGTCCATAGTCATCATGATCACATTGATTTAAATATTTTGGGAATAATGGATTTTTATTTCTATTTTAGTTAAGGGTCTAGATTAATAAATCGGTAAAAAAATATTGCAATAAATACAATTTTGATTTGTATAATTTATCTATCTTTTTTACCTTTCTAAAAATAACAATAAATAAGGAGAAATATAACTTAGATTAAAATTAGACTGAGACGGCTGAGATAGAGGCTAAAAATAGTTGTGCAAGGCTAGGATAGTGTCATGAATCTAAATCTAGATTTCATTTAATGAAAGGATAAGAGCACCAAAAATAGGTACTTTGAGGTGTTATAGTCCACTCCTGCCACTATTATCCAAACTGGTCAGAGAGACCTAAAGTTTTTTTGGTTTTTTACGTTGTTTTTATGTGAGCCTACCTATGAAATATTGAGTGTTGAGTTGTGATATAACTCACTTTAGAGTTGATTTAATCTTCAAATCTTAACCCTCAATCATGCTTGATAAAATAGTGTCTAAACTATTTGAGGAAATGGGGGGTTAGTGTGTAAAAAGCACTAAACATGTAATCCACACCCCTTGTGTGGGCATACTTCCTACATATCAATACTCTAAAGAGGGATCAAGCCATATGTAGTTTTCCCACCTAATTTTTTTTTTTGAAATAGTGTGATATAGATGAGAAAATGTCAAATTGAGATTGCTTGAGGTGGCTAGGGACTAGTATGAGGGTTTGAGTATGTTTGCAACTATATTGGGTGACTGTATGCAAATAATAGTGAAGTTTTCCTTAGTGATTTATTTGTATTCTTGCCTACTTTGTAATATTTGTCACCTCCCTTTGTAAATGATCTTTAGATAGGCTTTTATAGGGAACCATTGGTCATGGGTTAGATGTATTCATGTTAGGCTAACATAATAAAGGATAATAACTCGATGAAAATGACCATTGAGTTTCAAATTGCAAATGGATAGGATCACCAAAAATGGGACACCCTAGGGTCTATCACTATATTCCAAGTATGGCTCTCCTATCATATAGGCTTGAAACCTAAGGGAATACGATTAGCCTAGGAAATAATGTTTGGTTGAGGTGGAATGACCATTCAAAAGGTTTTGGATGACTGATAATGAGAAAAAGGTGTCTCGAAGGGTCACAGGAGCATGCAAAAAGGAGCTAGGGATAGGGTGTCACAAGCCACACATAAACTATAAATTTGGATATTTTATATGACTACATTTGCCCCCCCCTTTAATATATTGATGTAGCAAAGCAAAATACTAAGATAAAGGAAAAATAGAAAGCGTACCTAAACTTAGCTACAAGGGTGAAGCCCATAAAGATGTTTGATGTTGGGTATGTGTTGTAACAAAAGTAAAATCATGAATGGATCTAAGTTTTCAATTCCTTGAGAGTGGATCAAGAACACAAAGGTTGGTCCATTGGTGCCATTATCACCCACTAAGTAAAGCTATGAACTAATATTGATATTAATGTGTGTCATATGAGATGGATATTGAAGCCCATGAATGCTCTGTAATCTAGCAATGTGGCATGGATAACTGAATGTGTGCTAAGAACTATGATAATTTTGGATACTTTGAAAGGTGGAGATTAGGATTGTATAAAATCTACTCTAAAAATAAGAACTAGGCTTATATGAAAGCCACTTTGAAATGATGCCAACCACCTACATATGTAATAAGGCATGCAACTACTAAGAATACTTGGGTAATGCAATGCATTAGAAAGAAAAGAAGGCAAATGTGACGTGTACATCACCTCTAATCAATGGTGTCTGTAACATGGATTCTAATCTAGAAGTTATACCAACTACCTAATCTAAAATTGGAAGAGAGAGCCATCATGCCACACATGATATCCCCTATATCTAGATACTATGAGTAAAACTATACTAAAACTTCTCAATCTATACTGTATGGTAGCTAATAAAATTATAATTGATCTTACCTTTCTATGTGTTTCTAGTAATTTTGAGTTTTCTACTATTTTCATAGGATCACCAAAAATGGAACACTTTGGTGTCTGATGCTATTGTCCACTTCTATTTCTCTTGATCCTTTACTATTTTTGATGACTAATATGTATTCATCACTATCTTTCTGATCGTTTCTACCTATTTTGGGTTCTGATTGTTGTTCTGAGTGTTTTAAAAAATGATTTTTGAATGATAGAGGGCTCTAATCTCTATTAAAAAAAACCCTATTTGTTTCCCCCTCTTTTGATGGTAGGAATGAATACCATTTAATTATTTCTCTTAGAATAAATATCCCTACAAGTGTGTTATTCTATGAAATACATGATATAGCAATGATAATCAAAAAGTTGTCTCAAGATATAACATAGTTTGTATTAGAGATTGTTAGATGAATAAGGGTATGCCTAGATAGATGTAACAATATAATATCATGTGCAATATAAGTAATTAAAACTAAAAATATGGTTGGTTGTCAAGCAGGGATGGAGCATGATGTGGATCATGGCATCCAAGAAAGCAAGATAATGTATGATGTGGATCATGGCATTGTAAACAACCAAGAAGCAAACAAGTGATAAGCATGCAAGGCAAGAAGCAATAAACATAAAAAAGAGGCCAAGGGGATTAAACAAAAAAGGGACATGGGCACATGTCACTCAAACTAGGAAATCAATCATACAATGCATGTTTAAATGTTGTATACATATACAATTATAAACAAGAAAAGTACATTGGCAAATGTCCTAAGGCACACACAAGAGTACAGAATAGGAATTGAGGAATACAATCACATCTATCTACTCAAAGCAAAAAGGAAAGCATGAAAATTCTAGAAATACTATCACATCTAACTAATCAAAGAAGTGAAAGTATACAAAACATGTAGTACAAGACTAGGTATATGCTAAGATACACACAAGTGTTATATACTAGTGAGTGTCCATAAAATAATATATGTAAGCTAGTAATTAATGTACATCAATATGAGAAATAGAGTGTGTGGTATAGGAATGACATAACCTAGATGGTGTAGTCATGTAGAAGATGCTCCTAGTGGGTAGATATGTTGATATATGTCTTGAATGTAGAAGTAGGATGCCCCATAAATGGGTAGAGTGAAGCAATCAAGGATTTAGATGTCACTACAGACACTCAAAGAAGATCAAGTGAAGCATGGTAATGTAGATAAATTGACAAAAAATAACATAGAACAACAAAATGTAAGTCTAGCATGGTAGTAGAAATTTAAAGCATGGATAATGCATATAATTGAAAATTATTATTGGTGTTTTAAGTTATTTGAATGTTTTTGTATTTTGAAATATTTCTATGTATAAGTAAGCTAATCAATTATGTAAAAAAAATATTGTGAAGAAATGATACTAAGCAATGAGTATTGGAAGAGACGCCCTATCATGATGTCATGTATCAAACAAAGGAATCATGCATGATTGTGAAGCTTAAGGGAATGGTTGTGAATATCACTCTGAATATTTAGATTCATTATTAGTATCTTATAAATTATAATAACATGTATTATTTCACTCATCATTATCATCTTGATTTTAAACTAATGGAATGCTAGCATTGACTTTTGTTGTATCTGGATCTTTTCGTTTGATAAATTGTGTCTGTGAATGATTTGCCTTAGGATGTTCAATAAATCCCAAACCTTGGTGGAAAAAATTATCAACTACTAGAATAAGAGTAGTGATGCCTTGAGCATGCTTTCCCAACCCTTGACCTTGATAATCAAACTAGTGTAGATATTTTTGACCAAACCCATACTACTTTGAAAGTTGAACCTCATTTTGGAGAGGTAGATTTAAATCTTTTTTGTGCTTTACCTATGCTTGTGGTACTATTTCTTGCTCTGATTTTGCTTTTTGATCCTTCTATATTTCTAAGTCATGCTTTGGTAACTACTTTAGTACTTTTTTTGAATTTGACCCTTTGTGAATGTACTCCTATGTCACTATGGATTGCTTGATGGATTTACCTTGTATAGGGTCCTCATTAATTATTTGTTATATATATTTTTCAATGTCAAACATGAATTTGTGTGATGCTCATGCATTCTATGATACACATAATAATATCTATATCTTCTCACTAGATGTAGAGGAGGTATTTCGATCAAATTAAATTTAATTAATTCCCTTAGTACCCCACTGGAAATCTTATTTTATCTTTGAATACTTTTTGAATCACTAAATGTAGAGTTACTTTGTTGTGATTTGTTATTTTGATATATAACATTGCTTGAAATCAATTGACTAGGTGAAGGTGCATATACATTATTGACACTAGGGTGCCTTTGAGGATTTTTTATTATAATATTATTTTCCAATGTTGTGATATTTTCATGTAATATTTAATTATGTGTTTGTATATTTGAAATTAACTTTCTCATATTGGTGATTTGATCCCTTAGAGTCTCATAAGTGTAAACCCTAGTTGCTTCTGATTGAACATGTAAGCACATATGTTGAAGAGGGTTTGAATAACCTATAAGCTAAATGTATACATTATAAGTAATATTATAGGCTACCTCACCTTTTGGATAGGTGATATCCTGGACTTGGTTAGAGGGAAAGTAGCTATCACCCTCTTACGAGAGAGGAGGAGAATGAAATTATTTCTTGTGCATAAGATATGACATTGAAAATTGACAGGTGGTTGTTGGTTTATGTAATGGATCCTGTAAGTGTGTAAGGATTTTATTCTTAATTTAACTATACATAATAGAGAAATAACATGTTAAATAAGTAATGAAATATGACATATATTTGAATTGGTCTTAAAATAACATGTACATATGTATTTATGCCATTTTTGAATTCATGCCAAATAAAAGGAAATAAGCAAACAAGAGAAACTAGAAAAATTTGCATAATTAAATCATGATTAATAAAATTATAATATTCATCCCAATGCACAAAAAATCACAATTTTAATTTTGAAAATATCAAGACCTAGTATAGGTAACTGGTTTTGACAGAAATAATTTTAAAAATAAGTAAAATAAATTTTAAAAATTAAATGTGAAATTTTGATTTATATATGTAGGAAAAATTAGAAAAATAGTGGAAAAAGTATTAAAAAAATTGCCCTGGGATTTTTAAGGATTTTATGCACAAATAAAGTAAGTCGAGTTCACCAAATGATCTAACTTTTTTTGGGAATAACAGAGTTTTATTCCTATTTTAGTTAAGGGTCTGGATTAATAAATTAGTAAAAAATATTGAAATAAATACAGTCTTCATTTGTATAATTTATTTGTCTTTTTTACCTTTCTAAAAATAGCAATAAATAAGGAAAAATATAACCTATCTTGAAACTAGTTTGAGATGGCTGAGTCAGAGTTTGAAACTATCTGTGGAAGGCTGGGATAGTGTTGTGAATTTGAATCTAGCTTTCATTTAATAAAAGGGTAGGAGCACCAAAAATAGGACACTTCAGGGTCTGGTGATATAGTCCACTACTACCGTTGTTATCCAAACTGGTCATAGAGACTTAGAACTTTCTACATTTTTACATTGTTCTTATGTGATCTTGCTTATGAAATCTTGAGTGTTGATTCATGATGGAACTCACTATAGAGCTTATTTAATCTTCAAACCCTAACCCTCCATCATGCTTGATAAAAAAATGTTTGAACAATTTGAGGAAAAGGGGGTTAGTGTGTAAAATGCACTGAATGTATAATCCACACCCCTTGTGTGGGCACGCTTCTTACATGCCAATACCTTGAAGAGGGATCAAGCCATATGTAATTATCCCATCCTAATGTGCTTTATGAAATAGTGTGATATGGATGCAAAAATGACAAAATTAAGAGTGCTTGAGGTGGCTAGGGACTGGTATGAGGGTTTAAGTGTGTTTGTAGCTATATTGGGTGATTGTATGTAGATAAGAGGGAAGTTTACCTTAGTGCTTTGCTTATATTCTTTTTTGCTTTATAAGATTTATTGCCTCTATTTGTAAATGATATTTGGATAGGATACTATAGGGAACCATTGGTCATGGGTTAGATGTATTTGTGCTAAGCCAACATGATGAAAGATAAGAACTAGATGAAAATGACCATTGAGGCTCAAATTACAAATAGATAAGAGCACCAAAAATGACACACCCTAGGGTCTAGTGTTATTGTCCAGGTATGCCACTCCTATCCTATAGGCTCAGGACCTAGGAGAATAATATTGGCCTTAGAAATATAGTCTAACTGAGGTGGAATGATTTCTCACAAGGTTTCAGATGATTTATAATGAGTAAAAAGGTGTATAGAAGGGTCACAAGAGCATGAAAAAATGAGATATGGATAAGGTGTCACAATCCACTCTCAAACTACCAATTTGGACATTTTATATGACTACACACATCATGATGATAGGATAATGTGGGTATAACAATGATGAAGTCCATATAAATGGTGTCTGAATTCCATTTTCAAATCTCATGTGGGTAAATAAGGCCTACTAGATGTTATTATTCTACTTGACACATTGACATTCAAGACATTGAGAGATCAAATATGTATTTTTAAACCTCAAACTAGTTAAATGATATAATTGCCTCAAATTTTCCTACCTATTCTTTACCTTGGGATGAGTTGAATAGGGGGATCAGTAAGCCTCTGAAATATGAAATTTTATAATCCACTAGAATTAGGCACATAGATTTTCCCTCTATAGCTTAAAATACCTATAACTATAAGGATTAGCCTAAAAATTTTCCCTTTATAACCTTTAGACTCTAATACTTGATTAAAAATTTTCTCTAGGAATATACATAATAATCCTATCCTAAAAATTTATCCAAAGAGTCAACATTGTTAGCTCATGGTGTTACCTTTCTAGTACATTCATGATGATCATCACTATAAGTTAATGGAATATGTTTCTCAAATCATATATGATCAAATTTTTATTTCCTTTGATGTATTATATATTGTTAGGATTTATGCTAATATTTATACATAAATACTACATAAGTAAAAAAATAATGCATAAAATGAAATAAT
The DNA here is from genome assembly GCA_037957365.1 of Torreya grandis. Taxonomy (NCBI): domain Eukaryota; kingdom Viridiplantae; phylum Streptophyta; class Pinopsida; order Cupressales; family Taxaceae; genus Torreya; species Torreya grandis. The sequence continues at coordinate 160,391 of JARHVA010007962.1, read as the reverse complement.
ATAACCTCAAAAGAGCCAAGTCATAAAATGAGAGAGAAAATATTTATCAAGTGGGGAAACTATTAAATGGATAAAATCCAAAAATCTATTATAATACTTGTAAAGTAAGAATATTCAAGTAAAGTATTTGATATAAGATAAGAGAAGAGGAAGAAGAGTGGCCTTAAGTCAAAAGAGACATCTCAAGATAGACTAAAACAAGATAATAGAATAATGAAAGATGAGAGACCAATAAATAGAACTACAAGGTAAAATAGATTAATTACACAATTGCTATGTGTGTTCCAAATGTCTATAATCCCCTTACATGTGAGAGGCATATGTGTGAAAAGTGTGGAGGGAGTGTAAATCCAAGATTCTCTATAAGATGACAAAATAGGTGTGACACCTTATAAATCTAGGAATAAAGTAAAATTATTTTAATATGAAATGCAAAAATAAAATATAAACTTATGATAAGGTAAAATAACATAAATTGAAACCAAATAAGATTAATTTCTAACACTCCCCCTCAAACTTAATTTGGGGTTACAAAATTAGAGAAAACTTTTTAAAAATAAGGAAGTGAGTTATAACATAATACTCCCACTTAATGAAAATTTTATTGAAGAGAAATTATAATAGATTGATAAAGAAAAAAAATAGAATAGGTGTCACCAAAATTCACAAAAGTGTAATCATCAATAATCTATAAAAATCATCTTAATAAAATAAGGTCAATCCATAATGGAATAAGGACTAACAAGAAAGAGAAATAATCCACTAAAACCTGAAAAATAAACAATTTAACACCAATCTTCATGTTAATTAAATAATATACCATCAAAATATGATCTACATACAAATAATGTATTAGAATTAGACGTAATAAAAATAAATGGAGTAAAATATAACTTCCATTATGAAGTGCAAAATCTAGCATGTAAAGAAGTTAGTCAAAAAACATCTCTAATCAAATCATATTTCCTTTGCAACATAAAAAAAGGAATGTATAAAAAGTGAGTTATAAAAAGGGATACAAAGAATATGTGCTGCTTGAAAAAGATTTTTTTTGTGAATCAATTGAAGAATTATGACAAAAAGATATATCAATTTTTTTAGAAGATACCATAAGTTTTGGTATCTGCATTATTTAATGTTGAAATTAGATGTTTTAGTGGTTTTCCAATAATGCAATATGTCATGACTTGATTTACCAAAATATTTTCATGGATGTAATTTGCAACATTTAGAGATATGATGCCCATGTTTACCATAATGCTCACAAGTTTTAAAATTTTAAACCAAAGAATGAGCATGATAAGCACTATAATCAAAATAAGTCATATGATATTGAAAAGTATTGTTCAATGTCATTTGGTGAGAAAGGCAATACAACTTTAAATTTGTATTAATGTATTAAAACTAAGTCTTGTACAATGTGTATTATATTTAAGCAAGATAGACACAACAATACCATTTTCACATTTTCCAAGACCATTGCTAGAATAACCTATAGATTGGATGATCTTTAAACCAGGTTTAAAAACATTATGTTGAAAATTAAAATGATCTATCGGAGATGAAACATTACATGCTTGCACATTTTAAAAAAATACAAGTTTGGTAGTTAGAAATTCAACCAAGTTTTACATTTCAGTTATTTTTTCATTGTGTGATATAAATTAAAAAATTTAGTTTGACATTCAAATTAGAGTTTAAGTGCAATAATTTTATTATCTTTTTCAAGAATTTTAAACGAATCATCATTTTGAAACCACATTTTTGGAAAATAAAATTACATTAATACAAATAAGAAAGGGTAAAATTACAAAAGACATTACATGAGAAAAATGGCAATGCATTTTACCATGACATAAAGTTTGCATCATTTTTATTTCTAAATAAATGATATTAAAACTATATCAGTGCTATTAGATTTTTTTTTTAATTTTTTTGAGTTTCAATTAAATCTTTAAAAAAAAATTATTATGAACTTTTACCTTAAATAATTCAAAATAAATAAGTCTTATTAAGAAACAATAATGACACATATTTTATATACACACAATATTTTTAAACTTTACCAGTTACTAATGCTTTCTCTCTATAGGAACCTATTGAATCTTAATCTCTCTAAGTGTATAACTTAAAATTTGCACCGATAAAGGGGTTGGCAAACCTTTAGTGTGTTACATGATTGTTGGCCTATATACCACCACTTAAAATAAATACAAGCTACTATTATCCATTTATCTAAACATCTCACCACTCAAAATAACCCCTAACTAAGATAAACCCCATTTTTACCATATCTCCTAGTAGGCTAATTGAGTCAACTCCATTTTGGGATTTACCGCACATTATGGAATTATGTCAGCTTAAATTGACATAGTTTGAGACCTAATGGTTCTATTTCCCACCCAACTAGGTTGATCGGGCAATCTATGCCAGTTAAAACCTTGGGAGGGTTTAGGTTCAATCCATGGCTATATACACCCCCTTTCATTTCATTTCTAATAGAGGATCAACCATTTTCACATTATTATCACTCTCAAATATGCTTATATAATCAATATGAGGTTTTATTGCTTAGGTTTTTTCCCTTGGAAAATTATCACTTATTTTATGGAAGTCTTAGATGCACAGGAGAGGTCTTGTATCCAAGATATAATTTATATCTATGATCCTTACAAGACCACAACCACCTCTTACAAAGCATCATTAACTAAGGGAGAGATTAAGGCATGATAGGTTCACTTCAACAAAGGAAAGTATATTCCTATCCCTTCATATTTAAATAAGTAAATGTTGTATAGTTTATATATATATATATATATATATATATATGTATATATATATATATATATATATATATATATATATATATGTATATGTATGTATATATATATATATATATTGTATATGTATATATATATATATATATATATATATATATATATATATATATATATGTATATATATATATGTATATATGTATATATGTATATATGTATATATATATATATATATAGATATATATATGTATATATGTATATATATATATACTCTCTATTGCTTAATATCATTGATATGTTATATATATATATATATATATATGATTATATATATTATATATATATATATATATGGATTGTATCTCTCTTTGCTTAAATAATTGATATGTTATAAATAGATTTATCTTTACATGTTTATTATCTTCCCCATTATACCACAAGCTTTGATGAGCATTTGAATAGATTGCATATGTATTCTATAAATTAGCTTGCATATTTATTTAGTAGATTAACATTTTTAATATTATTTACAATCATAAGACCTAGCTAGGGTTATCACAATATGGAATTTGACTAGAGGTCTTAAAAACCTCTCCTTTTCCATAATGTGATAAGAGATCCCTTAGGATAGGTCTAGTAGATCTATTATTGGTAATGGCCTCAATTTAAATGTATCCCCAATCATACTTGTTACTTGATTACCTTATCCAATATTGAATATTATTGAGTAGGACAAGTTATATAACTATCTAGTTTTACTTGCATTTATTCTAGTGAATTCAACATGAATCTAGCCTTTAAAAAATTCTAATTCTTCTTTACAAACAACTAGATTGACCCTGTTGACCTAGTTAAATTTTTTGTGCATAGGCTTTTATTTTCACTCGATATAGTCAACTTCATTTAGGTTTATGTGTAGGTTTTTTTTACAACTTCGTAAACCCAATTGACTTAGTTAGGGAATCTTTTATAGGTTTCCAACTGAGATGATCCTGTCAATTTTGTTTGATTTTTTTTTCAATTTTTAAAAACTAGATTGATCTAATTGATATAATTTATTTTCTCACTTTTTCATCTTTAAGTAAATTGATCTACTTGATTTTTTTTCTTACAACATACTAGGTCAATTTGATCGACATAGTTTTATTATATTTTATCATTTATCAATTTTTCTATGCTAAGTCAACTGAATCAACTCCATTTAAATGTTTTTTTTACCTCTTTAGGATCAAAACTCCATCTACATAACACATTCTAAAACAATAAATCAACATATTCAATAAAACTATTACATCAGCCTAGTTGATTTTATATAATTGATTTGGTTCATTTTGACTAGCTCAGTAATTACTTTTTGTCAAATTTTAAAAAAAATTCATTTTTCCATTATTTTCTAAAATTCAAATTTTAGTATTATTTTTCCTAGTTTTTCAATTCTATAAAAGTGTACCTTTATAGTAAACTAAGTCAACTAGATCAGTTTAGTTTTGTAACTTTTTAAAAAAAAAACTAAGTCAACTAGCTCGATTGTGTTTCTTTTTCGACTATCTTTCATCAAAATAAGTCAACAAGATTAACTCTATTCTATTCTATCTATATAATTAGGTTGAATAGCTAGACTTCAATCTATTTGTGTTTCTCTTCATTCAAACAAAGAGATATAACCTATATTGATAGCATTTAAACCCATTGTATCTTTCAATTGGCTACCTATTTATTTACTTTCCAAAAACTATAAAATAGCTTTCAAAACTTTTATTTTTTATTTTATTTTTCACTTTGTTTGGTTTTCCATAGAAACTATGTACCAATAGTTTTAAAACTACTTAAATACTATCATGAAGGGTTAATTTATACTCTATTTATGATTATTATCTATCTTTTATGGATATCATGGGACAAGGGGATTTCCCCAATACTCATAGACATATTATAGAGTTAAACACAATATTTAGTTTCTACCTAACTCATAATATTTTGGAAATTCCTAGGATTTTCCTCTTTATTGAACCTTAGGAATCTAGCCATCTATTTGTTCAGCTTTTACATTAGTTAGAGATTATCACCAAGAAGTTACTTCTAGATTATGCTAAAAAATATGTTTAGTAAGATATGGTAATGGTAATTACTCCATAGTTAATGCTCTAAAATATTGGTCCAACACTATCCAATGAATTAGTATCTTTAGGAGCCTACACTGACAATCAAAACCTTTAATACAACATCTTGAATCTTATTTTTGATAAATTAGTTAGTTTTTAAAATTCACTATTTCTACTTATTATTTTATATTATTTGTTGTAATAAAAACTTGTATTAGCCATCATTAATATAAGGTTTGTGCTATATGATGAAACTAGATCGACTAGTTTGACCTAGTTTCATATGTGTTTAGTTCTATTTTTATGTAACTAAAAACTAAATCATCTAGATCCAAAACATTTAATTTTTTTTCCCTATATAACTAAGTTGAATTGATCAACCCTATCTTTTATATATTTTTTGTGTCTCTTATTAAATAACTATGTCAACCTATTTGACCCAGTCTCTTACAATCTTTTTTTTCCTATAGAACTAAGTCAACCTAATTGACCCAGTCTCTTACAGGTTGTTATTTTTGTCTTTATACATAAATAAGTCAACCTGATTGACTTAGTATCTTACATTTGTTCTATTTATCTTCCTATATAACTAATTTAACTACTTTATCTAGTCTCTTATAATTTGTTTTCCTATAGAACTAAGTTTATCTTTTTGACCTAGTCTCTTACATGTTCTTTTTGTCTTCCTATAGAACTCAATTGACTAGCTCAACTTAGTATAATATATATTGTCTTATATCTTAGTAAGTTTTTAACTCATTATTCTCATCATACAACATCTATTTAATGAGTTTAAAAAACAAAATCAAATGAACATGATGAGTTTCATTAATCCTAATAAATTTTCTAAAACACATTTTGTGGCCAGACCAAAGCAATGTCCATGTTACCACTAAAATTACCAACTATGGGAATCCTCACTATTCCATGGATGTTAACCCTTTATTCATTCATATGGTATAATATAAAAGTGATATTGAATACATGACTAAAATGATCCTCTTTATGAATGAAAATCCTCAACATTAGGTAAGGATCCTATAGTTGTATATAACCTCATGATGGGAATATATATTGGAGAACCCCATTCACCTTCACCTATCTTTTCCATAGGATCTAGGGAAAATAATTTCATGAATTCTTACATAACTTTAACCTCTATCATGTCGCCCTCTAATACTTGACATCTTCCTCCATGTCTTCTTTCACCTTCATGCCAAGTATTTTTACAAATAAGGAAGGTGTGACTTTTAGTGGGTCTATTCCAAACACCCAAACTAATACCTATTCACTATTAGTGTTCCTCGTGCCACTAATGACTCCCATGTCACTATTACATCTCACACTACTAACACATCTCAAACCCTTAATACTTCATATAATAATAATGTATCCAATGCTACTTCCACTAGCCAAAATAACATTCAAACCAATCAATTATTATTACAAACTCTTAACCAAGTGGATAATTTTCAAAATAATAATACCATACAAATGATACAAATGCAAAACTAGTTATTCCATATTCAAAACCAACCTCAACCTATTCAATAGGGAAAATAAGATTCTAATACGCCCCCATCACTTCTTATATATGCACATGGTAATCTTGTACCACAAACCCCACTTATTAACAAAACTATTAAACACTTAAAAAATGAACCTCTTGTTCCCTAAATTACAAACATTGACATAGGAGGACTATTTCTTAATAGCATTTATAATGGATCCACAGATCCATCTTTACATTTGAAACCCTTTAGAAATCTATATAAAGATTGGATTAAAATTAATGCCTTTATTGCTACCAAATTCTTAGTTAAAACCTTTTTAGTGGATGATTTAGATTGGTATAGCCAACTTAAAACTCATTTCATTACTAGCTTATTTGACTTAGTCAATGCATTGGTTTAAGAGTTCCAAACTAGTGATCTTCTAGAAAATAACTTAGTCCACTTTATCAATTGTAAACAATTAGAATATGAAATGGCACAAGTATTCATTAAATAATGGAAAGCCTTGTCTAACAAAGCTAAGAATAATATATTAGATGAAAACCTATTTCTCTTATTTATTAATGCTTTTGATCCTAAAGTACAATACCATGTTAGGATTCTTTTCCTAGAATCCCTAAAAGAGGCCATTAACCAAGCTAAAGGTCAAAATTTCCTTATACATCAATTTGATCCTTCACACCCTTCAATAGTAACTCAAATTATTGTGAATGTTAAGAATATATATGTAAAAAATGATGGTGTTACAAATACTTATGAATCCATACACACTATCCAATCCATCTCCAAATAATGCAATGGAACATAATCCTCCAAAGAACAATAATTCATAACCTAGCTCCACATTTTTTCAAGGGAATAATATGGATGTACACAAACCTCTTTCCTTAGAAAAAATTCAAAAATGTATTCCATAAATTTCACCATGAGACTTTAATCATACACACCCTATCAAACATTGGTATGATCCCCAAAAAACTTGTTGCCAATTACAAAAAAACTATATGGATTATCTCCTTGGATCCAACTTTAACCATTAATTGATTCTACATAAACATCAATAAGATTATGAAATAGTAGCTCAGTCTCATGAAACTAAAAAAAAATAAAGATTTAAATCAATCCAATGCTCACTTAGTAATTTATAAGGATCCTTTTCCTAACCATCAATATAACACTAATCAACCTCCTACTACCAACAATGTTGAAAGTATTATATACCCTAATATTAATGATGAGAATGTTGTGACATAAATAACATAAGGAGAGTAGTTTACTATATTGATCAATATCTAGCCTCCAACTGTAATAATTTTCCAAAGTTTTGCATTGTTCAAGAATCTTAGCCATCCCATCTCAAGGAATTGGGGCATGAGGAACCAACAAACATGCAAGTATCAAATAAAAAAATACAAATTGACAATACCTATGATACCATTGATATAATCTCTACTCCACATACAACTAAAACACCTTTCAATTGGTTGTCTATTTATTTACTTTCCAAAAACTATAAAATAGATTTCAAAACTTTTATTTTTTCTCTTATTTTTCAATTTGTTTGGTTTTCCTTAAAAAGTATGTACTAATATTTTTCAAACTACTTAAATACTATCATTAAGGTCTACTTATTACTATGTTTATGATCCTTATCTATCATGTATATATATATTCATATGAGGGGCTTGTCCCAATACTCATAGCCATAATATAGAGATAAACATGATCTTTAGTTTCTACCTAACTCAGGATATTTTGGAATTCCCTAAGACCTCCCTCTTTATTGAACCTTAGGAGTTCAACCATTCATTTTTTCATGTGGTGCATCAATTAATGGTTAGAGCTAAGAAGTTACTTCTAGCTTACCCTTAAAACTAGGTTTAGTGATATATGGGAATGATACTTCCTCCATAGTCAGTGCTCTAAAATATTGTGCCAATACTATCCAATAGACAAGCAAGTATCTTTGGGAGCCTACACTTCTAATAAAAACATTTAATATAACTTCCTGATCTTATTTTTGAGAAATCAATTACTTAGTTTTTCATATTCACTATTGCTTCTTATTATTTTCTATTCTTTATTGTATTGAAAACTTGTATTAGCAATCATTAATATAAGGTTTTTGATATGTGTTGAAACTAGATTGACCAGTTTAACCTAGTTTTTTATGTGTTTAGTTTTATTTTTTTGTAACTAAAAACTAAATCATCTAGATCAAAAATAGTTTAATTTTTTTCCCTTCCTATAGAATTAAGTCAACTTATCTGACCATGTCTTTTATAGACTATTTTGTGTCTCTTCCTATATAACTAGGTCAACCTCTTTGATAGAGTCTCTTACAACCTATTTTATTTGTCTTCCTATAGAACTAAGTCAACCTTCTTGACCTAGTCTCTCATAAGCTATTTTTTTTGTCTTCCTACAAAACCAAATCAACCTGCTTGACGTAGTATCTTACAGGATGTTCTATTTGTCTTCTTCTAAAACTAATTTGGCCTGATTGGCCTAGTCTTTTATAGGTTAATCTATTTATTTTCCTATAGAACTAAGTTGACTTTCTTAACCCAGTCTCTTATATGTTGTTATGTGTGTCTTCCTATAAAACTCAATCAACTAGCTTGGCTTAGTATATAGATTGTCTTATCTCTCAGTAAGTTTTTAACTCAATCTTTTCATCATGCAACATCTATTTGATAAGGATAAAAAACAAAATCAAATTAATATGATGAGTTTCACTAATCATAATAAATTTCCTAAAACATATTTTGACGCTAGACCAAAGCAATGTCCATGTTACCACTAGAACTACTTATTGATGTGAGTTTTATGCACACCTAAAAGAGTTTTAAATAAGGTAACCTCTAACATTTTGGGATCTTTATGGAACTAGGTTCCACTTTGTGGCACAATTTTTAGGTATGTCATTAGAACAACTAGGTGGTGGAATAATAGGTTGAACATGTGGGTTGTTTAACTAGGTTTGTGGACAGATGTGTGGATTTTAATAAAAAGGATAAATCACTAAGCAAGTTGGATGGTTGAAATACTATCCTATGGTGGGTAGATATCAAATAAATTTCAAAATTAAAGAAGGTTAAGGTGAAAAATAAGGTTCTATGTATATGAAATGGAATTTCTAAGTCTGTCTCTTTGGTGGACAAGTATCTTAAAAACTAGTGTTTGTTGTTTTCATCTTTTGCACACTCATGAACAAACATGGATAGAATTTTATGGTAATCAGATATAAGATGTTTATTAGCCTCAACTAAAGGTTTTTATTCTTAAGGATGTTATTGTACAACTTTATATAAGAGATTATAGCTCAGACCAAGAAGTTATCTAGGGTAGTTGTATCTCACACCTAAAAGACTATATCTAAGGAAATACCTCCACACACCTTGAATTATCAATTAAACTTGAAATAATTTTATAAATCAATAAAATTTATCAATCTTTAATAGATATTGCACATTTAATACTAATATTTATTAAAAAAAATAGTGAGATTCATCTATAACATTGACACACATTAGAATTATTAAATCAATACAAACAAAAAAATTCAAATTTATTAACATAAAAATGGAATAAGAAAGAACAAACATAGTTCCATGATAATAAATTCCTTGATTTCTTCTTGTATATTCATTCAAAACTCTGACCCTTTGAAAAGAGGGTTCTACATGTATATAAATATCTTGGGGAAGGGGTCACCTCATCCTCTAAGTTTAAAAAACTTTATTTACATCTAAAAGATTATAATATAAGTCTCATTTACATGTAAATAATTTATAAATATCTCAGTTATGCAATATGTGCATTCTACCAATATAATTCTATTGATTACAATATAAAATCAACTAGGACTTAACTATTTACATATAACCATTACGTGAAAAAATTATATGAAAGTAACATTCATGCTAAATTGGATCTTGCTTAATGTGTCTTAAAACTTTCCATGGAACTATAGTTATACTGGTACTTGACGATGTAGTATTTGGATTATTACTTGGAGATGCACTAGTTGATTGAATCATTATTACCATGAGAATTATAGTATGAGGTGGCATTGATGTGACTGTAGTTAATGGCATTATATGCAGATTTAATGTAGTAAAATTAACAGGTGGAATTTATTGGGCCACCTTATTCTTATAATATAATTCCTAGTAGTGCTTGTATACCTTAGTGTGTTGTGCTCAAATTAGGTTCATATATAGGAGATATGGCCTAGTGACCCTACTCATCTATTTCATTATCTTGGCATGTTCTATTTTGGTGGATTTAAAGCCAACCTGGAAGACTTCCATCTCTATCGTATTCTTCCTAGTTGAGCTCAATTTAGTGTCAATGTCTTCTAATCTTAATCCTTACAAAATCTATTTGAAACCATCAAAGGTTTGCTTAATCATTTGATCAAATACATCCTGAGTCACCAGCTTCTCTCTATTTTCTCAAATTGTAGTCAATTCTAGCTCTATCAAAATTTGCTCAGCCTGCTTCTCTTACTCAACCAATTTATTGACTAGAGTCTTAGAGGAGGATACCCAATCCCAAGCCTCCTACACTATTATTAAAGATAAATTCAAATCAATTGATGACTCTAATGGGGTCATTAATTCTAAGTGGTTGAATTCCTTATTGGGGGTATATAACACTAATAAATTCAGTTTATTATCATCCTCTTTGTGACTTTTGAATAGTCTAGTTATGGAATTGACATGGGGAGCCAAAATTAATCTCAAAGAATAAATAGAATCAATAATCTCATACATCTTAAGTGTTGCATTCTACACATCATACTCAATACCTTAAAGGACTATGATTACTTGTTTTTACTCTCTGAGATTTTCTAATTCCTCTTTGAGCTCTTCTCTAGCCATTTCATTTGTTTCATATATGGATAGGATTAACTTTGTATGGGTCTCTATGTATGACTTTAGGTCTTCGATATATAAGGACTAGACCTTTTACTAGTTTTGCCTCTTGATAAGGGAGAAAACTTCTTCCCTTTCCTCTATGATTAAAGTCTTACCTACCCTATCTTTAATTATCCTCTTCCTTACCCATTGTACTGATGTTATAGCCTTATAAAATAGTGAACTCACCATTGGTATTTTAGTGATCTTCATATTGGGCCTCTTAGAGGTTGAGGCTCCTAATTCCTTGGCCCAATCTAGAAGAGTGAGCTTAGAGGGATCTAGTGGCTAAGCTTCCACTTATACATGTTCTACAGGTTGAGGATCAATTTTAGTGGAAGGATTAGGAATTGATGGCCATATAATTTTTGACTCGTCTATGTTTCCAAATTATGGAATTAGATGGACAATAAATAGTGGTTACTTCTTGGGAGACATTTTGATAGTAACAACTATAGTTTTGGAAGTTGGAGTGGGAGAAGGCAAAGGTGAACCCAATTGGGTAGAAGAAAAAAAAATTATGGTGATGGATTGGGAAATTGCTATAATGGACAAAGCTAATGTTGATGGGATGGACACTAAAGGAATGGAAACCAAAGTAGTGAATGGTGGATCTGGTAAAGTGGTAGTGGGTAGATTTATATATGGGTGCATGAAGAGTAAACCCATAGAAAGTGCCTAAACAAGAATGAATGTAGACACAATTGGCCTAGGGGTGATAGAAACTATAGATAAAGACATCAAATGAAAAAGTCCTAAAGGGAATGTGAGCAAAGGACCCTTACTAGATGGTTCACCTATGGAAGGTAGATTAGCCTTTAGTGCTTGTAGGCTCAATACCTTGGCCTATTGTAACTCCTCCTCATCCACCTCTTATATTGGCTCACCTTATGATGAAGGTTATACCTTCTTGAGTGTCTATGTGGGTAGGGTGTGTGGTCTATTCCCCCTTGGGATTACTTTGATAACATGTTGTGGATATTCCTACTTGTGGAAATATCATTTATTAGGGAAGAGAAGGGGGAATAATTTTGGGTGTTAGGGATATTTAAGCCACTATTTCCTCTTCATCAGAAGATTCCAAGAATATAATCCCAACTTCTTCCCTTTATACATTATATGTTTCTTGAGTTAGCTCCTTATCTATCTCTTGTTTAACTTGTATCAGTTCAACTATTGAAGTTTGAACTGGGAACATTGGTACCTCTTCATCTTGTATAGAGGTAGGTATTTATGCTTTTTATTTTTGATCATCCTATGCTCTAATGATTGGTGCATCACCTATGAACTATTATTGGTCTTAGGGTTATCCTTAAGCTATTTAGGGATCTTTTCCCTTTCTTTTTGGTGTCTTTGATGTCTTATTACTCCAAAAAGTGGAAGATCTCCATCCTTCAAGAGGTGGGATCCTAAAATTTTCTTTACTAAGTGTTAAAGATGGTTATACCTATATCACTCTTAGTAAATCCTCACTCAATCCTATAGTTTTAGCCCTTTATTTCACCTCTTCATCTTCCTTAGCATTTAGGAAGATAAAATCGTGATCCATTGGTGCATGTTTATAAGCAAGACCAAGGGTGTGGATTTTCTTCTAGACCTTGCCATAAGGATACTAGTTTCTATGAGGTAAGATAGATAATGCATATGCCTTCCTATCATTGCCAACCTCCTTAAACTACCTATGAATTATGTATTGTATTCTCCCAATGGTGATGTGGGAGCCATGGAATGTATCCTTATTATTTCTTATCAACTCATCATCAATGTTATTCCATATATGGTATGTAATTTATTGCTCATCTACTTTATTGGAATAAACTCAGGGAGGTGAAGATGATCTACCTTATGGCTAGCTATCATGATAATAGTGTAATCTAGGTAGATCCAGTAATCTCATATGTTTTTGGCAAGTGTCTTGGATATGCTATGTGAAAATATTACTATAGGTTAGTTGTGGATGGCCATCCAAACATGAGAGTATATATCCTTAGTAATATTTGTTATGTTTCTAACATAAGAGTATATGTGCACAAAACTATAATAGTCACAATTTTTTTTCTTAATTAATTTTGTTTTGGGATCCCATAGGACTCCATTATGCTTATACACTATGCCCATGACTCCATCTAATAGGTAAGACATCATGTAAAATTTTCCTCCTAGTGGTCTCTTATCTTTATGCAAGATTTATTCTTGGAGGCATGCACTAGTGACTTCCCCTAAAGTGTAGGTGCACTATGAGGTACTTAATAGGTCCAGTATGGGATCCCACTATAAGTGTATAAATTAAATGATTGCATTTCAAAAAATTCTATTTAACAATGCCATTCCCACATGAATTCCCATCTAAATTGGGTAATGGGAGTAGGGTTCTTGATATGTTCTTTCAAAGTGAAAGATTCTCTGATGAGAAGTCACCTTGATAGAGCTCACTCCACATTATTTGATTTATACCATGTGATGACAATGTACAAATAAAAATTAACATCTAAAATGGGTAGGCTCAAATACCTGTTAAATGCTTCACCTACTGTATACATGACAACTATGTTGTTGTTAACATAGTGAAGGTATCCACCATCCATTATTCTACCTTCAAATAAGAGGCCCCATAATAAATATATGAATGACATAACCTTCAAATTCAAAGATACATAATGTATGGATTGACATTTGAAAGGAATTAGATCCTTCACTAGTTACTTATCCTCAACTGAGATATATTATTCAAGTGCAAAGAAGTCTACATTTTCCACTACTTCTCATAATGCTGAGTAATTTGGATAACATCCATAAAATGCAATGAAATCCAACACTGTATCCAAATACTATGTGAAATCCTTGATAAAGAACCTAGATGGAGTCAGGGATCCTTTATAGGACATGAACAATGATGCCATGGTGGTTTTATGGATAATGGTATGTTCTAAGCTTTTCATAATGGCGTATATCACTTAACTAAATTTCATGGATTATCAAATCACTCTAATAGTAATTAGGGATTTTGTGATCACTTAAGACTAGATTTTATTCAAGATCGAATATGAAATGACATGAAGATGGTTGAGGTCATGATGTTAATATATTTTTGCATTGATTTCTAGTTTGTATGCCATTAATAGTTAACATATATGAACTCGTCACCTTCATTCAATTTGAGTTCAACCACCCTATCCTAGTTTACATACCACATAGGATACCTTGTCATTTGGTGTACCACCATCTTACCTTTAATATTTTACCCTGTGTCATTATGTAGTCTAGTCAAGATAAGTTAAACTTTACCTTCAGACCAAAATACTCTAAATCATAGAATGTTATTTGGAAATATTTTCTCTAAAATATTTTATCTCAAAGTTTTCAAACAAAGTCATCGATTAATAAGTACTCTTCAAAAGGTTATGGTTTGGTAAAAATTAGTCACATAGAAAGTACCCAAAGAGAAAGCTTCTAAAATGATAGTTCCTGAAATAAAGCTTCCAACGACTAAGTCTCCAAAACAAAGTTTCAAAAGTGAAATTTACGAAATAATAGTTTCTGATACAAAGCCTCCAAAGAGAATTTTTTTGAATAGAATCTTTCCAAAATAAATATTCTAATGTAATCTCTCTAAAATGAAAGTTTCTAAATATAATCTTTTTGAAACAAATTTTCCAATATAAAAGTACCTAGAGAGAAAGATCTAAAGAAAAAGACCTCATGAAGAAAAGCTACTGTCTAGAAACTTTCCAAAACAAAGTTATCAAATAAAAGCTTCTAAAGACAAAAATCATCAAATTAAAACCTTCCAATGAAATACGTCTAAGGTGAATGTTAACAATGAGAAAGTTTCCAAAGAAATTTTTTTGAAATAAACTTCTCAAAATAAACTTCCCAAAGATTAAGTACTAAAAAATAAGGATATATGAATTCCTTTCATGCAAATCCATTCTTTTCATATTTTTCATTAATAGGTTAGTTTGAACAGGTGCTTCAAAATGAAAGTAAATATGCCTCAACATAATTCAATGTTCAAATCATTAGAGTTTCTAACAAATATTAATAACCATCATGATTCTTAAAAACACATAGATACCCAAATTAAGATATTCATTATTTCTAAAAAACAAAGGAGGTCCCCACTTTTCTAAGATAAATATAGGGTGGGGTGTGTTGAATACAACACTACCAACTATGGGAATCCTCCCTATTCCATGAATCTTAACCCTTTATTCATGCACATGATAGAAGATGAAAGTGATCTTGAATAAATAGCTACAATGATCCTCTTCATGAATTAAAATCCTCAATATAGAGGTAAGGATCATATATTTGTATATAATCTCATGATGGGATCATATATTAGAGAACCCCATTCACCTTCACATAGAAATTACATAGAATTTAGGTCAAGTAATTTCATGACTTCTTCCACACCATTACCCTATATCACATCTCCCTCTAATACTATGATATCTTTCTCCATGTATTATTTCAATTCCATGGAAATTATTTATACAAACATGGTAGGTATGACTTTTATGGATCTATTCTAAACACCCACACTAATAATGCATTCACTATTAGTGATTCTCATGCCACTAATGTTTCTCATGCTACTAACTCATCTAAAACCATTCATACTTCACATAATAATAATAATAATAATAATAATAATAATAATAATAATAATAATAATAATAATAATAATAATAATAATAATAATAATAATAATAATAATAATAATGATGATGATGATGATGATGATGATGATGATGATGATGATGATGATGATGATGATGATGATGATGATGATGATGATGATGATGATGATGATGATGATGATGATGATGATGCATCCAATGTTTCTTCCACTAGCCAAAATAGCACTCAAACCAATTAATTATTGTTAAAAACTCTTAACCAAGTGACTACTTTTCAAAATAATAACACCAAATAAATTATGCAAATGCAAAACTAGGTATTGCATATTCAAAACCAACCTCAACCTACTCAGTGGAGAAAATAAAATCCTTATGCACCCCCATAACTTATTAGATATGCACATCGTAATATTATACCACAAACCCTACTTATTAACAAAAATATTAAACATTTACAAACATTGACATAAGAGGAATAATTTTTACTATCACTTGTAATGGATCCACGAACCTAGATTTACATTTGAAAACCTTCAAAAATCTATATAAAGATTGGATTAAACTTAATACATTTGATTCTACCAAACTCTTAGCTGAAACATTTTTAGGGGATGCTTAAAATTGGTAAACCAAATTAAAACTCATTCCCTCACTAGATTAGATGACTTAGTCAATGCATTGGTTCAAGAATTCCAAACTAGTGATCCTCTAGAAAAAAACTTAGTCCACTTTATCAATTTAAACAATTAGAATCTGAAATGGCACAAGTATTCATTAAATGATATAAATACTTGAATAAACAATACAAGCATAATATGTCAGATGAAACCTTCTCTCATTTATTTACTAATGCTTTTGATTCTAAACTACAATAATATGTTAGGACCCTTTTCCCAAAATCCTTCAAAGAGGCCATCAACTAAGTTAAAGTTCAACATTATCTCATACATCAATTTCAACCTCCACACCCTTCAATAGTAACTCAAATTCTTTTGAACTCTAAGAATAGACATGAAACAAATGATGGTTTTATAGATACTTATGACTAGATACATACTATCCAAGCCATTATTCTAAATAATGCCAAATTACATAATCCTCCAAAAAATAATAATTCACATCCTAGCTCCACATTTTCTCAAGGGAATAATATGGATGGATACAAACCTCTTTCCTTAACATAAATTTAAAAGTGTATTCCATGAAATTCACCATGAGATCTTGATCCTACGCACCATAGCAAACATTGGTATGATTCGTAAAAAAAATGTTTGTTTTATGTATGTTGGGATCATTATCATGAAACTTGTCTCCAATTAAAAAATGTTGATATAGATTATCTCCTTGGACCCAAATTTGATAATGAATCTCTTATACATAAACATCAACAAGATTATGAAATAAAAACTAAAGCTCATGAAATAAAAACCAAAAATGAAGCTTTAAATCAAGCCAATGCTCACTTAGCCATTTACAAGGATCCTCTTCCTAACCATCAAGATAACACTAATAAACCTCGTACTACCAACAATGTTGAAATTACTGTAGACCCTAATATTAATGACGAGAATGTTGTGACATGAAAAAAATGAGGAGAGTATTTTCTTATATTGATCAATATACAACATCCAACTAACAATTTTTTAAATTTATACATTTTTCAAGATTCTTATCCATCCTATAATGATATTACTTTACCAAATAATCATAATAACATCAATAGATCACAATTTTATGAAAATATACTAGAAAATATGAGTAATATATAAGCCAATTTGAATGGGAAACCTCCCAAATGCTTACAATAAGAAACGAATACTATGATATGATCATGAAAAAATAACCCTACCTCTTATTTATAGTCTAACAAGGCCATGGAAAACCAATATGACAACCTACTAAGCATATGAGTACATAGATAAATGTAAAATAATATGCAAAAGGGTTATGCAAGCCACAAATTGGATACATATATACCTAGGCATGCCAATGGTTAAGGTTATATCATGCCCCTCCCCTTTAAAATAATTTTGTCTTCAATATTCAAGCAATATAAAATGTTGTTTCATGAAGGCCTCATACTCCTAGGTAGCATCTTCAAAAGGTAGATTCTTTTATTTAATCAGATAATCTACAATCATTATGGATCATAGCTACTTAGTGTAAATTTGAAAGACCACTTCATGATCAATAATAACCCTCCATTCCTCATCTAATTTTGGCAACTTAGTTTTAGTGGTAACTCTATGTCCAGTGACCTTATTAAGGTAAGATACATGAAATATTAGATGAATACAAGTGGATGGAGGAAATTCCATCTTATAGGCCACACTACCAATTTTTTGTAAGATCAAATAAGGGCCATAATTCTTGGGAGATAGACTATTACCCATTTTATAATACTTTAAGGAAATCTTCTTATATGGATACAAGTTAACAAAGACCTAATTACCAATTTTAAAATTCCTCTCACTCTTATGTTGATATGCCTACTGCTTCATATGATTCTAGGCCAAATCTAAATTTTCACAAAAACTAACAAGGACTTCCTATTGGTTTTGAATCTATTCCTCCATATCATATAGATTTGGGTGGGCATTCAAGGGTGAAGTGAGGGATGGAGGATAGTATCGATATAATTCTATAAAATGAGACATTTTGGATGAACTATACACTATAGTATTATACCACCATTTAGCTAGGGGCAACCATTGAATCCATTTATCCTATTTATTTGATAAAATGTAATAAAGGTACCCTTATTGAAATTTTTTGACTACCTTAGTTTGTCCATTTGATTGAGGATGATAGGATGAGATATGAGCCAATCAGGTTCCCAAACATGCCAATTAAGTTTGTCATGATCAGTCTTTACCTAAAAGTGATGAATTAATATATAAGGTCTCCATTGTTTGATTGCATGTATAATATCCATCATCTCTTTCTCATAGATGGGTTTGAGCCAATTTTTACCCTTAAATTGAAAACTTTAAAAGGCAATGGGCCTACCCTCTTGCATGATTACTACACATGTACCATATATACATTCATCACATTCAATCACTAAAGTTTTAGAGAAATATGGAATATCTAATACTAGAGTGGTACATAGATCATTTTTTATCTATTCAAATGCCTTGGTAGTTATTTCAATCCACTAGAAGGAGTCTTTATTCAATAAGGAAGTGAGGGTTGTTAAAATACTATCATAGTGTTTGATAAATCTATGATAATAACAAGTTAGCCCTAGAAATACCCTTAGTTACTTGAGTGTCTTGGGACTTTGCCACTCCATTATGGATTGGATTTTATTAGGATCAAGTTTTACTCCCTCATGTGATATAATATGACACAAATATTCCACTTATCATACTCCAAAATCACATTTGGATGGTTTAGCATACAACTGATGTTGCTCGAGAATTAAGAGTACTTATTTCACATGTTGCAAGTGGTCTTTCTAATTTTTATTATAAATAAGGTTGTCATATAAAAACACAAGTAAAAACTTTCTCAAAAATGGCCTAAAAAACATATTCATCAGTCTATTAAAGTTGGATGGTGCATTGGTAAGACCAAAAGGTATGACCAAAAATTCATAATGGCCTTCATGAGTACAAAACTTTGTTTTAGGAATGTCCTCTTCATGGATCTAGATTTACCTAGAGCAAATATCTAATTTGGTAAAATAAATAACGTCATTTAGTTCATCTAAAAAATAATACATTAAAGGAATATGAAACTTATATTTCATAATGAACTTATTGATATCTCTATAATTTAGGCACATCCTCCAAGTTTCATCCTTATTTCACACCATGACTACTAGAGAAGAATATTTACTTTGGATGTGGTGAATGGTTCCTTTTTCTAACAACTCTTGTACCATTTTTTTAATTTCACTCTTTTAAGCATAAGGATATCTATATGGTTTGATGTTGGGTGGTGTACTTCTAGGAATGAGTATCATGGCATGATCATGGGTACGGCTAAGAGGAAGACATTTTGGCATGGAGCCAAAAATAACTAAATATTCATTCATTATTTGTTGTAGATCAGGATGGGTAGACTCCTTAGGTTATTAAACATCAATGGAAAATAAGCACACCACAAATCCTTCAATATCATTTTTTAGAATATTGGTCATATGATGTGATCTAACCACTTGTGGGGATTTAAATCTTAATCCTTGTAGTTTGATTGGATTGCCTTCAAAATGGAAGTGCATGAATAGATCTTGGAAATTCATCTCAATAGTACCCAATGTGGTGAGCTATTGTACTCCCAAAACATTATCAATCCCACCTGTAGGAATAGAAAACATAGGATAATCTAGAAGATAGTCCCCCATTTCTAGCTTAATAATATGGCATTTTCCAAACATAATTAACTGTACCACCATCTATAATTGTAATTTAAAATTATGGGCCTAGGTAGATGAAATAATGTAAATGAGCAACTAACTTATTATTGATGAAATTATGTGTACTTCCTAAGTCAATCAACATTGTGACCTTATATTTATTAAGGAATCCCACCACCTTAAGTGTTTGGGGAGTAGAAATAGCTGCAAGGGCATGGTAAGAGATAGTAGGTTAAGAATATACATCTTCATCCTTAGGTCCTTCAAAACCCTCACTATATGCCTCCCTATATTTATCCTTATTGGCTCCTTCAATGTAAAATAACTTCTTTTTAGCACATCGATGACTGTTGCTCCATTTATTATCACAACCCAAACACAACACTTTGGCACACTTATCCTCAATTTGTTACAATGTCAATCTGGTAGGTTATGGTAGTGATGGATTTGGGAAGGTGTGTTCCTAGATAATATTGAAAGGATGATGTTTGATCATCTCTTTTTCTTTTGCTAAGCATGCCCTTGATATAGCTTTAGATATAGTTGTGGGTTTAAAAAAATAAACCTCCAATTGAATGTTGTATTTTAGTCCACTTAGAAAAAGGTTAGATAGATTTGTGTTAGTGATGTCCTCCACACATAAGGATAGATTCTTAAAATAATGAATATAATCCTTCATTATTTTTATTTATCATAATTTGGCTAACTGGTTGAATTAGATTTTCAAAAAAAATATCCTAATAATGAGACATCAGTTCATCAAAGAATATTGACCATGTAATAAGAGCACTAGTATTCTTATTTTGAGTACACAACCAATGATACCAAATGAATGTCTCATGTTCAAGATACAAAGATGACGTGAACACCTTTTGAGAGCTAGAATTTTGGTGTAGATCAAATATATTTTTAATTTAAGTGATCCAAGTTAGTAGATCCCTACCATCAAACTTGCACAAGACCACTTTTTAGCAACATCAATTTCACCCCCACATTGGCAATATTAGTGTTGAGAGGAAGAGGATGGAAAGGAAAAAGTTTAGGGTTGTTGAGTGGAAATGAGATGAACTGGTATCTAGTTGTGCTATGATATATTGTAACTAATTACTCATGCCATTAAACTCACCTTACATTTTTGACATTTAATTTTGGACTTGCACATCCTTTGACATTAGGCCATGCTGATTTTATTTAATTTGATAAATCATCATGAATACATCATATAAGAGGTTTTAGACTTCATGTCATGCCTTAAAGGAGTTTTATGGGTGTCTTGCCCTTTCCCCATCTGTGAGTGTTAGGACCCACCATAAGAAGGCTTGATGGTGAACTTTATTTTTCCCCATTGACCCAAATTTGACCATGAATTTTTTTAAATATGTCAAACATAAATAAAAAATATCAAATAATATACCCAAACTAAGTTTTTCCAAGATTTCCAAAACTGCAAATAAATTTGGAACATTCTACAAATTGTGAGCTATGGAGCAAATTTATGAAAAACCCTAAAATGGTGATAAATTTTTAAAAATATATTAAAATGAGATGAAATTTTAATGTAATCTTATTTTAATTATTTATCACCTCTGGTAAAATAATTGCATATAAATTCTCAACTATTTATGATATATAGCCAAATTAAAAGATCTAGGATTTTTGACCTAATTATGGTGTAAATCGATGCTCTGATACCACTTATAATGATATTAATTCACTAAATATGAAAAATAATAGAAATAAATCACAATTATATGGAAATAGAGCACAAAATATGAATAAGAAATAATTTGCTTCAAGGGTACC
Organism: Torreya grandis; assembly: GCA_037957365.1. NCBI lineage: Eukaryota > Viridiplantae > Streptophyta > Pinopsida > Cupressales > Taxaceae > Torreya > Torreya grandis. Next base: position 138,264 of record JARHVA010007962.1, on the reverse strand, counting down.
GGTAACCTACCAAATGCATGTAATAAGAAGTAAATACTTTGATATGATTATGAATAACTAACCCTACCTCCTATTTATAGTATACCAAGGTCATGGACAACCCATAGGTAGACCTAATAAACATATAAGTGCATAAATAAATGTAAAATAATATGCAAAAGGGTTATTCAAGGTATAATTTAGATACATATACCCTTAGACATGCCAATAGTTAAGGGCATATCACATCCCATTTCACAAAATTGGGATACAAAGAACCAAAAAACATGCAAGTATCAACTACAATAGTAGAAATTTATAATATCTATGATACCATATATACAAGCTCTACTCCATTTAAAACTAAAACACTTGAAATAGAGACCTTGCAAACCTCAATTGGTATTTCTTCTACTCAAACTTAAAAAATTACCAAAGATACAACCACATCACCTAACATAACACAAGTACCTTCAATTAGTCAGCCCATCTTGACCAAAACTAAACCAAATATACCTTATCCACATAAATTTCAATTCACTTCTAACCTACCTTAAAATGATCTATTACAACATTATGTATGTTTATCTAATAATACTCTAATGGGTTATGATGAATGGGATCCCATAACAAAATTTTCACATCTCCCATCCCAAATTCCTTTCTTAAAACTTATAATAACTTCACCTGATAAGTTTAATCAACCAATTTAGCTATTATTTAAAATGAACATCCCTCATCCTCCACCTATGGGGAAAGAATTTTCCTTATCTGAATCTAAAGATAGCATCCTTCAATAATGAAAATAAATGTCTATACATGTTGACCAAACAATGGACACTTCTCTTTCACCCAAAATCCCTATCTCTTTCATGATTCCTGATGAGATATTACTTCATGAAGATGATCCAACATTATTCATTAGTGTGAAAATAAGAAATATCTAAGTTAAATGAACATTGGTTTATGAAGGATCAATCAATTGTGTTGTTTCCCTTGATTTTATTAAAACTCTTAGATATTCTAAATGCAACCTTAAATACACATAAAGTACATGTCAAGGATATGATAGAAGACAAATTCCTCTATTAGGTTTGTTTTTTATTCCTATCACATTTCCCCTATTAATGGTATGTGTGAAATTCATTATATTTAACTTTACACTCTCTTATAATATCTTACTCGATCAACCTTGGATACACCACATGAGATTAGTTGCCTCATCAACATGCTAATGTGTTGAATTTGCATATAATAGTGCTATATATAAGATTCAAGGAGATACAAATCCATGGAATTTTGAATAATTCCAAGAAATAAGTGTTTCTAAAATAACCACCCTTAAAAACTTACCTAGCATCCCATTTCATGAATCACAACATTTCAATTATCCCATTAACTCTACTAGAGTTTATAATGGTCATCCCAAATTAATAAGAAATATACCACTTAACCTTTTAGATTATGAAAATGATAAACCAAATCAGATAAGTTTAAAAATTATAAATTTTAATCTCTCTCCTATAATAATCACTCAATTACCTCCTTTATGACCTTGATGTGGTCAACTACCATGTGCTGAAGTTCTAGTTACCTTAGATAAAACTAGGAATTATATCCATCATGCCTCTTCAATTAATAAAATAATTAATGCATGTATTATTGACCTTTATACTCCTAATTATGTTTGTGTATATTATTTATATGACCCATTTTGAGTTGGTTTTTCTCAAACTAGAGATGCAGAGATACTTAGATATCATTCTTCTTTACAATATTATCTTAGTTCTATTCATGTTGTTTATTGTATTGTTATAGTACCTAATATTAGTTATTCTAATGTTCATAGGTCTAAGATGTATCACACACACACTACTCCTCTAGTCATTATTGATCCTCTTCAAATTACATTTATGGATTATGACATGATAGGACCATACCAGTTTACTAAATACCATGATCCTTATAGATTACTTCCTCTAGAGGTGTCAAATACATTACATCAACCCATTATGAGTTCATCTATTGATGTGGGTTAGCCTAGTATTGATCCTATTTTTAGTTCTCCTATTAGTGATGACATACTAACTTTATCGAGGATTGATCCTTTACCATCACAATGGGAAAATGAGCCTTATTGTGATATCCATAGAGTTGTTGGTCATTGGGCCAAGGATTGTAGTGCATACTAGCAACAATAGGCATCCTCTTCTATTACCATAGATAAGTGACCTTCATCATATGCTACTTTATGTACTTATTTCTATCATGGTGCACATAAACATTCTTATACTCATTATATATATATATATATATATATATATATATATATATATATATATATATATATCTCAAACAATACATTGATAAACTTCATCCAACTATAGCATAACTAAAATAGAAGAGTATACCACCTTCTAAGGTACTTCTAGAGTATATTACTCAATATGTGGAGGTTTATTATCTTTGACATCAGTGAACTACAAACTAAACTGATAGGTGTCAAGTGCTTCAACAACATTTTTGGGATTTCTAAAGCCCACACCTTCACTGACTCAGACTTATGATTTAGGTCGTTTATGGAAAAAACCTCCTCCTTATCCATAGCCTACAACTTTACATAGATCAATGGATACCATTTTAACTTTGACATATATTCTTCATATTGATTATCCCACAAAAGAGATACCTCAAGAGTATTACATTGATTTTAGCATAACTAACTTTTCTATAGATATGATATGGTAGGAATTATTTTTATGTATTTATACAAAGATTGATTAAACTTTGATTAACATCATAATTCAATTACACAAACATGTGTCAAATGTTATGGATAATATTTGTATCAAGATTTATTAGTATTTGTGAACACATCATGATGTTTTATCACATTATTTATCATACTATTATATGATTTGGATCTAATTTGTGAGCATATATGGATATTTTTCCTATTTATTATGTATCATGGGTTATTTTATTTTATCTATCACATGTTTTAATTTAAAATAAATATCTCATGTATTAATCTTATGGTTTACTTTAATTTTAAATTGTTTAAGTTTTCTTCAAAATTTTGTCTTATGCTTGTTCTATATTTTAAAATCAAGATATTTATTGTTGTGACATGGTTATTTAAATCACATTCTTAATTATCTTATCTTTAACATATGATCAAGTTAGCAAACATACTTCTCATTGAATCACTACATACATAGATCTCTCTTTATCTTCATCAATCCCTTGTTATTCTTCATTCACACTAAGAAAACATAAGGTTAAGACTTGAGATCACATGTTGGTGTTTTACACAAATATAATTATTTATCAATACATGTCCATATCTCTAGGTATTTTCTCTCCTACAACTAAAGACTACAACTCATTTATTTTTATCACTTTTATCACTCATTAATGTTTATGCCAAATCCATATGGGGAGGAATTTAAAAGGACATAAAAACTAAAATCCAAATAATTTAAACAAAAAACAATGATTAAAAGGAAAAATCAATATTTAAAAGTCAAAATCACACTAAAATACATGATTCATATCTAAAAACATCTTCTAATTTTAATCGAAGCTCAAACTCCATAATTGGCCTCACAATAGAACCAAAGTTTATTGGGGTGTAGTATGATAGTAGGTTGGATTAAGATATTTAAAAATTAATATATAGTGATACATACTTTCTCACACAAGTACCCAATCTTTGTAGTAGACCATAAAATCTATAAAGGGTCCTAAGGATTGGGGAACATGATGTGGGAAAGTAGGTCCATATTATTTTCCTATATAAATTAGCTTTCATGAGTTAATCCTAATACTACACTTATCTACCCATAATTTTTTGTGCTTATTGTGAATAAATACTTCCTTTACTTGGCATCCACTAGACTCTTAGTGTGACCCTATTTACCTAGTATGCATCATTTCTACTAAGGTTTTATTATAAACTCTTATATCATGCCTCTTACACTCAATTCATTATAACAATCCCATTATTCCTCCTTGATGAATATGTTTTGTTAATTGATCATACCCAAGGGTTTCCTTTTTGTGAGTTGTAATGTAAGACCTTGGATAGGACCAAGCCTTCCTCACAAACATTTCCTATAAGTATTATCAAAACTAATATTTACCTCATTAGTTTCTCTTTTATGAGTTGTAGTATAATACCTTGGATATGACTAGGCCTTCCTCATAATAGATTCCGAACACCATCATACCATTATTAGTCACAATAATAACTATCAATCTAGTTAATTTGTATTACAATCTTAATTATTTGATTTTGGTATGTCTTACCTTTTGATGTTCTAGATCATGTTCATATTTACCATCATGACTTAGTATGTTTCATTTTTCCCTACTTAACTTTAAATTTTCATCTATCCATCGATATTTATGTGTGTTCCTTGCATACTCATATACAATTTCCTCCATCAATTTTTCCATAAATTTAGAAATAGTTATTTATTTTGTAGCAATCTCACACCTTTTAGATTCCTTTCCATATTTTAATTATTATGTCACATATTTATATTTACTAAAACCAACAAATTATTGTCCAATTTCATGTGTACTCTCCTCATGGGTACAATTATTTAAATATGGAAATCCACCAATAATGTTTCAAGTTCCATCCAAACATGTCCTATTATAAAAAAAATTATCCATCTCGTCTTTAAAAAAAAATGGATGGAATAAATTCCCTTACTAAATTTGACATGGATTCCACTCCACACCATGTAAAATATTATTAGTATGCAAATCATAATGAACATGATGAAAAATATCATAATACATCAAAAATTCAACATGTTTCCCACAACAAGTAGTGCATGTGTGATTTATTTTCACATAGAATGGTTTGGCCATTTAAAAATATTTTTGATTAATAGAAATATGTGGATTTTTAGACAAACTTAGAGTAAAATTGAGTTTGAGTCATTTAAAAAAAATGTTTAGGATGTGGTTCATAGTTATGAGAAACAACTCTTTTTTTCACTACATCTCTAATATTAGGTGATAACCTTGTGTTATCTTTTCAAAATAATTCAAGTAAATCTTTTAGGGCATCGACTATAGCCTTATATTTCCATGGGATTATACTAGATAATGCCCACATGTCATTATTATCAACAACATAAAGTTTTATACATCTCCAAATTGCTTCATTAGAGTTTTTATTTTTATGTGCAATGCTCAACTTATTTATCTAATCAGTCATTTATTATTTATTTGATAACTTACCAAAGAACTTGTAAAAATGTCTTGATAAATGTTACGATCCTTGGTGCATTTATTCACACCTACTTGATGGTATATATTATGAAATTTTTTAACAATTGACTTGTTTTCACCATTAATATTATATGTTCTTAGTCCTAGTGTGTGTATTTTAGGTCTCATCCTATGCACTTTCATTAATTCAACAAACAATTGGCATCTTTGACTTTCATTTAATTTTTCAAAGTGCAAGTCCCAATTTTTTCATCTTTCCTTCTCATATGCAACTTGGATAGTTTATTAGGTATTGGTTTCAAAATGTTTTCATCAATTTCAATTAAAGATATAGGTCTTATTTTCAAAATCCTAGGAAATTTTCTTAGTGGTAAATTTGATTGATTTGGTGTTTCCATATTATTTTCTTCATTTGATGGTGTTCCCATATTATTTTCTTGATTTTTACTTTCACCAACAAAATTTTCCTTGTAATTTATCATCATGCATACTATAATCATCAAAAAAATTAAAAACCTTTAAATTTGAATGTGTACTTGCATTGTAATTTGGTATACTATCATAATTGACAATTATACTTTTAGAAATTGGTATACTATCACTATTCATTTCATCATTATTTATGACAATCAATTCATTAAGGATAGTATACTTGCATGAAGATTTTCCATTTACTTCCTTTGATTTTCTAGCTACACTTCTAATTCATTCAACATTTTTTCATCTAACTTATTATTTATATTAGGAAAGCCCTCACCAATGATTTCATAAAATTTTCAACTTTTGAGGGTGGGGAAAACAATCTAACTATTAAAAAAGATATGCTTGATGTGTAGTACCAAGTGGGGACAGTGATCAAATCATTAAAAAATATATCTACACTATTAAATCAACCATGAGTACATAAAGTTTTCTACTTTTGAGGGTGGTGTTAGTGATCAAATCCATAAAAAATAAACCTACAACATGTGTATAATGAAACATAGTAGACTACATAGGGGATATAACCCTCAATAAAAAAGTGACATCGACCTTACAGTTATTTTTGTTTTTCTAATAATATAAGAATCATGTATGATATATTGTGTATATGAATAAATTCCCCTAAATCTAAACCTTAAACCCTAAATTATAAACCTTAAGCCCTAAACCCTATACCTTAAACCCTATACCCTAAACCCTAAACTTAAACCATAATCCCTAAATCTAAATCCATAAAAATCTTAAACCATAAACTTTTAACTCTTAAAATCATAAACCAATCATTTGAGCACTAATTACCATCATTTATACTAAGAATTAGGTTCATAGGGATAAATTTGTCCCAAATCACAACACTAACTACACCAATTGACTAATTTGTTTGATATGTGATGGCATAAAGGCTAATGGAACCCAAAAACACAATTTATTCTCAAAAATAGGTTTAAGAAACTCAAATTATCCTTAATTTCCTTCATGGTTAGACCCTAAACCCTACACCTTAAGACTTAAACACTAATCCCTAAACCATAAACCCTATACCCTAAATTGTAAACCCTAATCCCTAAACCTTAAACCTTAAAACATATACACTAAATATGCTAAGTTCTTTAATCCCTAATCCCTAAACTTGAATCCCTAGAAACCCAAAACCATAAATTGTTAACTCAAGTAAAACCCTAAACGAATCATTTTATCCCTAATTACCATCATTTAGACTAAGAATTAGGCTCATAAGGATAAATGTGGCCCAGATCACACTAGTAACTACCCCAATTGACTAATTAGCTTGATTTGTGATGACATGGGGGCTAATGGAACCCAAAAACATAATTTAGACTCAAAAATAAGTTCAATAAACTCAAATTATACTCAATTACCTTCACAATTGGACCCTAAACCCTAAAACCTATACCATAAACCTTTAACCCTGAGCCCTAAGCCCTATACCCTATACCATAAAATATAAACCCTAAGCCCTAAACCATATACCCTAGATACACTAAGTTTTATAATCCATAATACCTAAACTTGAAGCCCTATAAACCATAAACCAATCATTTAAAACCCAATAACCATCATTTAGACTAAGATAGGTTCATAAGGATAAATTTGTCCTAAATTGCACCACTAAATGACCTAATTGACTAATTCATTCAATTTGTGATGACATGAGGACTATTGAAACCCAAAAACATAATTTTTTATAATAAATAGGTTTAAAAAAATCAAATTATCCTCAATTTACTTTGATTTTGGACCCTAAACCCTACACCTTATACCATAAACCTTAAACCTTAAGGCCTAAACCATCAACCCTAAGACCCATACCTTAAATTGTAAACCATATACCCTATATGCATTAAGTTACTTAACCCCTAATCTATAAACTAGAATCCTTACAAACCTTAAACCAATCATTTTATCCCCAATGACAATAATTTATACTAAAAATTAGGTTTATATGGATAAATTTGGCCCAAATTTCAACATTAAATCTCTACCTCAATTGACTAATTTGCTTGATCTATGATGACATGGGGGATAATAGAACCCAAGAACATAATTGGTTCTCAAAAATAGGTTCAATAAACTTAAATTATCCTCAATTGTCTTCGTAGCTAGACCTTAAACCCTAAATTTTAAGCCTTAAGCTCTAAACCATAAATTATAAACTCTTAAAACCTTAAACCAATCATTTGATCCCTGATTACCATCATTTAGACTAAAAATTAAGTTTATAAGAATAAATTTGGCCCAAATTACACCACTAACTACCCCAATTGACTAATTTCCTCAATCCTTGATGACATGGGGGCTAATCATGCTTAAAAACATATTATGTGCTAACAATCAAGCTTAAGTAACTCAAATTATCCTTATTTGACTTTGTAGTTAGACCATAAACCCTAAACCTTAAACTTTAAACCCTAAACCATATATTGTAAATCTTAACCCCTAAACTAGGTAAGACATAGACCCTAAACCTTAAACCCTAATCCATAAACATAAGCCATATAAAATCCCTAAATATTAAACTCTTAAAACCCTAA